>ML790950.1:149657-159797 GCA_009831015.1 Picea engelmannii
GGGTTCCCATGAGGTTTTCCCTCTTTCCTCATTTATTTCAGTGTATCTTTTGTATTTGGGTACCTAACATGGCCTTGTTGTCGGGGCCCATTATGTATTTTCACCATAGTGATGTTCAGGGGGAGTGTTGGAGTACTTCACACACACCTAATATTTCTTTTTCCTAAGGTTTTCCCTATGTTTATTAGTCATTATACAGTCTCCTATAGTTTCGAGAGAATATTCTCTTCACTTCACACTTCAATCTGATCAGTTGAGTGGAGTCTAGATGCCACATTGGGATTATCACCATGCAACATTGAGATCATGACTAAATAATGCACATTGTCCTTGGAATCATCACCAGACTAGCGCATTACTAATGATTCCCTGATGCCCTCCTCACTTCACTCTGTTTCAGTCAGTTAACTGAAGACTGAGAGACTAGTTAACTCAGACTAGGTGGCAGTTCACTCCCGTAACTGTCTGAGAGACTAGACTAGGTGGCAATTTACTCCCGTAATTGTTGGTGTGTTTCCAGATCACTCTAGACCACAATTATGGCACATTGGGTTCTCCTCCGGTGTGTGTTAGTTGAGTTATACAAAGTATATCATGTGTAAATTATCCTTCATTCATTTGGTTAATGAGAATTCTTCCATTCTTTCTCTCCTGCTTCTCTTTTCTCATATTTTCTCTGCAACTGTGTATGTCAATTCCTAGCTAGATCTATTATGTGCAGGTTCAACAAATTTACAATACATACTACAAAGAAAAACATGCTTAAATATTAGCATCTAGAATGTAACCAAATTCAACGTTTATCACTTGATTTCCCATTGAAGGTGCCACATGGACATTTAAATATGACAGATGAGTCATCTTCGAAGCAAGTGAGCCTTGATTGCTCCCTCCATAGATTGAATTCCCATGATCCTTATCTCACTGAGCCAGCTGTAACTGAAGAGCTTCTATTTTGTTTATGAGAAAATCAACCTCGTCGTGAAGTTGTCCCACCATAAACTTGTGTCGAGCTAGTGTCCAATGAAAAGGATACTATTGAGGAAAGAGAAATGACCCTAATCCTCGGGAGTTGACGCTCTACAAATTCAAAATACTCCATTTCCTCCTCCTGTAGAACATCTCAATCGTGATACACTATTGCAGGTGGAAAAAACAAAAATCCCAACACTTGAACGCATGAGAGATAAAAAGAAGTGGAGATCATTGGTCCAACACAATAGACAGACAAGTCCCCAAGAAACCACTACCCTCTGTATCCAACTCACCAACGAATGAGCAATTCAAACAACTTACATCCTTTTCCATCATAATACAAAGGAGAAATACAACCTTCAAAACTTCCTCACCTCATTTAACAACATACCCATCAAACTAAGTTATTCCAATACATGCACTTTGTACCTTATAATCTTGGGTCAGATAGTCTCCCACGGGGTCACCATGCGAACTCATTAACCTGCTAAAGCCATTACCCAAATTAAGCATCCAAATCTGTACTCTTGCCTCCTTTCCATGCACTTCCATTATATCTTATTTCCCATCCAGAGTCATTTCCATCAAACTGGTAACTAAATTGTACATGCCTTGTACCATTTCACACCTGATTTTGCCTTTCATGCATGAGCCAAAATGATGTGTCTGTGCAGGGAACTTAATGTCTATCCATCTTGTGGAGTCGTAATATATCGATGAGATATATCATGCATGCCAACGCCACACGATGTAGAGAAAGTCACCACATGATCCAAATGGGCCCTACCCATAGTCCAAGCCTTCTTCATTAGGGAGGGGTTTCAAAAAACTCTGCTCCACCAACCCCTAAGAGACGAGGGGCTAATCCAGTGGCTCAATTAGCCATGTCATCAGGTTCTATCTTATTTTTTCAGAAGACATGAAATAATTGAACAATGAGGGATGACAATGTGATCTCCATACGTTCAACAAGTGCCATTAATCCAACATCCTTGGGAGAAGATCCTGTTACGAAATATTGAATAGTATTTTTGGAGTCGTCCACTATATTCAAATGCGTAATTTTACTTTGTTTTTCCAGCTGCACCGCTGATAAACTACATAGGTTTCTACCCTATTATTCGAAGATATACCCAGGTTCCAATAAAAATCTAGTTCTCGAATTCCTAGGACCATAGAGCACCCCTCCCATATTTGTCTCCTCTATATTTATTTAACATAATTATACAAAAGATAAAATATAATTTTACACTATAAAAACATTAAATCAATTAAAAATAATATATTTTTATAAAACCTTGAATGAAATGTTAACGTAAATTAAAATAGGAGGATAAGTAACTAGAAAATCAAACCAAAATTGACTAATAATAATATTGCAGGACTACTAATTGTAAAATTGACTAATACTAATAATAGTATTGCAGGACTAATAATTGTTCCCACAACTTTATTTTGTTCGAAGGACTAATAATTGTCGCCACTAATTTATATTGGCGCTATATTCTCTCGCACATGTTCTGTAAGGGGGCCACACAAATATAAGATACGAAACGTACAAACAATTACAAGTCTTTATAATACAACTAAATATTAGCGTTTATACAACAACTCAATATTAGCGTAGTATAAACAATTGAAATTTTTAAAACAAAAAATTGGTTGTAATTTTCAATTAGTTTTATTAAAAATTAGTTAGAAATTAAAAAAAAATTAATGGAATTTCAGATCTTTGTTATTAAAATTATGTAATCCAATTAAATTAAAAATTATTCAGAAATATTCATCTATTCATTATTCAAAAGTACAATTTGAACCATAAAGATAAAAAAAATTAGAATTAATAGGAATTTTACATAATTGGATCCAAAATTCAATGATAATTACCAAATAAAAATAAAAAAATTTCAATATTTAAATTTTTCAGTGAACATAAACAGAAACAAGTGCAACTTACATTAACCCAGAAACTTGTATTTCCATCTCCAAAACCAGTTTTTAGAAAATCTCTATTCATTTAATTTAGTTATTAAATAGTTCTTATTCATTTGATGAGAAGAAAAAGCTCCTCGTCCTATCAAATTCTTCAGAGTAATTGACAATGATGTTTATTGATAATTGTATGTTAAGGTGGTTAACGTCCGTCTTCCTCAGGGAGACTATTGTTATCAATGATGAAGTGGTTATTGTTATCTAATATTTGATTATTGTTTTAGCACATCTAAATTTTACCTCTTGACCACTTAGTATGTAGTTAATGGTAACAAAACACATAATTAATATTTGTATGTAAATCTTTTAATATTTTATGGATCTTTTATAGTTATGGCCAAGTTCATTGTAAAGAAAATGTATTTTTTTTTTCGTTTCACATAGAAGTCTGTTAATGATTTTTTTGGGGATAATTTTTTTATTAAGTTCAATAAAATTTTATAACTTGTATGTTTATGATTAAGTTTATATATGAATTTACACAAAATGGACCTTGTCAAGGTCACAAAACCTAAAATTGGGTTTACAACTGTGAGAATTGTGATTATATTCATTCAATTATCCACATCATAAAACCCTCTCTTCTTTCTTCTTGAGATTGATCATTCACCTTTTCTTGATTCTAGGATTTTTTATCAATTAGACTCTTTCAATTTCTTCTTATTCTTTTTAGAAACATTGATATTAGTGTAATGATACTTCATGTGTCAAATATTTTGAGAATGCCTCGTAGCTCTTTTTCCTAGTGCCTCAAGCCCAATATTTATGAGACATATTGACATTTGTAAAATTAATGTTTATAGAAATTTTTTTGATCCTTGGGTGGGATTCTTAAGCAAGCTATGGATAATGTAACATAATAGTTTTTATAGTTGTATCTATGCACTAGGGATTATACTCTAACATCCAACAAATTTTTTGATCTTAATTGGGTGGGATTCTTAAGCAAGCTATGGATAATGTAACAAAATAGTTATTATCATCATATCTATGCACTAGGATTATACTCTAACATCCACTTTGGCATGTGTTTTTCACATGGTTTGAGAGATAAAGTGAACAATCCATAATATCCTCGAGAAGAATCACATACTTTGTGGTCTTGATGAATAACATTATTTACCTCTATGCTTGTATGGATCTTAGGAAGTTCCAAATCACCGACATCTTAACCTAATGATAAGAAATAGATGCAATCATGCTAGACTTGCATGTCCTAAAGACCTATAAAGCAAGTAGGTTATTTTCATGGATATTGTAGTGTTTACTATAATTTGTTTTTTTATAATTACATTTATATTGAACATACCAAATGTGTTTGGGTATTTAAAGGAAATTGAATCCCATGGTTAAACATGATTGTGGTTCCTCAAGCATCATATGTATATGCAAAAAAACATCCTCTCATATTTGGGTGTTTAGAAAATGTTTGTATAGAATATTTTATTGTCATTTTTAACACTTTGAAACTTCTCCCCAAAAACAATAGTGGGTTAGTTTTTAACATTTTTTTAAATGTACATATAACCATAATGTTATTTTTGAAATTACAAAGTATGCTTGTTACTACTTTATTTGAAATTAAGATTTATTTATTTTGTGGTTGGTTAATTTTTAATGATGTAAAAAATTGTAAGGACAATATTATTTTAGAATATTTTTTTTATAAAATTTATACCTAATTTATTCTTGTCAATAAAAGTCTAACTACAGTTTCCATTTTTCATCTAGAAGGGTTAGATGAATATATACCCTTCAACTTGAAATTAAGAACAACCATTCAATTAATTTTGATGGAATTTAAGATATCCATTATTTCTTGTTATAATTTGCAAATGCGGAAACACAAATATCATAATTCAAGCATATAATTAAAACATAGAGATTTTACGTGGTTCACCCAAACGTTGGGCTACGTCCACCAAGCAGAGGTATCAGTTGTCTTATTATTCAGATCAAGGAGATTACAACGAGATCACACTCATCTCACACTCATGTCTGCCTCTACGGGCTTACATAAATAATGAACAGATTTAGATTAGTTACATAACTATTTTCTAATCTTGTGCATTCATACCAAATTGGTAGATTTGGTTGAACAAACCACTACAAAATAGGCTCCACTAAATATGCTCATATCTACCAAATCTGGGAAATTCGTTGGCATATTCAACAATCTCCACCTTGACAACAATTAACCTAATACCTTGCTCCTTCTTTTGTTCATCACCTTTTCTGCAAGCCAAGAGAAGCCAAGAACCATCGTAGCTTCTCTAACAGTACTAGTTTTGTGAACATGTCTGCGCAGTTCTCTTTTGTATGCACTTTCTCAAGAGAGACTCCACCTTCATCAATGACCTGTCTTACAAAATGGTACTTGATAGGTATATGTTTTTTTTTACTGTGGTAGGCTGGATTCTTAGCCAAGTGAATAGCACTATGACTGTCACAAAGTAACTTTACTTTGTCTTGCATCCTTCCAACTCACCAAACAAACCTTTCAACCAAATTGCCTCTTTGCAAGCATGTGAAGCAGCTACATATTCTGCTTCTGTAGTGGATAAAGCAACAATGTTCTATAGCTTTGACATCCAACTAATAGCTCCACCTACAAGAGTAAAGACATACCCTGAAGTTGAACTTCTCTTGTCCAAATCACGTACAAAATCAGAATCAACATATCCACAGACTAACTCACGACCACTGTTATAGGTGATACAGTAATCACTTGTGCCCCTCAGATACCAAAGCACCCATTTCACTGCTACCCAATGCTCTTTACCTGGATTTTCCATAAACTTGCTGACAACCCCAACTTCATGTGAAATGTCTGGCATTGTACTAACCATAGCATACATTAGACTTCCTACTGCATTAGCATATGGTATTCGAGACATATATTCTTTTTCTTCTTTTGTACTAGGACATAAACTTGAAGAAATCTTAAAATGGGAAGCCAAAGGGACTGAAACTGGTTTCACATCGTCCATACCAAACCTCAAAAGTATCTTCTCAACATACTTTTGTGGTGACAACCAAAGCTTACCATTCCTCCTGTCTCTGAATATCTCCATGCCCTAAATCTTCCTTACTGCTCCTAGATCTTTCATATCAAACGTCCTAACCATATGAGCCTTTAACCTATTGATCTCAGTTATGATTTTGCTTGCTAAAAGCATATCATCAACATACAATACTAAGATAATGAATATGCCATTATTCAATTTCTCAAAGTAGACACAATGATCATACTCACTCCTTGTATAATTCTGGCTCACCATGAAAGAGTCAAATTTCTTGTACCATTGTCTGGGCGACTACTTCAGACTATACAATGATTTCTTGAGCCTGCAAACAAATTTCTTTCTACAATTCTGAACGAACCCTTCAGGTTGTTCCATGTAAATTTCCTCATCCAAATCTCCATGTAAGAAAGCAGTCTTAACATCTAATTGCTTCAACTCCAAATCAAGTAATGCAACTAATGCTAACATAATTCGAATTGAAACAGTCTTTACAACTAGTGAAAAAATCTCATGAAAGTCAATACCTTCTTTTTGAGAATATCCTTTCGCAACTAGCCTTGCTTTGTACCTTTCCATCTTATCATCAACACCCTTCTTCAGCTTGTAGACCCACTTGCAACCTATAGTTTTTCTGTCTCTTGGAAGTTCTACCAGGTCCCATGTAGCATTCCTCTCTAATGACTTCATTTCATCCTTCATCGCTTCTTTCCATTTATCACTGTTAGAACCCTTCACAACTTCTTGATAGCATGAAGGTTCATCATCATTAGTAATTAAAGAAACTAATGAAACAAAATCATCATACCTTCTTGGAGGATTTCTGACCCGTGTAGACCTCCTTAGGGAAGTGTGTGGCTCATCCAAAATCTATTGACTGTCATCATCAACCATGTCTTCCTCTGTTGGAAACTCTTCTTGAACATGTTCATAAACTTGTCCATGTTCACTTTCACCTGTATTTGACTTGGTTTCAAACTGAATCTATTAATACTTAGGTACTTCTTCCTATTTCATTTGAACATCTACATCTGATTTGATGAGAGATGATTTATCAAATATTACATCTATGTTAATGGTGATCTTGTGGGCAATAGGATCCCATAACCTGTACCCCTTAATACCATCACCATATCCAAAAAAGATAATCCTTTTTTTTTTATTTTGGATCTAATTTAGAACGCTGATGTTTCATAATTAGATCATAGGCATCACAACCAAAAACTTTAAGATTAGAATAATTACAAGGGTGACCTTTCCATACCTCTTCAGGAATCTTTCACTCTATTGTTGTTGATGGTGATCGATTCATCAAATAACAAGATGTAGTTACTTCTTCTGCCCATAGTTACTGCTGCAAATTGGCGTTACTAAGCATACTCCTTGTTCTCTCTAGAAGAGTCTTGTTCATGCGTTCAACAACTCCATTCTGCTGAGGAGTATAGACAGTGGTTTTATGCCTATCGATCCCAAATTCCTTGAAATAATTCTCAAACTCCATTGACGTAAATTCACCACCATTATCAGTTCTTAAACATTTAATGGATCTACCAGTGCTCTTTTCCACTAAAGCTCTAAACTGCTTGAAAACTGTAAATACATCAGCCTTACTCTTTAACATATAGATCCACACCTTCCTAGAGAAATCATCTATAAAAGTTACAAAATATGATGATCCTCCATATGAAATAGTAGGGGATGGTCCCCAAACATCAGAATGGATATAATCAAGAATTCCTTCACTTGTGTGTCTTCCGGTTTTAAATCTCTGTCTATTCTATTTTCCATAAATACAGTGCTTGCAGAAAATCTAAATTTAAAGACTTTAGACTAGGAAGTAACTTGCAATTAGTTAATACCTTTAATCCTTGTTCACTCATATGACCCAACCATTGATTCCACAATCAAATAGAATCATTGTCTTTCTCAAATACCGTTGTCGCATGATCTGACTCAGTTCTTCCTTCTAACAAAAACAAGTCACCAACATTCATTGCTTTCATAACCAGTAGGATTCCTTTGTAGACCTTCATAACTCCACCTTGAACAATACTCTTGTAACCTCCTGTGTCTAAGACTCCCAAAGAGTTTAGGTTATTCCTAATCTCAGGTACATGTCTTACATTAGTTAATATTTTAACAGTTCTGTCAAACATCTTAATTCAAATGCTACCAATTCCCACAACTTTACACGAGATATCATTTCCCATGTAAACTATTGCATCATCTATAGACTGATATGTAATAAACCAGTGTCTATGAAGACACATGTGGTTTGAAGCACCAGAATCTAATAACCACTGTTGATCATGACGTGAACCAATACTAATTGATAAAACTTCATCAGTCATACCTGAACCTATTGTTGAACCTGTTTCGGTTGCATTTGCTTCCTTTGTCTCTTTTGGAGGGTCTTCTTTGGAGGATTGTTGTCACTTCCAGCAATCCTTCTTTAGGTGTCTAGGTTTGCCACAAAACCAACACTTAAGCTTGCTCTTTCTTCCCTTCGACTTTGACCGAGAGAAATCCCTCTGACCGTGTCCTCTTTCTTTAGGTCTGCCTCTGATCACCATCGCCTCAGATGTAGAGGTTTCTTGATTGGATTTCTTCCTTGTTTCTATAAATTCTAGCCTTGTAAAATATCTACTACAAACAGATATTCAGAAAAGAACAGAAAATATACAATGGCAAATACAAACATTACACAAAGATTTTTCCCCTGGGAACCCAAACCGGGAAAACCAACATATTCTATATTCATTCATTGTGTTACAATATTTACAATACAAAATACATCTAGGTTCCAGCAGCATCCAAAACCCTAACCCAATGACCTGGATTAGTCCAAAACCCTAATTCCTTAACTGGAAATAGAAAACCATCGAAAAAGAAACCATGTGCCGAAAAACCACCTAAATATAATGCGGTCCCGATGTGAAAAAAAAATTTCCAGGGGCTCTGCCCCTGCAACCCCCTCTAACCCCCCTGTGCGCAAAGAATATAACACATACCCAACATTCTCCCACTTGTTGTTTTCTTTGCACACAGAGGGTTACAGGGTTACATAGTCAACAATCCAGGGCAGCAATGCCCATGGATCCTCTACACCAAGAGAACTTCTCAGTGCTCACAGATTTTGTTAATGAATCTGCAAGATTCTCAAAGTGTCCACCTTCATCAGCAATAGTATCTTTTCTTCAACCATGTCTCTCACAAAGTGATATTGAATATCAATATGTTTTGTCCTTGAATGATGAGTTGGTTTCTTTGCCAGAAAAATTGCACTCTGACTATCACAATCTATTCTTATAGCTTGTTGTACCAACCCAATACCTGAACACAATATTTGTAACCATACTACTTCCTTACTTGCATGAGTGGTTTCCATGTATTCAGCTTCTGTAGTTGAAAGTGCCACTGCAACCTATCTTTTGCTCATCCAACTTATTGCTCCTCCAAACATGTTAAATACATACCCACTTGTAGATCTCCTATGATCCAGATCTCCTGCCTAGTCTGCATCCACAAATCCATGTATATCCACCACTCTGTCCAATCCCGGTCTTCCTTCATAGCACAATCCATAGCTAGCAGTGCCACGCAAATACCTGAAAACCCTTTTTATTGCTGCCCAATGCTCCTTCCCTGGTTTTGACATATACCTGCTCAAAACTCCCACTACATGTGCAATGTCCGGTCTAGTACAAACCATTGCATACATCAAACTGCCAACTGCACTAGCATATGGAACATGAGACATGTCCTCCCCTTCTTCATGTGTCTTGGGACACTGATCCACAGATAAATTTACACCAACAACAATAGGAACCTTCACCGGTTTGCATTCCTGCATATTAAACCTCTACAATATTGTCTCGACATATTTTCTCTGATTTAACCAGAGTTTCCCCTTTTTCCGATCTCTTTTAATTTCCATGCCCAAAATGAAATTTGAAGCATTGAGATCCTTCATGTCAAATTTAGAGGACAAGTGAGTTTTCACATCCTGGATAATCTCCTTGTTGTTTCCTATCAACAACATGTCATCCACATACAAGACCAAATAAATCAAATGATAACCAATTAATTTAGAATACACACAGTGATCCTCTTTGCTTCTTGTGAAGCCAAGTCCCAGCATATAAGTATC
>ML790950.1:162362-182996 GCA_009831015.1 Picea engelmannii
AGAATATAACACATACCCAACACTCCTGAACTTCTTTGAGTTGTCTATCTTCATCCTTGATTAATTGAGCCCAATTATTTTTAGGCCCTTGATTTGTCTCTGGATCTGGCTCTAGTGGGGATTCACTTAATTGGACTATGGCCCCAAGTGCTTCCTTTTCAAGAAGAGAAACTTTCAATTTTGATAACCTAGTTCTAGGCTTGATAACCTCAGTGCTTTGATGAGATTCCTCAATTATAAGTTCTAGAACAAGTTTTCTCCTTGTAGATATTCTAAGGGTCGGGATATTAGTTTTGGTCTTCAACCCTTGTAATTCATCATCAATTTCCATTTTTGTAGGTTCAACAGGAAACTATGTTTGTTTTTCAATGACTACATCTTTGACTTTACTTTTTCCCTTATCTTTCTTGGTAATTTGAACAGGCAATGGCTCTTTGAAGATAGGGGCTTGAGAACACTGTGGAATTTCAGATAATGTAACAAAAGAAGGACCTCCATATTTCTTTCTAGGGGTTTTGTGCTTGGGAGGTGAGGAAGGCAACTCAACTTGGTAATTAGATACAAATAGGAAAGTGGAACAATCCTTCCTTTCCTTGAGGAAGGCAACTCAACTTGGTAATTAGATACAAATAGGAAAGTGGAACAATCCTTCCTTTCCTTGTTCAACTGTTTAATGACTATGAGTTTGATTAAGGCATGGTGAAAGATGGATTTTTGAAGTCTATCGGGCTTTATTTGTGCACATGAAATCATTATTTTCAAACTCATGAAAAGGAAATAAGATAAGTCTATTTCCTTATTACCAGTGAAGTGGAGAAGCAGTTTGAAATGGTATTGCAAAATGCACTTGTACCTCCCTTCACAAGTAAAAAAACTTTGAATGATGAACATCAACTTATCATACTCCTCTAATAGCCAATTCCTTGGCACACCCTTCACCAAATCAGCTCCCCTATTCTCAGGCTTGAGCATGTCTTGACACCAGTCCTCCTTTTCTAATCTCCTTTCCTTGAACCAAAGTTGCCTTGTCCTAGGAATCTCGGTCACATATGTAATCAAATCCACTGTCAGATGAATTTCCAAGGGTCAAACCTGTGTCTTACCCTCCTTGTAATTCTGCACAAAGTCTCTTGAAACCTCTAGATGATATCCTTCAATATTTTGACAAAACCTCCAGCATCCCATGCGCTTGAAAGAATATACATGGTTAGGGTTTTGCTCAATAAGAGTAGTATCAGTAGGTTCAAACCTGACCACAGAGCCTGACCTCTTCCTGTGGATAGGGTATTTCCTTGGAGCCATTTGAAAATTAATCTATTATAGAGAAAACTTATGTACAAAAGTCAGTTTATAAAAACCAACGAAATGCTTTCAACATGCAAAATCCCTGTGGCAAATTTGATACTGATGGCTAGCTGAGTGTTGGAGGGAGATTTGAATACTTGATGATGAATTTTGAGCTTCGAGAATCCTCTTTGATATAATTTCCCCAATCAAAGTGGGTTTAAATGATGGAACATAGAAACAACACAATTTTGTAGCGTGCCATGTAGAAGAATGATGAGTTGCGCTGACAACTTTTGCTGAGTTGGTAGAGCTTCATGTACAAAAGTGACCAAATGCGCTACAACTCATCATAATGGAAAATCATGATAAAAAAAAGGTCAAATCATGACTTCATTAGTAATGATGGATCATTAAGGACCAAGATTGACTCTTTATAAACCTTGACTCACTTTTAGGATGTAATTAACTCATACTATGATCGACCTTTGGCATTAAAAATTAGGACAATGACCTTGATGACCACTTATTCATCTACCAACATCATTTGACATGAACACGACTTGATGACTGGACTCAATGAAGGACACACCATGATGAATGACTAATGAAAACAAAGACTCAAACAACTACCTAAGGCTTAAATAAAATGAAATTTTATTGGGAGATAACAGAACCAACTTCCCTTTGCATGAAAGAAATTGATTCACCCACATATCAATTCTTTCTTGAATTTTTAAAACTAACCAGGACCAATCCACATACCCATATGAGTTAGGATTTAACACAAAGCCTAGATAGTTGATGATCAAAAGAAGCAAAAGGGAACAAGTTTGCTAACTATAAACGAGCCTCCTCTCCCAAAGCATTGAATCTAATGGAATATTTACTTTTTTTCAAATCCATTCCTATTGTTGATCAAAATAGGTCCAAAACATCTTCGAGAACTTGAAATTGTTTTACATTACCTACACCAAAGAGCATTACATCATCTACAAAAAGAAAATGAGAAATGAACTCAAAATCTATAATCTTCATGCCTTTTAAGAGACCTTTACTTTGAGCCTCTTGGATGAGTCTTCTTAGGCCTTCTTCCACAATTAAAAAGAGAAAGGGGGAGAGAGGACATCCTTGACAAATACCCATTGAAGAAAAAAATAATTTAGAGGGGGGTCCATTTATTAGTACAAGAAAGTACATTGAATCTGTGCATCCCATAATCCAATTTACCATTACCAAATTCATCCCCACCTTGATCAAGGCCAGTCTAAGGAAAGTCCAGATCACTTTGGCATGGGCATTGGAGAGGTCTATTTTTAACACAAAAGAAGGGATTGTATGCACTTTGATTGAGTGTAGATATTCTTTAGGTAAGGACACAACATCATGGCTTTTTCTCTTGTATAGGAAACCAAACTATTCCTCCAAGATGGTTTCTCTCATAATAGGTTTGAGCCTATTTGCAATGATTTTGGAAATTAACTTGTATATCAAATTGCAACAAGAAATTGAGTGGAAATCATCAAAAGAGATCGGCTCTGATTTCTTTGGAATGAAGGCCATAAAAGTTTTATTTAGAGGTCCATAGACCCTTCCAAAAACTTGGTATTCATGCACCACTTTTAACAAATCCTCCTTTAGTATATCGTAAAATTCGAGGAATAATTCCACTATAAAATCGTCTAGACCATGAATTTTTTATTTTTGGAATGTAGACAATGTATTATAGACTTCAGACTTTGTGACCACCTCCAGTAAGACTTCATTTATTTCATCAGTTATTTTGCAAGGAAACAAGTCAACTACTTTTGGGGTATCTCCAATGGGGCATCCATATTTTCTTCAAATAAGGAGATAAAAAATTCCACCCCTGCATCTGCCATTTCCTCATGTGTGGACTTTAAAAGCCCATTTTGATCTTTGATTTCTCCTATGGAATTTTGATTCTTTCTATGTTGAGAAAATATGTGAAAGAATTAGGTATTGCTACCTCATTCTTTTAGCTAAATAGCCCTGCTTTTTAGCCTCCATATCGCTTCTTCCAATAGAAACACATCATGTTTACTTTTCAATAGCTCCCCCAAGTCAATTTCTTATGCCTGACTTAGAGACCTGTAACATCCCCAACCTCCCAGGTTGAGCCATGATACTCCCTAAAACGCTCTGACGATGCTCTTGTACCACAATGTAACGCCACAACCACCCCAGGTTGGGCCACATCACACAACCTCAATTTCTGTAGTTCTGAATCAATTGTATTGTAACATCATCCAACATACTTCTGAACAATGCTACTCCAAAATCCACTGCAAAAATTCTACTCTAAACACAAGTCTACGCAGTTTCACTTATAGTAGTGCGCTCAACCTCAAGTTGAGTTGCGCCACACTAACTTTATCCTTTTAACACAAATTTAAGTAATGGAATTAACTCAAACCACTGTGCACTAGTGTATTGATCACACAACACTACTATGATCACAACCGTCCCAACATCTCACACTAAATATATCCTACTTGTGCGCGCGGATTGCTTGACAGTGCACACGAGCAATCCAACCTCTAGTGCACACAGAGTATTCTCTATGTGCACGACCTTTCAACATTCCTTGGAGGCTCATACCAAAATATAAGGTTAACTTACAGGAAACTATTAACATCTTTCATACTCATGCACAACTATAGATACAAGCTATAAGCACTATACTTACATGCGGAAGAAACATTAAAAAAAATAAAAAACAATTACTTATATGTGAAAATATACAATAATTAACCCATACCAAACATAGATAAATAACACATAGTAAACAAGACAAGAACATAAAGAACAATAATCATTTTTGAAAGTCACCAACTGTGTGCATAACTCAAACATTCCTCCTAGACATAGAGTTTGTTGCTCCTAAGCTTTCAATAACAGGCCACCCCTGAGATGGGGCTTAACTACACGAGGGAAAAAGGGTTCCTAGCAACAAGCTAAGGTCTGAATCTCAACAAAATTTATCAATCCTAGGTGCCCACTACTACAACTAGCCTACAATCCCTCATTTTCCATGCACTTGTCACACCCAAGGAAGTGTGCCCCTTCTTTTCTCAAAATTCCCTCACCTGCCCCACTTCCCTTCCAGGGTTACCAATAACACGCCGGACAGGAAGTCTCCGACCCCTGCAACCAATGCCCAGTGCACCAGGGAATAATTCTCAGCAAAAATCTTGCCAGGAGAGTATGCTCATGGGCTTGTCAACTTGCTTTCTCCATAGAAAGCCTCATATTACAGTATAGAAATCCATTACAAGCTTCTCTGTGAAAATAAGGTAATAATCAGATATTCCATATAGTTTGACCCCCTTCTTCTCACGAGATCCTGAAAACATCAATAATTCCTCTAATGAATTCCCCCAAAATACACTAAGGCTCAACAATATATATTGCATTCCTTCAACTCGACACTTATCACCTTCTGAAGTAGCTTAAGCTACTTGGTAACTCGTTCCTTACCCTCGGGAACTTAGGATAAAGTAAATATCCATAACATACACTTTTCCAAAAAATATTATAAAATATTCCCTACGACTTAACTCTTGCCCCCTTTTCCCTTTTTTGGTGGAGTCACCCCCCAACTCTTTTCGTCTGAGTCTCTCTATGAGAAATGATGTAACATTATATTAATAATTGTGATTATATTTACATGGATAGGTGCACTATCCTATCTGCGTCCTGACTCACTAGCCTCATAATCACATAGGCTCTCTAGCCTCAATACATATACATGCACAACCCATTTTTGCGTGCACTCCCAGGTCATTCTCGTACACTTACCCAAGTGCACGCAACATTGTGAAATGTGCACACTTACCTAGGTGCGTGCAACACTATGAAATGTGTGCACCATGTCTTTGATAACAATTCTTCATGCACTACTTAGGTGCGCGCAATGCCAAAACTTAGTGCCAACGACTCACTAGCCTAAATGTGCATTTACAGTTACAATTGGTACCAATGGCTCACCAGCCTATATGTACAATTGTAAAGAATCTGGATCAGAGACATTACAAGACCCTATCGAGTTTTCTACCAGAAAAAAATCTAAAGCCTTCTCTATTTCCTTAAGACTGGTGAGTGAACGATCTAGGAATGTTTTTGCCCATTTTCTAGACAATATACTGATATTTCCAAGATTTCTTGCTAATTGGCTCATGTATTATGAGCCCTCAACATTAGATAGATGTGCCCAATCATTTTCCACTAAGGAACGATACTCATCTTCATGCAACCAGGAATCATTGAATTTCAAGGGGAAAGATTTTTCCTTACCTGACTTAACAATTCTTAGAAAAATTGGCATATGGTCGGAAAATCCACCCATCGAAACCCATGTTTCAATGCTCCAAGATTTTAATAAAAAATTTCAAAAATTTCAAAAATGGTCAATCCATTTAGCTACTAAATCCTTTCCCTTTCAACCACTTCTCCATGTTTGAGAAATATTCTGAGGGACAAAATATCCACCAAAGATTTCATTGTTATCCAGTTTGAAAAGAATCCTTCTTGGGGGTATTTCCAAGTATGCCCCCCCCAAATTTCCTAAGAGGACACAATAAAATTTAAATCACCTCCTAGAATAATATTATTTCCCTCTATTTCCCTTGAAGAACTCAACCCTTCCTAGAAAGTAATGTGATCAGGGTAAGGTCCATGGAGGTTTAACACCTTGAAAGATGACCTTAAGTAGGTATCCCCTAACTCCACCACCAACACCAATGGAATCATAGACAAGGAGATAGTGCTAAAACATGGGCTGTCTGAATCCAAAGAAAAAAACCCTTCAACCAGGGCCTGAAAATATATTTTTCTTTGTCCCCATCACACATAGTCTCTTGTATTAGAATGGCATCTAGATTATGTAATAGTACAAGCCTTTTGAGGGAAAACATTTTGTGGGCACCCCCAAACCCTCTGATGTTGATAGATAGCACAACCATTAGGTAACCTTTGAGTGGGCCAACCCCGCTCCAAGGGACCGAACTATTGTTCACTGCTTACCATCCTGAATTTCCTTCTTTGCTTTTAACTGAGCCTTGGATAAGTAGAATTTTCTTCCCACCTGTCCCCCAGGGGCCTTATCAAAGGCCAGACACCCCTATCGAACCAAATTTGACTCTAGACCTAAAGAGGTAGTCTGACTTGACAAATGATATGGAAAAAATGCTTTCAGAAGAATCATCCCTAGAAGGAAGGGGAAATCTAGGATTGGGAGCCACATCTGAAATCATGTCAACCCGACAAAAAGAGGACTACTTATCCTCCTCAGGTGTAGAGCTAGGAAGATTCTCAGGAGGAGGGGCCTTCCTAGGCTCCAGAAAGGGGGGGAAGAGGGCTTGAAAAGTGTCAAAACTTTGACCTCTTCATCACATGTAGGAGATTATTGACGAGAATTCACTTTAATTGATTTTTTTGAGAGTGAAAGAGAAGAACTTTGACCTTTACTAGTCACCTTGTCACGATATTTCTCAGAAAAAAGAACTCGATGTTTCCTTCCCCGTTTCCTTGGCATTGATTCTAGATTCTCTGCTAACTGATTTACCTCTTCCTCGTGCGTTATTTCCTCTGGAGACTTCCTTTTCCAATTTTTTCTAAAAGGAGGAAATTGGGAAGGATGCCTTCTGCACTAGGCTTGGAGGTAACCAACCTCATGGAACCCAAAACACTGGAACGGTGATTTCTAGTTATTAATCCTTTGGATCTAGGAAAAACCTTCCCATACCAATTATGTCTCATCCTGCAAACCTTCATGCATCTTCACTTCGACTTGAAGACAAGCCCACCAACGATCAAACTTAGTGTCTCAATCTAATTTGAGACTATGAAATATACCAATTTCATTCTTGATAGCCTTCAACAACTCTGCATGCCAAAAAGCTAATGAAAGTTTGGGCAATATTGCCCAAACCTTTGATGGAGCCAATGGGTCATGAGATGGGTCAAATGAAACAAAGAATTCCTTAAGAACCAAACAAGAGGGATCCTAACCCCAAATCTGACTAAATATTTTATTTAAATCCTCCTTAGTGTGAAATTTGAAGCAAATCCAACCTCTGGTTAAAGTATGATACCCGAGTCTATACCCCAAAATGTTAGTCCAATTCTTGTGGATCCATTTTCCCAGTGATTTTGAGCAAACAATCTTATCACAGAAACGCTCGACAATAGTTCTTCCCAACAACTCTAGAATCTTGTAGAAATAAATGTCATCGCCTACCACCATTTTCTTCCTCAATTTATTTATTTTCCAATACTTTGGCTTTAACTTCTTCTGGGGATTGGAAGGGGCTATCAGACCTTCACTACTGCGAGCATTAACCTTAGAACTAAACTCGCCACCTTGTGATACTGAGGGACGAGGGGAATGGGATCGATCTTGAGGCTCATAAACATATGCATGTGCCAGATCATCCTTCGATCCTTTGAGAATAGGGTCTCATGGTTTAAATTGTGCAAGGAATGAATGATCTGCCACCTTGTATTCCACTCCGGATGCATGAAGATCTGAAGGCCTGGACAGGCCTATGGCTAGTGATTGCTTGGCCTTCTATGCACGGATGAAGTTAACATCAGTAACAAAAACGTCCTTTGAGCTACCCAAATTGTCATCATAATCGACCTTGTCATTTTCAATGAGCAATATATAGCATGTTATGCAATAGTCACTACTACGACAGGTGGTATATATACCGTCGGATATACCCCGACATATATAACAAAGTGATTCGATAGTGTATATACCACCCGCCGCAACATTAAATGATGCATATTGCTCGCTGTCATTTTCAACCTCTGGATCCATGTGCTTCAAGATTTGTTCCTATACCTAAACTCTGACAACGCAAATGTCATCCCCTTTTGGGACTAAGCCCATTAGAGACAAATGATGATGCTTTCATTGTCATATTTGTCATCGCCTGCAAACATTACATAGCTAAGGCCTTAGGGTTTTTCTTCTTGAAGTGTATATTGTTCAAAAATATTTGTTTATATGATTAAAAATAATATAATTAAAAATTTAATTAATTAAATGATATGAATAATGTTTTATTAATTATTGTTTATTTATATAATTAAAAATTTAATAAATCTAAATATATATGTATATAGATGATGTTTTATTTTATAATTATTAATTTAATGATGGTTCAAAATATAATATAAATCTTAGTTTAGATTTTTTAATTATTCATTATATTTGAATGAATGTTTCATTGTTTTTAGTGCGTAGAATCATCTTCATTCATTTTATTGATCGTTTTTGGTTTATTAGAATGGAGTGTTTTATTACAGATTCTATTGTATTTGAAAATTGTGTTTAATTAAAATTAATAATATAAATTATTTAAATATATAAATTTAATTTTTAATATTTTTAAAAAATAATTATTTCTTTAATTATTAATATAAAGTATTTAAATTTGTAAATCCAATTTTATATTTATTATAAATTTTCCCAATACCAATTCCTTGAATTCTTGAAAAGAAAAAGTTAATAATAAAGATTATTGTTTTATATTTATTATAAATTTTCAACAATTCCTTTTAATTCTTGAAAAGAGAAAGTTAATAATGGATATGAAACAATCCATTATTAAAGTGCATGATCGCCTAACGTGGATATGAAACAATGGATCTTCAATCTTTTGAAAGTAAGCTAGACAGTTTTTTTTTTAAATAAAAGGAAAATATATATTTTTTATTTTGAATAATTCATTTATAAAAATATATGAGAAAATTATTTGAGAATAAGTTATTTATATTATTTTCAAGTATAAAAATAACATTAAAAAAAAAATCAAGTAATCTCTTGCTTTATTTGATGATTTACCTATTCATATGTGTATTTCCGTGAAAATATATTAACAGAAAATTTTCAAAATATTTATATTTCCCCATAATTCTTGAATGATAAAGAATTTAAACCAATAATAAATATGGAAAACTCAAGTCTCACTCTAAACCAATTAAACTAACCCTCATACTTATATATATAATTTTTCATATTTTTTTTTTTTATTTTGAAAGAATTATTTTTTTAATAAAAATAAAAAATAAAAAAATAAACATGTTTTCAAAAAATTAATATAACTATTGATATAATAAAAATTTCATTCTTTTAATAACTACTATTTTTAAAATAACACAAAACTTTGTAGAATATATATAGTTTTGAAAATATACAAATTTTCAACATCAAATATGATAGAGCCATATAGCCATAATATAAGATTAATTCATTTTGGTAAAAGGAAACCACGCAAATGTTATCCATTATTTAAAATATGTAAACATATCATATAATTAAATTCAACATTTGATGACTCTTCTTCATTTTCATTGATTTTTGTGTAAGGGATTTTCTCATATGATAGCTTAAGTAGTTTTATGAAGTCCACCCTCTTTTGTTAATTCAAAATCATATACTACTACATTAATACTTTCTATGGAGGAAGTATTAATATGTGATGACTCTTCTTCATTTTCATTTTGATTTTTGTGTGAGAGATTTTCTCATATGATAGGTTAAGTAGTTTTATGAAGTCCACCTTCTTTTGTTAATTCAAAATCATATACTATTACATTAATACTTTCTATGGAGGAAGTATTAATATGTGGTTTATTTTATTTGTCAGTTTTTTTTAATTTTATTTTTATTGGAGCATATTTTTTTTAGTTATTAGTTTTTGTTATAAAAATATAGTAATGAATTTGTTATTAATTTGATATTAATTTCTATTGATTTAAAAAAATTCCATAGAAAACTTAATATTCTACATAAAAACAATTTTTTATTTTTTCATTTATTTTTAATAGTTTGTAATTTGTGTTTGGTTTTTAAGTTTATTTCTCTTCCCTCATAAAATCGTTTGACAGGTATTTATTAATCCGAATAGATTGTAACTTTGATTTTTATTAGATTTATGATAAAAATTTAATATTTTATACTTACTCTAACTAGATCTTAACTGAATATTTTGTTTTTTTTGCAGATTATTAATTACTTATGATCATGAATTATTATTTTATATTTAATTTAAGTAAGTTTAATAGAATATTCCATTTGGATGATGATATCCCAAATATTCCATTTGGATGATGATATCCCACTGTGAAAAAGAATACTCCATTTCATTTCAGTTGAATTTATGATATGGGATTTTACAGGCTAACTTCGTCATTTCACAATTGTTCATAGTTAAAAGTAGCTCTGTTTCCGGTTCCCATTTTCATTTACTGGATTTATCATAAGGGTTCCGGGAGTCTGCAGACATGCATCGAAGGTACTTATTTCAGTAATTAGGATTGGTTGTTGAAAGATAACTTATATTGACTTTGTATTTTAAATTGGTATATTGTATCATAATTTTTATTTTATATATATATATATAATCTATTTTTAAGGTCACGACCAAGCCAGCACATTAAATTGGTAAAGTCTACGAAGGTATACATACCCTGCCTCCTCTGGATTTGAACCTGTGACCTCTTAAGAGGAAACACATGTTCTTAACCATTAGGCCCACTCAGGTTGTATATTGGACATTTGGAATGTTGATGGTCAATTTAAAGAAGTTTTCTTATTAGTCCCTATCAATGAAGGATTATAGCAATGAGTTTGTTATTGATTTGGCATTAATTTCTATTTACTTAAAAAAATTCCATAGGAAACCTAATGTTTTACATAAAAAATACAATTTTTTATTTTTTAATCTATAAAATAACTTATTTTTTTAAACCATCATTGGTTGAAAATTTTGATGCTTTATTGTGGTCTTCAAGCCTCCTCAAAAACACATCCCTGATTTACCTATCATGTCTAGCCATCAAGCGATAACGAATATTAATATGAATAATAGATTACAATCCTAATAAATATAGTAATATTAATAATCAATTCTAATTCTAATGAAAAAATTAATAGTAATAATTAATTTCACTAATAAATATTAATATTAATATTATAATATAATGATACTAAATATAGTTATAATAATAATCAATAATAATTATAATAAAAATATTAATATGAACAATTAGTTTCACTAACTTAATAATTAATTATAATTATAATAAAAATATTAATATTGATAATTATTTTTACTAATTTTTAATAATAAAATTTAAATAATATACTTAATTATTATCAATTTTCAGCAACTAGTTGGGCACGTGCTCGCGTTACACGTGGCCGTGTTATCCAACCGCTACCCCTATAACCTCCAGATGCCCCTTACGCGGCACACAAGGTAAGTCGGGGGGAATTGAACTCGAAACCTCATGGAACTTCATTTTCACGGCACTTGCCAATTGAGCTGCCCCCCGGGGGCAAGGCAGGGACTATGTTGCCTTGCAACTCTTGTTAATATTATTTATGAATACAAAAATAATATATACTATTTTTGACATAATAACAAATTGTTTACTTTTATTATATAGAGAGTTAATATTGAAATATTTTATTTATGGTCTACATTGAAATATTTTTTAAAATGTTACTTGTTAATTCCATATTTTTTACTTTCAATTAATTTTTCTCTCTATATATAAAATTGTTATAAGATTATTTTACTTAAGGTGAACATTGAAATATTTTATTTATGGTCAATATTAAGATTTTTTTTAAATGCCATGTGTCAAATCCATGTGCAACACCAAAGGAATTGCACATCTCCCTCATATTAGCAAGTAAAAAGTAGAGATCAAAAGATTAATAATTTTGTTACTTTCAATTACTTTATCTCTCTCTCTCTCTATGTATATGTAAAGTTGATATAAAAGTATTCTACTTGAGGTGGACATTGAAACCTTTTTTTTGTTATTAATATGTTTTTTTAAATACCATCTGTAAACTCTATGTCGAGCATGGAAATACTTACATATCTCCCTCATAATTGATTGTAGAAAAAGCATTTTAGTGTAATAAATAATGTTTTTTATTTTTTGTTAATAACGAGAGATGTGATTGGAGAGAGAGATCATGCCTTCCATATTTTCCTCTAAAATATACCACTAAGGTTCAAGCTTTCAGTGGTAAGTTTGGCACATAAGAGGATTCTAAGAGGCTATAGAAGAAGGATACTAAACGAAGAAAGGAAACTCTTTATGGAAGTTTGGAGATGGATGAAGGAATTGGGCTATGGTTTCCACATATTTTAGGTTTCAAGTTCTAGGGTTTTCATTCCAAGAGACAAATTTATGATGGAAAAATATTAGGTTACACCTAATATGTTGTTGGTGAATCCTATCCATTTCCTCCGTCTCCTAATTCTGTGAGAATGTAACTATTTATTTATTCACGGAATCATTCTTCTCATCAAGGAGCCTACAATGCATGTCGAACACTCTTATATTACACAAGAGAGGAATTCTCCATTCCCACATACAAAGGCACTAGCGTGCTCGAGTCCCCATCTAGTTATTTTAAGGCTTAGATTTATGTGTGGTATGAACTAGGAGAACAATAAGCCAAAGCCAAGGGAAAAGAAGAGACATGCTATTGGAGAAAGAGACCGGGTCTTCGCTTTTTTTTTTCTACAACAGACCACTAAGGTTCAAGCTTTCATTGGTAATTTTGGCACATAGGTGGATTATAATAGGTTATAGAAGAAGGATTTCAATGGTAAGTTTGGCACGTAGGAAAATTCTAAGAGGATATAGAATAAGGATATTGAATGAAGTAGGTAAAATATTTACAGAAGTTCGGATATGGATGAAGGAATTGGGTTAAGGTTTCCTTAGGGTTTAGGGTTTATGTTCTATGGTTTTTATGTTAGGATGCTACACTCTAGTTATAACACCACATAGCAATGGAGGGAGACCTCGTTGATTTCATGGGAGGTCCATTGGAGGGACAACAAATATGATTCAATCCCATTGATAACCCCAGTATTCTTGAATTCCCCTCAATCCAAGCTTTGACGACAGGGACCATACCTTTGGAGGAAGACACAGTTGCAATTTTGGGTTATTTGGAAAGGGATGATGTCAATAGTCAAATATCTAACCTGGTACCCCTGTGTTGCAAGCTACTAATTACAGTAGCATCAACCCTAACTGTAATTCAAGCTTGGCATGGATCCGCGTCTACTGAATATAGAAAATATTTTGGTCCAGGTGGATATTTCTCTGCATACACCATCATTAGAGCCTTTAACTCTGACAGATGGGAATTTATCCCATTTATTCACTATGACTAGTCTGATACCATTGTATTTGATGTCTATTTTGCTCGACCCTGTGTTTGGTATAATGAACAATAATGAATGAGTCACTCAAGATCAATGATTCATACATAAGATGTTAATTGGTGACCTCATGAGTGACATGTCCTCCTCTAATCCCAAAGCTTTAGAATAGGAAGGCGTGGGACTAAAAGGACTAGGAAACCATCAGAAATTAAGGAAATGAATGAAACATAAACCATAAGACCTTAATTTGCAACTCGATGACAATATTAAGCTACATGAGATAATGGAGTTGGAGAACTCTATGCCAGTTGGTCATTTTCAAAGAAAAATAATGGGAGGGGACTCCCTAAAAACTTGATCGGTAAAAAATTTTGGTACCCTTCTTGGATACACGCCTTGAAGCATAGTTGTGAAGGTTGGTTGGTTTGGACATTAAGAACTATAGAGGATG
This sequence comes from Picea engelmannii, assembly GCA_009831015.1. Classification (NCBI taxonomy): domain Eukaryota; kingdom Viridiplantae; phylum Streptophyta; class Pinopsida; order Pinales; family Pinaceae; genus Picea; species Picea engelmannii. Next base: position 176,334 of record ML790950.1, read on the forward strand.
TAGACAAAAATTTCTAGAATAGGTGGAAGTGGGGTTCATAGAGATTATATCTTAAGAATGGTTGGAAATATTTTTGGAAAATATTGGTAGACATAGACCAGCTGTGCCAAATAACTAAACTCTTAAACTAGTGAGACGAGTGGACTTAGTAGACAATAGGACATCTCACGCAATGGAATTTTGGCTCGATAGTATCTTGACAGGATACATAGCAAAAATTTCCATAGACTGTACCTAGGCTTACAATGTCACAGAAAGAGACTTCTTTAAAGGTCTGCAAGGAAGATTCATAAAGTTGATAGCTACCTGGATAAAAATGTTGTTATGTGATAAAGAAGTGATGACAATGGAGTCAAATAACTAAATAACTTCACACACACAGAGGGATTGGGTTTTGTTGACCAGGATTTTATCTAAGGGTAGGAGAACAGAAGAGGAAAGGGAGACTGAGAATGCAGCATAAAGAAGAAGGGATATCAGAAGGAGAAGACTTATTTGGAGTAAAGCGCACTGGGAGAGGTACAAGAAGTTGAGAACTGCAACTGGGGAGAGAGAGAAACGCATTGAGTACCTAGAACATCGCATAGAAATACATATCATATAAGTATAGAAGATAGAGGGAGAAGAGGAAGATATCCAGTTTAGTCCAGTCATAGAAGAACCGGTAAGTCATGTCTGAGTCGAGTCCTGGTTCTAAACACCAACCTCTTATGCGTCACCTGAATCTAAGACAACGTTTGAAGATCTGTACATAGCACTTGTAATCAGTAAAGGAAGACAAAGCAACAATAGCCAGAGTAGTGGTAGCAGTACAGGTAGCCAGACTCAACCAACATCACCAAAAAGGGGTCCTACACCTAGTAACATGGTAGGAGTAGATAATACACTAAGATTACTGTAGTTCAAAGGAATTGGATCTTAGGATCCATGAAAACATCTGTTTGTATGTTAAACCATCTGGACTACAAAGAATGTCCACGATGATGGTGCAAATATTGTGCAGCTAGAACCAACTTTTTGAGGATGCACACTAGTCTGGTACATGAAGCTCCAAAGTACTACGCCATCGGGTCAAACAAGAAAATTATTAGAGATTATACAAGCATTGTTAAAAGAATTTAAGAAAGCAAAGTCTTAGTCACATTACATCAATGAGCTTAAGGAGATCAAGCAAGTGCAGACTGAGTCGGTATGGGAGTTCGATCATAGGTTCAAACATGTGATGGGAAGGTTAACATTTTAAATACACGATCAACAACATAGAGATTGGTTTATTGCAGGCTTGTTACCTCACATCCGCAGTTTGTTAATACAACAAAAGGTTGCGTCGTAGTACGAAGCATTGGAAATTGCTATGAAACTGGAAGCCTCTCTGGTCGGAGACAACAATGGAATGGCGCAGATACAAAACCAATTAGTTGCATTAACAATTTAGTTGCAACAAATTACAAAGGGGAAAGAGAAATGGGAACATGTATGGTGCACCAAATGCAGGACTGAAGGTGACCACAAAGATGAATTTCCATCCTTTGCGCAATACTTAGCAGTTGGAGAGCCAAACCTGGTACTAGGAGGAGGATATTGCGAGATATGCAAGAAGTGGGGACATAACCCCCATGAGTGACATCTATTACAGAAATATTAGCATACCCCAAGAAGCTTTTTCTGTAGATTTTGCAAATCATTGGGACATGAAGACAAATATTGTTGTGAATTTTATCTAATGAGGGAGCGCACGACAAACATGTACAAGATTCAAAATGAGAATGTTGCGACAGAAGGAGGAGGGTAGTATAATACTCCAAGAGGATTTAATCAAGGAAATAAAGGAGGATTTGGCAGGGGTCGGGGTAGAACAAACTTTGGGAGAGGAGGAAGATGCCCCATAGTATGTTATAATTGTAACGAACCAGGACACTTAGCGTGGGATTTCCAAAATCCCTTCACATCATGTACTTACTGTTAGGCGTTCGAACATGTGAGAGAGGAATCCCCAAAATTGATGGAAAAATGGTAGGCCAGAGGGAATCAGAACCAGATCCCAAATATTCAAAATATATTTGCTGAAATATGGGACAAAGGACCCAAAATAGCATTCATTACGTGCGAAGGAACCAAAACATGGATGGATGCAACCAATGCAAGGACATCGGTTGAGCAATGGGTAAATAAATCATAAGCACCTACACGAGCATTTGACCCTCAGGAAGAGAAGGATACCTATAAAAAAGAAAGGAATTAACTCATGCGACAAGACTGGATAATGTCCACATCGGCTACACCACCTATTGGGGATATGCATCCCACTGAGGAGGAGGTCATGACCAAAGGATCACTGGAGAAGGTAAGAACCTTAGGAATTTTTTTGCAAAGTTGCCTCGAGTTGGTCAAAGGTGAAAAGGAATTGCATACATTATGCTCTATGATTGATCACTGCACTCAATGAAAGTCAATCCCTACTAAAAAGAAAGTAGTGAACCAACTACTACACAATAAAAGAACCAACGAAGAATTTAGGTTTAGTGTGCAGATTGGAGAATACATCATAGACAATGTGATCTTAGACTTAGGGTCTGCCATGAACTTGCTACCTAGGAAGATATACGAGATGATGGGGAAACCAAATTTAGCGTGGTCACCCATCCAATTGATACTAGCAAATTAATACAAAATAATACCTATTCACAGATTAACATGATTATCTGTGAGTATAGATGGAGTGCATAACATCACATATTTTGAAGTTATCGAGATTATGGATGACAACCAACCATATCCAACGTTAATGGGAATGAAATGGGCCTTTGATAACCAATCCATTATCAATTTGAAAAGGTGAGAGATGATATTTGAGGTTGGAAACCTAAAAGTAACTGCACCCTTAGACCCAAAAGAAGGAAGGTGGTACATAGAACCAGTGTGGGGCGATGAAATCGATCACCTGTATAACATGATTGCAAGGATGGACGATTATGTTAACCCCACCGTAGACAATGCACTGAGTTGGAGAAGCATCAGTTCGTGTACATCAAACTCAAAATAAGGTTTGGAAAACAGGAAGTATAGGATGCATGAAGTATCAACATGACGATGTGCACACATGACCAGGTCATCATGTTGTATTGGAATAGAATTGTGAAACCCTCCTAAGTATGACAGTTTGACATAAGTAAAAAATTTCATACAAAAATTTGAAGCACAAGTACCAGAGCAACAAAGACTATTAGCACTAGATGTTGTATTGAAAGCAACCCTTGCAAGATGGTGGGAGACACAAAAAGGCACCATAGAATATTGGAAACAATGTAGGAGACTAATCCAGATAAGATTTAATATTTGAGAAGGAGACATGATGCAGAAATATACTGGGGAAGGAAACCCAACAGACCATGTTGCACAATGTGAAAATGGGTGGAAATTGATCCCAAGGAAAGAATGGACACACATGTTTATACATACCCTGGATACCATTCCAAAGAACTGGTACTTAGAAATGGAAATGCACATAGATACAACAAACTGGGAGTACATAACTCATGTATTCCAAGTAACATTTATCTTTCAGAGTGAGTCAGCTAAGTGCAGCGCTATAGGAGATTAAACGGAAAATCTTCAATGAAGAAGAAGAAATGTAAGTAATATATGTATGCAGCACACACGATGCCTCCATGACAGTTCACAAGCTATTGGAATGTTACAATGTGATGCAAGAGGATCAAGACAATGCCGATCCTTGCAACATTCAAGTACAAGAAATAGAGGGAGAACGACCAGTAGAGGGCCCATAGATGGAATATACAACATATGCGCAGCTAGTCAAGACACACAAAGTTAATATTGGAACGAAGGAAGACCCTAAGTTTTTACAGATAGGGGATTGCTATGATGAGGAAACCATAGAAAATATAGTCGATCTGCTATGCGAATATCAAGACTTATTTCCCACGACATTCTCAGAGATGAAAGGAATAGTAGGCAAGCTAGGGGAAATGAGGATCCCACTAAAACCTGACGCTAAATGAGTAAAACAAATAATCTATAGATTGAACCCAAGATATAAAGAACAATTCAAGGAATAAATAGATTGCATGTTGAAAGTAGGAGTTATCGAACTAGTTGAGGAATCAGAATGGATAAGTCCAGTAGTAGTCCAGGAAAAGAAAATAAGGGGTATACGAATCTGTGTTGACTTGAGGAAATTGAACGATGCATGCCTACACGATCCATTCCCAACACCATTTATAGACAAAGTACTAGAAAACGTCAGCGGCCAAGAGTCTTATTCATTCACGGATGGTTTTTCAGGATACCATCATATCATGATTGCATAGGAATATAGACATAAGACTACATTCACGATGGAATGGGGAAGTTTTCAATACACAGTAATGTCGTTTGGTTTAAAGAACACCCCTTGCGGTCTTTCCCAGAGTAGTTGTTGCAGTGTTTAAGGAGTTCATTCACAACTTTATCGAAGTCTACTTGGATGACTAGACTGTATTTATCCTGTTACGAGATCATGTCAAAATTCTAAGACTAATGTTGGATAAGTGTAGACAACATCATATATCCTTAAACCTAAAGAAGTGTGTTTTTGTGCACCATTTGGAATATTATTTGGACACATCGTATGAAAACAAGGGTTGATAGTTGATCTCACAAATATTGCAGTTATTTTGGATTTACAACTACCCCATGAGTCAAACAACTACGTGCAACATTGGGTCATACTAGGTATTACAAGAAATTTATCAAAGGATATGCACAGATTACAGCCCCAATGGAAAAAAATTTGAAAAAAGAAGTGAAGTTTCAATGGAATGACGATTTCTAGAAAGGACTCGACATCCTGAAACAAAAGTTAGTAACTACGCTGATATTGATTTTTCTGAATTGGAAAAAGGACTTTCATGTACAGGTGGATTCATCATCAATAATATTGGGTGCGATATTGTCATAGCTAGGCGACTGGGAGATAAATAATCTAATCAGGTTTGCAAGTAGGAAACTATCAACAACGGAGAAAAATTACACCACAACAAAACTTGAGGGATTGGCTATGGTCTACATGTTGTAGAAGTTCAGACATTCCTTACTAGGTTCACACTTCAAGATGTACCTAGATCATTCTGCGCTGAGATATTTGGTTAACAAGCCAGTGTTTGAGGACAAGATTTGTAGATGGCTCCTATTGTTCCAAGCATATGAATTCGAAGTAGTAGTAAAAATTGTTGACTTAATGCAGGATTGAACCACTTGTCACACATTCTATTGGGAGAAGAGGCAGGAAACCTGGACAATAGCCTACTAGACGCACAATTATTCTCTGTTAAAATGGTTGACAGTTCTTTGACATATATTGTACAGTTCCTCAGTACATGAATGCCCCCCCCAAACAAGATGATCATGCAAAAAAATAAGTTGGTAGTAAAGGATGCATACTACCAACTAATTGTAGGGAGCTTATACAAACTGAGCGTAGACGGAATACTATGACGTTGCATAGTCGAACATGAAATACAAACTATATTGGTAGAACTGCATGACGGGATAGCAGGAGGACATTATGCGAGGAAAGCCACTACAAAAAATATATTACGTGTAGGATTATGGTGGACAAAACTCCACAAGGATGCAAAGGAATATTGTCAAACATGCGATGTTTGTCAAAGGGTCAGAAAACCCTCCAGAAGGGACGAGATGCCATTGAACCCACAAGTTACATTACAGGCTTTTGATAAGTGGGTTATCGACTTCATTGGACCATTTAACTCACCATCAAGAAGATCAGGCACGAGGTACATCATTACAACAACAAAATGTCTAACTTGATGGGCGGAAGATGTGCCAGTCACGGATTGCAGTGCGCAAACTATTGCACACTTTTTGTTCGAAAAAATAGTAACTCGATTTGCATGTTGTAACGACCCTAATTGGATACATGCTTAAAGATTATAAAGTAAAATTAATTAAAGAGATTAATTATGGTTAACTGAGTAATAATTCGAATTACAGATCACATTTAATGACCTGTGAAATAAAATTAATAGATCAATGAAAAATGATATAAAAATGGTGGCGTATGCAGAGAGGGATAGCCATGGATCCCGAGGAGATAAAACATTAACTCATGACGAAGGACGGAGGACGCAGGGTGGTTGGAGGAGTAACTGCATGAGTCGGCCGGGAGGAATAAGGGACGGGAAGAGGGAGATGTGCGCACCATTCAACAGGGATGGATGCTGCGGGCTGTATTTGCTGAGCCGACTGTATTGGTGGTGACGATGGTATTTTTCCGTGAGCAGAGAGCCTCTGGACGGTGATGTTTTTTCGTGAGCAGAGAGCCTCTGGACGGTGGTGTGTTGCTGTGAGCAGCGAGTTTCTGTGCACTACTGTATTTTGTGGACTTTTGGACTTACTGTGAGCACAGAGTTTTGAGGCTGTGGCTTTTGATCAGGGGAGGCACTGAGTTGCTAGAGGTTTTGGGCACGGAGGGCCAGGATATCCGTAGATATCTTGAAGCTAGGTAGTTTTCCTAGTTGGCAGGGAGGACAGTAGTTTTGGGCAGTTATTTTCCTGTTTGTGGCAGGGTTGATCTGTGTAGCAGGGAGCAGAAAGGCAGCAGCAAGGCAAAGAGGGAACATAAATTAGCATCAGATCTAG
>ML790950.1:198464-217997 GCA_009831015.1 Picea engelmannii
TGGAAAATAATCGATGACAAAGACACAGTACAAAAAGATTTATCCTGGAAACCCTTAACTAGGAAAACAAACATTCCTTAACTGGGAAAACCAACATTCCTTGAGTGACTCTCACTCATTGTTGTCTTATTCATTCAATGAATAAAGAGTTACATGATTGACCTTGGTCCACTCATAAGACACAATTCATCATCCTATTCTCTTTCTTTACCACAAGAACAAGACTACAACCATTTGTCTTACATCTTCATGACCATTAGAAACTCACGACTCTCTCTACCGAGGAATAATATTATCAATATCCTAGCCCTAGTCAATATTACACAATGCACTACTTATAGAATATACAACATGTAAAACCCTAATTTGTGGCACCCAAAATGGTTACAAATCTATGAAGATGATTGGATGTGATCCTGTGAATCTCAGGATTTTGTTACGGGTTTCAACCACCAGTTGAACACCTGTTGGCTTTGAACTAGTTGAATATTAGTCGAATACGAAATCAACCATTTGGTCGATCTCCAGTCAGTTACCCTTTTGACCTCATGTTGTATACTAGTCGACCTCTAGTCGAGCCATCTCGTTGACCATCTGTCGACCATCGATGTGACTTAACCATCATTCGATTCATATCACAGTCGATCATCCTCGACTAGCCATTTGCTTGACTGAATATTCACTACAAAGAATATAACATCCCCAACATTCTCCCACTTGTTGTCTTATTTGTAGAATCAAAACCTGAATTTATGTTCATTGACCCAGGGAAACACTGCCCATTGCCTATCTACACCAAGAGAAATTCACAACACTCACAGACTTGGTCAAAGAGTCTGCTATGTTTTCCAAAGTGTTTACCTTCTCTAATGACACCTTTTTTATTTCTACCATGTCTCTTAAGAAATGGTTTTGTACATTAATATGATTTTTCATATAATGGTAAGTTGGGTTCTTTTCAAAGAAAATTGCGCTCTACTATCACAATTTATCCTCATATATTAATGCGCAAACCCAATCCCTGAACACAATCTATGCAACCATGCTATTTCTTTTCTTGCATGGGTGGCTTCCATGTATTCAACTTCTGATGTCGACAAGGCTACTACTGCTTGTCTCTTACTCATCCAACTGATTTCTCCACTGAACATTCTAAAATCATATAAATTGGTTTACCTTCTTCGATCAAGATCTATAGCCTAGTTAGCGTAGATAAAGCCATGTACATTCACTTCCTTGTTAGTTTCAGGTTTCCCTTGGTAAAGAAATGCATACTATATTGTTCCATGCAAGTACATGAGCACTCCCTTGACAACATTCTAGTGCTCTTTCCCAGATGTCGACACGTAACTTCTTAATACTCCCATTAAATGGGAAATATTTAGTCGAGTGCATACCATTGCATACATAAAACTACCAATATCACTAGCATAGGGAACATGTGCAATGTCCTATATTTCTCCCCGTGTCTTTGGACACTAATGAATAGTTAGTTTTACCCCTACAAGAATAGGTACCTTTGACCGGTTTACACTCTTGCATTTTGAAACACTTTAAGACTGTTTCAACCTACTTCCTCTTATTTAACCAAAGTTTTCTAATTGTCTAATATCTCTTAATCTCCATTTCTAGAATGAAGTTAGCGGCATTGAGATCCTTCGTGTTGAACTTGGAGGATAGTTTCATCTTCACCTCCTTTATTGCATCCATGTCGTTTCGACCAACAACATGTCATCAAAATACAAAGCTACATTTATGAAATGAACACCTTCTTTCTTGGAATACTCATAGTGATTAGCCTTGTTTCTAAAAAATCCTAAACTAAGGGTGTAAGTCTCAAAATTTTGGTACCACGTCCTTGGTGATTGCTTTAGACCATAAAGGGATCTCTTCAATTTTTACACCATCTCTTTCTTTCCCTTTACTGCAAATCCTTCAGGATGTTTCATGTAGATTTCTTCTTCCAACTCCCCATGTAGGAACATTGTCTTCAAATCCATTTTCTCTATCTCAAGATCAAATGTTGCATCTAGAGACATTATTACTCTAATGGAAGTTAATTTTGAAACATGAGAGAAAATATCACCGAATTCGACTCCCTCGACTTGGGAATACCATTTTTCTACTAGTCGAGATTTGAATTTCTTGACTTGACCTACAATGCTCAATTTCTTCTTGAGCACCCACTTGCTACCTGTTGGCCCTTGACCAAGTTTTGAGGATCCTTGTGTTGGAAATACTAAAACAACTGAGAGGGCGGGGTGAATCAGTTGTATATAAGCTTAAACAATTTTAAGTCTGTTAAAACATTATTAATCTTTCTTCATGTGGTCATCAACAATATACAGCATATGAACAGTAAAAGTAAAGACCATCAGTCACACATGAAATACACACAAAGACAGATTTTCACGAGGAAACCCATAAAGGGAGAAAACCTCTTCTTCTCTGAAATGATAGGCAGCCTTTTGCAGTTCTGTACATCATTTACAATTGAGCACCAACTCAATGTGAGGCTGCTACCTCTGTCTTACAAGCTGCAAATTGTTTGAGAGCTCCAACTCTCTGGTTTCTCTAGCACCCTCTAGAAGGAAGCACCAACTCCCTGAGTATTCCAGCACCAACTGGATGGAAGCACCAACTTCCTGAATGTTCCAGCACCAACTTCCAGTTACACATGCTCCAACCTGCATAACAGAGAACACCTGTTCTCCCTAGCACCACCCTGCCACCCTTGTTTCTCTGGCTGCAACCAGATGGAAGCTACAAATCCCTGTGTTCAAGCACCCACTTGAGCCTCTGAGGACAACAGTCCTCCCGAGCACCTCCCAACCTCCCTACTTTATAAAAATAATGAATACACAGACAATTTCTCAGATAAATCAATTCTTACCTTCCTTTCTCTGTTCTGTAAGTCTGATCTGTTCTGCTATTCTACTCTTTGTTTTCTCTTCCTTTGCTATTCTGCTCTGCGTTTCATTTTACTCTGCACATCTGCATCCTTTCCTATCACGCATTATCTTCTGTATTCTTCCTTACTGTCTCATTCATTTCCTCCTCAGAACAGCTAACACGACACAGTCTGTTTCATCTCCTTTTATACACGCGGGCACAACGTTTCAACTTCCCAACTCCTTGGGAAAACTGACGACAACTGTCCAGCCAACCGAAACGCCAAACGATCGACAACTAATTTGCAATCATGAGTTTTACTAACAGATTTGTAACTGAAAGTGTTAAGTGTGCGTGGAAGAACAACAACCCTCCGATCACATTCAAACCTTATCCGCACCGTTGGATAATATTCATTGTTCTTGCCTTTTAAATCGGGTTTCGGCATTCTTCATGTTCACTGTTCTTTTCACTTATAAATCCCGATACAAAAAATTCCATATATCGGTTAAATCAACGATCTAGGTGCAATCTTGACTCAACGGCTACGATTTTGTCGCGATATCGCATATCGCGATCTCGACATAGTTGCAGTGTGTTCTTGTCTCCTTGATATCGCGATTCGCGAAACTCCGATGTGGAGTATGATCAACGGTTCAGGAGCGATCTTGGCTCAACGACTACGATTGTGTCGCAATATCGCATATCGCGATTTCGCAATTCATGTTGCAATCCTTACCATATCCCGATTCGCGAAACTCCGCTATGGTATAAGATCAACGGTTCAGATCTGAGCTTGACTTGACGGCTATGATTGAAGCGCAATATCGCATATCGCGATTTCAACATTTCTAATGTTGCAAGTTCTTGTCACTTCCAAATTGCGATCCCCGAAACTCCGACATGGTCTAGAATCAATGGTCTAGATCATAGCTTGATCTGACGGCTCAGATTGTATCGCGATTTCGCATATCGCAAAATCGACATTCCTGAGGTCAAGTGACTTTGTCACTTCAAAGTTCCGATCCCCGATGCCGATGCACCCCTTTCCCCGCGCTAGCCTTGCTGGCTATAGGCCTTGGCCCATATGACCGTCAACACATGACCTCGGTCAAACCTCTCATCGGGGTTTCGGCATTTTCTATGTCACCATGCACATGCCTACGGAATTCTCAATCCTCCGATCCCCGATTCTCCGATGAAGGAAATAAATGGTCCAGATCTCATTCTTGCTTTAACGGCTATGATTAAATCGCGAAATCGCATATCGCGATTTCGGGGTTTTCGTTGTCAAGTGAATTGGACATTTCAAAGTCCCGATCCCCGATTCTCCGATGAAGCCTCCTGTCGAGCTTCTCCCGGGGGTGCCCGATCGCTGCCAGACTTATCTCCCTCGCAACTTCTGTAGATCTGACGACTGACGGGTGTCTGCTTTCGATCTGATGGCTCAGATCCTCTCTCTGACAAGGGCTGTAAACTGCGGTCCAGATTCATTTTGGATTCAACGGTTATGATTGAACCGTGATCTTGTTGCAATCTGTCTGCATACTAACCCATCAATGACAACAACCATTCGATGTCTGCAACTTTGACATCAATGACAACAACTCTCAACACGCATTCGCTGCTTGTTCAATAATCGCCAACACCTTGGTCATGTTTGACCTAATTTTAGGACTTCGACAAGATGTCGAATGCGAAGCGTAAGTCGAAGCAGAGATTGCAGGATCTCGGCCCCTTTTTAGGGATTTTTGGGTTTTCGGCTTATGTAATGGGTATGGGGATGTCGGCCCATGGGTTTACCCATGTTTAGGCCTCTTTTGTAATGTATAAATAGAAAGTTAGGAAATGTAAGTAAAGGGTGTATGTATGCTAAGTGCAAAGGTACAAGTGTGTGATACCAAGTGCTAAGTGCAAGTGATAGTGTACATGCTTTGTGCATACTATGTCAGACTTGCAAGGCTAAGTGCAAGAGACTGTAAGAGATTGAATAGAATCTTTGTGATGTCACCTAGCTCGGGGAAGGAGGATCTGGTGAGGTGTGCGCAGATCTACTTTCCTATGCGGAGTAGGATCTTGTGGCTCTATGCATGTAGTTGATTGACCGGAGATAATAAAAGAGAAGAACAGTTGATGGACGTAGCCCCAAGCTAGGGGTGAACCATGTATATCATGTGTTGCTATGCTTTGTGCGATGTATTGATGTGTTTACTTGCTTAAGTGATTTGATATAGATGAATGATAGATAGATCTGTTAATTCTTTGTGCTTAATAATATGGATGAATGCTATATATAACCTATGTGAATGCGTTTAGTGCTTGAATATGCTAGATCTGGGTGAAAACTATGATGCTCTATAATTAGGGTTTTATCCACGAAGTAGATACTGGTTAAATACTGATGAATTGTAACTGCTAAGTGCTTTGTTAAGGTGTTGTAATCATAGATTGGTGTCCCAGCTAAGGTTGCATACATCAGAGTCCTGTAACCACCCTTGCCTCTACCTCGGGTGAGACTTCATCTGCTTCGCAGGTGTTTTCGAAAGGGCTGGTAGTTAGGGTTTTGTTGATGTGCTCTTGAGCGTTGAAACTTGGGTCTGTCCCTGTGCCAACAAATGGTTCCGTTGCCAGGACCTGAAACTGTGATTACTGGGAACTGAAGAAAAGAAAGCTCCATGCGTAGATCTATTGCTTTAGTGCGCAATAGTCTACTTAACATGTGAAGCTCTGTGCTAAGAAGAAAATTCAGATATGAAGAAAAGAGGTAAGATCTGAAGGCTTTGTGCTTTGTTAAAGGTAAGAACAGTGAAAAGTTTTGATTGAAAAAGGAAAGATAAGTGGAAAATTTTTGTTTCAAAAGTATGGATCTAGGTATGCTTGATAAATTTTGTCCTAGCTTGAAAAGTAGGGCACAACTAGATGAAAGAAGGTTTGATATGAGTAGATCTGATAGAAATAATGAAAGATATGTTATTCCTATGCAGAGAAAGAATGTTTGGACTAATAAATGGATACAGGAACCTAGAAATAATTTTTTGTAGGTTAGCTACTATGATCCTAGTGCGCAATACAAGAAAGGCTAGGGATCATTCCAAAATAAAAGAAGATTAACTCTTTTCTATAATTGCAGAAGACCGAGACATATTTCTAAGGAATGCCATGGTAGAAGACCTAGTTGCCTTTGTTGTCAAGCTATGGATCATGAAGTTTTGGATTGCCCTAGAATGATTGCTAAGGTTGAAAGAATGAATATGAGACAAGAAAACCCTGAGGAAGATCAAGAAACTAAGACGACGACAAAACCCTAGAAAGAATCAGAGACTGTAAGACTGCAAATGAAAGAAACCCTGAATGATCACCGAAATATCAACTTATTAGAGATCTTCAAAGAAAAAGAGTGCATATAAACAAGAATAGGAGACTTCGACATAGACTATGTTCTAGATGAGGAAACATAGGTGAATATTATGACAGAAAGAACCTGAGAAATTTTAGGAAAGCCTGTTATGATTCCTTCATTAGGAGGAATAGGATTATTTAGAGAAAAGTTGATAACCCTATGTGGAAGACTCACCCAGATAATTATGAGTGCTCATGGAACTACAACAGAGGAAGATTTTGAGGTTGTTAAATTTATTGAGAAAAACACCCCATTTGCTATGTTATTAGGAAAACCCTGGATTGAGAGAAATCAAACCAGAAGAAAAGAACAGGAAGTCTTAGAACAAAAGAAGCAAGAATTAAAAGATTTCATGACTAGGAGGATAGCGCACTTGATTGAAGAACAAGAGAACATATCGAAGCTATTTAAAACCAAAAACTTGGATGTCGAAGTTGAAAGAACACAAGAAGACTCATAGAAGAATGGAGCACCTACCACAGACAGAGAAGAAGTATTTCCCTTGAACCCTACGAAAGAATCTCAACAACGTGAAGTTACCGATTCAGATTATTTTCAGCACGAAATGAGAGCGGAGATATAATAAATAAATGCACAGGGATATCGCAGATATTCAATAATATAACAGAAATCTATCAGAGATGCAACCACAAACACATATATACAGTAATACATGATTTCTATTAATGAAATAAATGTATAGAGACTATAAAAATACAGAGTGAAAGACTCGCTAGAATGGTGGCAGCTTATCTCTGAGAAGAGATGCGACGACTACTCGCATTCTTAAGAAGATGATTACAATGAGGATCTGAAGGCCTTTTTACAAGAAATGGGAATGCCCAAAACCCTAGAAATCCAAAAACCTAACCCTAGGAGATGAAGTGCCAAAAGTCATGTGGGCCCCGTTTGGGTAAGTTAGTACATCAACTTCCCGTGGTCATAACTTTTGCATATGATCTCTATTTTAGGCGCATGATAGCCCGTAGGAAAGGTATCATTGAGGAGATTCATTTTGGGGGCTCAATCATGCCTTCGGCTATCATTGAGAAGCTCTATCCCGGAAAACCTTCATTTAGTCCTTCAAAATGGCCCCGGAAGTTAAAAACTGCTGAAAATAGTAAATTACCAAAATTACCATAAAACTGTTTTGAGCTAGTTGGAAAAGGTGGGTGGCCACCGATATCCACCCGGATCAATCCTCCATCCTTAGGAAGCAATGGTATCCATTTTGTTGAGTGCCCAAGGGAGAGGGAAAAACATTTGTTGAATCTGCATCTTGATGCGCTGCTTGCCTTGTTGGAGAAGTTGTGCTTCTTAGCTTGTTGAAGGTTGTCACGAACATGTGGCTGGAAGGGTTGGACCTTTTTAGCTAGTATGGCTACATGAGATTCCTGTGTGCAGACGAAATCTTTACACTTTGCTGCAACCTTGTTGACCTGCTTCTGTTGGATAGAAGGTGCTTGGGGCGAAGCTATAGTGGTTGTAGTGTCCTTCTGTTCCCCTTTTGAACAGATTGTGAAGAAGCTAAATTTTGCAATATGAGATACTACCTTGCGGCACTGTTTAGGTAGAAAAATAGTTGGAACTACCTCTGGTATTCTATAGAGATGACCCCCCAAAGTAACAATGACACTACAGGGTCGAGACTCATAAACAACATGGCGTCTCCACATATATGGTTGGCCCAAGAGGACATCATAGACATCCAGTGGGGCAACATCACATAATACCTCATCCTTGAAGGGTTGGATTCCATAGGATAATCGACACTGTTGACTGACACATAGATCTTGTCCTTGGCGAAGCCACCTGATGTTGTATGGCTGCAGGTGTGGTGTTGTCGACAATCCCAATTGTTTGACGACCTCTGCTGAGATGAGGTTCTTCTGGCTTCTGCTATCAAAAATAAAATGCAGTGGGGTCCCCTTCACCCACATCTGTGAATGAAAAAGACACTCCCCCTCTTCAGGATCTGTTGGTTCTTCTGGTTGAATTTTCGCGGTCACGACAATAGCAGTGGGATCTGCGTCAACGATCTGTCCTTTACCAATATTTTCATAATCAGATTCTGAATTAGGTTTCGGCTCCTTGTCTTTGATCTTGGACACCAATGAATTTTTTGAGCGACATTCATTGGTGTTGTGCCAGGGGATTTTGTGGAAATCACACCATTTTCCGGTGTCCTTCTTTGTCTTCCCGTGACCCTTCTTTTCCCATGGCTTGGACTAGTTTTCAGGAGACTGTTTGTTAGGGATGTCTTTGTCATACTTTGGTTTTTGCGGATTTGCAGACCCGAACTCCCGTTTGTTCTAGTGCTTAAATTTCTTCTCAATCTTAACAACATATCGATAAGCAACACCGAGTGATGAGATGTCCAGAAAATCCATTTCAGTTTGGATGTATCTGTGTAGAGCCCCACAGTATTTCAAAGCCAAATGTTGTTCGGAGTCTTTGATACCTAGCTTGGTGCACAAGGTATGGAAGGTATTGGTGAACTCCAAAACTGCTTGGCCCCTCTCTTGCCGCAGTGTGGTCCATCTCATGTACTGCTCCTCATAGTTGCCAACAGGGTAATACTGTTCCTTTACTGCATCCACAAAAAAATACTAAGTGGGATCGACCCCATATATTCCAGACTCCTCTGTGGAACTTTTCTCCCAATAAGTTTCCCACCAATGTTTGACATGGGGGAGAGCTTTAAGGAGTGAAAAAGTGATCTTTTCCCTGTCGGAAAAATTATGAATAGAGAAATAACTTTCTAACAAATTTAACCATTTGTCTAGGGCTTCTGCATCTATCTGTCCTTCAAATACAAGAATATCAAAATTAACTTATACCTTGAAAGGAAAGGTTCCTCTAAAGTGGTCGCTTGATGAAGATGCGCTTGCTTCTATCGACAGGCATTGAAGGATGTGGGAAAAATTCTCCATCATTTCATCCCTTTGTTGCGTGATAGGATCTTCTGCTCCGTCGTTTTTCTTTTCTTCCGATATTGAGGGTTTCTTGGGTGTGCGAGAGTGATTGTCCTAAAGAGAGACAAGCTTGAGACCCAAATTTCTATACTTAGACCTTGGGAACATGCACTGAAAAAATGATCAATAACAACTTGCTCTGATACCACTGATCCAGATTATTTTCGGCACAAAATGAGAGCGAAGATATAATAAAGAAATGCACAAAGATATCACACATATTCAATAATATAACATAAATGTATAAGAGATTCAACCATAAACACAAATATACAGTAATACACGATTTCTATTAATGAAAGAAATGTACAGAGACTGTAAAAATACAGAGTGAAAGACTCGCTAGAATGGTGGCAGCTTATCTCTGAGAAGAGATGTGACGGCTACTCGCATTCACAAGAAGATGATTAAAATGAGGCTCTGAAGGCATTTTTACAATAAATAGGAATGAAAAAAACCCTATACATCCAAAAACCTAACCCTAAGAGATGAAGCGCCAAAAGTCATGTGGGCCCCATTTGGGTAAGTTAGTACATCAACTTCCCGGGGTCGTAACTTTTGCATACGATCTCCGTTTTAGGTGCATGATAGCCCGTTGGAAAGGTATAGTCAAGGAGATTCATTATGGGGGATCAATCATGCCTTCAATTATCATTGAGAAAATCGATCCCGAAAAATCTTCATTTAGGCCCTCAAAATGGCCCCAGAAGTTAAAAACTGCTAAAAATAGTAAATTACCAAAATTGCCAGAAAACTGTTTTGAGCCAGTTGGAAAAGGTGGGTGGCCATCGATATCCACCTGGATCAGTTACTATTCCAAGAGGAGATAAGAATAAGAATGGGAAGAGGAGCCCAATAACGCATATCACAGGGAAAAAGGCTAGAAATCCCAGTAAGAAGAAAGCGAAGCTAGAAAATTGCAGGAGGTTCTCGAGGGAACTTTGCAGAAGGAAGGTTTGAAAAATTGGAACTTCGTCAGGATATCTGAATAGCACAACATGGAAATACGCCATGGCGGAGAGATATAGCCATTGAAAGCATTATAACCGTTAGCCCAACGCCCCCGAATGGTTAGAACAATAGTTATGACCAGAAAGCTCGCCATCAGACTGTTGGGGTCGCGCCGTAATGGACAAAACTGCTTTGATGGAGGCCTCTTGTCCATTGGAGAAGATCCGTTACATCGTTGTCTACTTATTCCGTTGACTGTTGCACATAGAACACTTTTGCGAATTGTATCCGAGGCAACAAGAGAACCCATTGCTATTGCGTTGTGTTTATTGAGATCGACACATGTTCCATTGCTTTGAGCATTCATTCATACACCTGAGTTATCCAATCTAAGCGTGTATGTCAGACAAGCTCAGTGCCGCAGAGAAAGTCGTCGAAGAAGTTCTAATCAACCTTATGGCAGAAAAAGTGATGTCCACAGGAGTTCAAGCTTTATCGACGTGAGGAGTGCAAGCCTCCCTGTCAACTTCTCACGGATCCAGACCATCCCGCGTTGCAGATGAGAAAAGAACTAAGCACATAGATGACTTAGAGAATGTGAATTTAATCCTATCTGTTCTACCCGATTACATCCCGCCTCTAGCCGATGCAGTGAATCATGACAGTGTCTCGTGGGACTTCGACTACATAGTCATCACAGCGTACCTTCCGAAGGGGATACGTGCAGTCAAACCAGAGTTGGAGAGGATTCCAACCTTAAAGATCAGTGACTGTAATCTAGGGGACCGCAAGACCTATGACATGCTCGCGTCTCACAAGTACTTGACTAAGACAAAGGGAAAGAGATTGAAGATCATTCCCCAGCCATGGACCATGAACATCGCCCAGTCCACTATCCTTAATGTCATGAAAATTCCACACTTTGGAAGGCACCAGGAGGTTAACACGTGTGTTAAGATACTGTTATCGTGCTTTCATGACGGTTATTTATGGTTAGACATGCATATTACTGTCGATCCAGTGCTGATCCATAGGACCACTGAATTGAGCATGCAGGGACCCGATCCATAGGACTTCTACCCAGGGAAGGATGCAGATCACGCCATGGCATAGAGGATTAAAGACATCTATGGCGATGTCGAGAAGGGGACGTGAGGCTACAAGGTAGTCTCCATTAATTATGGTGCAGTGCACCTCACTTTCCAGTTGATTGTTGGTAAGCTATTCCGAAAGAACAAACCCATGCAGGTCACAGGGTTTGTCGTTGACCTCGCAGGAAAGTGCATGGAGGGATTACAGATGAACTGGTCGAAGTACTTAGTCAACCAGCTAGAAGTCAATTGCTGTGAAGCTCAGGATCAGGGCTACGAGTTCCAATTTAGTTGGTTGTTGATCCTCATCACATTTACATCTTGGGAGATGCCAGAAGGTGCGACCTTCCCGGACATTGAGCCGTTCGAACCACTTGCTGTGAAGTTCACCACGTTTTGGTACTCGAGCGACATGGGAAAAAAATGGCAGTTGAACAAATTATTCCATACCTACTACCTACAATTGAAAAGGGCTATCGAATCGTTCCCCAAGATGACGCCAAACACTCTGGACAGGTTCAGACCCCTTATGAAGTTTTGCGCAGATAAACATTTCATATATATCACCGTGTGCACAGATGAGAATAAAGAAGAGCTTCAGTCATACTATAATCTAACCGAGGAGGAACTAGAAGATGTGTTTATGTGTTTACTTGTGTAAATGCTTTGATATAGATGAATGATAGATATATGTGTTAATTCTTTGTGCCTAATAATATGGATGAATTCTATATATAACCTATGTGAATGTGTTTAGTGCTTGAATATGCTAGATCTGGGTGAAAACTGTGATGCTCTGTAATTAGGGTTTTATATGCGAAGTAGACACTGGTTAAATATTGACGAATTGTAACTGCTAAGTGCTTTGTTAAGGTGTTGTAATCACAGATCGGTGTCCCAACTAAGGTTGTAGACATTAGATTCCTGCAACCACCCCTGCCTCTACCGCGGGTGAGACTTCATCTGCTTTGCAGGTATTGCCGAAAGGGCCAGTAGTTAGGGTTTTTTTGGTGTGCTCTTGAGAATTGAACCCTAGGTCTGCCCCTGTTCCAACACTATTGATAGGTTTCCTTCCATTAGGTAGCTTGACCAAATCCCATATCTCATTCTTGTGAAAGGATTCCATTTCTTCAACCACGGTGTCCTTCCATAGTTTACCTTATGTCAAGTTGATTGCCTCTCTGATCGACTTGGGCTCATCATTAGTGGAGGATAATATAAATGTAGAATGGAAATCACATGGACTATACCTTTCAACTGGTTTTCTTACTTGTTCATGCCTCCTTACAACTGGATTCATTGGTTCCACTTCTTCATCTAATTTAGTTGAATCGTATGAATCATGTTCCTCATTCTTCAACTCAAGCACCAATTCTATGGTTCTTTCTCCATTTGAGCCTCTTGAATCCTGGAAGTCCGTCCAACTTCCCTAAAGATCACATATTGACTATAGACTATTTTCTTCGATACCGGATCCCATATCTTATATCCTTTCATTCCATCCTTGTAATTGATGAAAATAAACTTGACTACGTTATTGTTCAGTTTGTTCCTCTTTTCCTTGGGAATGTGCACAAAATAATCACAACCAAAAATTCTAAGATGTCTAAGCAAAGGATTCTTACCAAAACATACCTAATGTGGAGTCAAGTCGACTAGCGTTGATGAAGTAGACCTATTTGCCAAATATCGTGCAGTTTCAAATGCCTTTGCCCAAAACTCTTGTGCTAACCTTGCATCATTGAGCATGCTCCTTTCCTTTTCCATAAATGTCATGTTCATTCTTTCATTAACTCCATTATGTTGAGGGGTGTATGGAGTGTTATTTTGGCATGCTATACCACATTTCTTATAGAACTTCTCAAACTCCTTACCATAGAATTATCCAGAAGAGATTTAAATTGTTTGAACTTTGTGAAAACCTCAAATTTCTTACTCGAGAAATAAAACCATGTATTCTTGGGGAAATCATCTATGAAGTATACATAATACAAATATCCTCCTAGTGATAGGACTGATACAGGATGAAACACATCATTATGTCTCAGTTCCAGAATCCTCTTTTCCATTGTATCTCTAGATGGGAATCTTGCACAATTATGTTTTCCATATATGCAATGTTCATAGAAATCAAATTCTAAAGTACAATCAGGGAAAAATTCGACCATATCTTTTTTGTGCATATCTCAAAGTCATTTTTTCCCAATATATCCCATCCTCTAGTGCCATAACATGGTCAGGTAGACTAGATGAGGAATAGTCGATTTAGATGCATCTGATTCGACTTCGAGAATGGTTGTACTTTTGCATCCAATCGAGCCGACAGTCCCCAATAATTTGTACAAAATTTCAATCCAAACACATCTCATCAAGACCATCATTCCTCTGACCATTTTGCATGAATCCTTCTCAAATATAGTGTGCACATATGCGCCACTCATTTTTCTAACAAATATTATATTTCTTTCCAAACTTGGAAGATGTAGCACATATGGAAGGGTTCTACTCCTCCCATTTTTTAGCATTAGTTAGACTCTACCTTGTGCAATAATGTTGGTTGTTGATTCGTCTCTCAAGAATACATCTCATCCTTCATACTTCTCATATTCACAAAACCATTCTCTATGAGGTGTTATATAGAAAGATGCACCTGAGTCAATCAAACAAACACCATGATATGATTGTGTACTGGTCAATTCCAAATACACATCCCCTCCTTTGTCCGAAGAAGTATTTCCTTTAGTCGATTGGTTCTTGTAAGATCCCTTAATTTTCTTAGAAACCTTCGAATTTCATTCCCTTTTGTAATTCCTAGATTTATTGCACTTCCATCATCTTCTTGTCAATTGAATCGAAGATTTAGATCTATCCCATAACTTAGACTTTCTACTAGATAAATTACCTTTTCCACTATCAACTGGTTGACCTCTCACCACCATGGCATCTTTGGTCGATCCTTCCATGTTTTTTCACCTCATATCTTTTGAAAGTAGAGATGCAACCACATCTTCAAGTTTTAATGTGTTTGAATTAGTCCCAATATCCATGACTAAACTATCCCATGAATTTGGTAGAGAACATAACAGACTGATACATTTATCCTCCTCAATGATTTTAATATCCACAGATAATTGTTGACTTAACATAGTATTGAATGCATTTAGGTGCTCTGTTACTGAGCTACCATCACTCATCTTTAGAAGGTGCAATTTATTTAGAAGAAACAACTTGTTCCATGGATTTATACTAGTATAACTTTGCCAACATATCCTAGAGTTTCTTTGTAGTGTCGTTTCCTGAGACATTCAACAATACCGAATCTAGAAGACAAGGTCAAATCATACTCCTCACCTTCCTGTTGAGTTTATCCCAATCTTCCTTCAACATACCCGTTGCAATTTTTCCAGGATCCATGAAGAACCATTGTTCTCTATCTATAAGGATATCTTCAATTTTAAGCTTCTAGAACTCAAAATTATGGCCATTAAAATTTTCAATCTCAATCGTAGAATGGTTTTCCATTCTTTCAAGAAAAAAACGATGCCTTATAGCTCTCATTGGACCTAGGTTTATCTCAGATCCAAGATCTTATTAACCTTTCCTTGATTCTACGTGTAACAACGGAAAAAAAATGATCTCGGATACCAATCGTTAGAAATACTAAACCAAATAGGAGAGATAATGATATGTAAATTTCCGTGGATATTCCACTGGAATAGTTCATCACAACAGATATGATAAATAAAACTGAAATCTACACTATGAAGGTTAAATTCCTTTAGATTCCAAAATATTTAGTTACTGATTTTCTTCTTATGCATGAAATAGATAAAATGCGGAAAATAGAGAAAAGTAAAGTACAATAACACACCATCCAAAAGATGACACAAACATTTTCTCTGGGAAACCATTACGGGAAAAAAAACAACTAGAAGGTGAGGTTTGCCTTCTCTCTTTTCTCTGGTATGGAAATAATGCAAATACAAAGGAGAAGCCACTCTCTATGGATTTACCTAAGTCTTGTGGCCTATTAGGATGCTACAGAACATTAATCCCCTATTTCATTCTCTCTAATTTCCTACTCCCATTTGTTCTACTCTACTATGAATCAAAATACAATAACATAGAATGGAACCCTTTGTATTCCTAGTGACCCAGTATTTAACATAGCCTGATAACCATCTAGGAGTAGGTTTTTTATTTCCTCAACCCTCAATTGTGGTAGGTTTTTGAACCTTCTAGAATATTCTTGAAATTCCTCACATGGCTAGCCCCATATACATGAGTAATGGAGGATGACGTGGAATTATATCGTACCATGGTGGTCAACACAATAGCTCAATTTGTGGGAGGAATAACGCTTGCATACAAAATCCAGTTGACACATGATATGCATCGTTGGAAAGGTATTAGAGTGTAGAACACCATCATGGGGGTGTGCACAAGTTTATAGAACCATAACCCCCCCAAAATTGATTTAATTCCTCGAGATTGTTGTCAATTTACCAAAGGTTGTGCTGCCCTTGTCTTGTAATTCTGGACTGCTTCTACAATATTGCGTCCTCTGCTAACTCTGCCTAAGCATCTGGTGCTAAGTCTCTATGTAAGGTATGGCCTTCTCCTCCTGCTGATCCAATATGGAAGGCTCATATAGTTTGAGATTCTCCACATTCACTACTAAGTAAATGTTCATGTATGGGGGTAGAAATAGTCTATAAGCATTATCTCCTAACTTTTTCAATACCTCAAAAGGACCATACCATAGAGCCTTGATATTCTTACCAGGACTCTGTAGCCTTTCCTTATTCATTCGTAACCATACAATGTCTCTCACTCTAAATGTTATATTTATCATGTGTTGGTCATGTCTAACCTTGTACTTTTCTTGTGACTTCTTCAACTTCTCTTGTACTTGAAAATGGATCTGCCTAATCTTATCAACAAATTTTCCCGCTTTTAATGCATTTAATGTGAGGTCCTCCCTCACTCCTCCTTGAAGTCCATATATAACATCTAAGGGTGAAGTTTGAAAATATCGAAAGCAAGTTTCAAAAGGTGACTTACTATTAGAAGCATGGAATGCTCTGTTATAAGAGTGTCGTATATAGATACAATTTTTATCCGAGGTCTTCAGACGCTTTTGATTGTAACCCCTCAAAAGTTGCACTAAAGTCATGTTGACTATTTATGTCTTCCCATCTGTCTGTGGATGGAATGATGTAGAACTCTTCAACTTAGTGTCCATCTTCTCCCACAATGTAGTCCAAAATGCACTGAGAAATATGGTATCCCTGTCTTAGTTGATGCTCCTTGGTATCCCAAAGTGCACCCATACCTATTCAAAGAACTTGTTTGTTTCTTCTTTTCCATTGATGGAATTTTTACAAGGCATGAGAATGAAAATTTTGTTGAACCTATCAACTACTAAAAATAGTTAGATTGTCCCTCTTTGGTTGTTGGTAAACCTGCCACAAAATCCATGGAAATACTTTACCAAGGTCGAGTGGGTACATGTAGGGGATGGTATAGACCTTGCTTCCTGTTACTGGGCTTACTGGTACAACAAAGTATACATCCTCTAATATATAATGCTACATATTCTTGCATTTTGGGCTAGTACAAATACCTCTGTAAGTTGGCAACTGTCTTCCCAACACCAAAATGGCATGCAACCTTGGAGGTGTGAGCCTCTTTGATAAGTTGCAATTGTTCACCTTTATGAACACAAAGTTTGTCGATCTTCTAGAGTAAACCATTCTAGAAATGATAGTCACCCTTGCCATCACCTCATTCTATTTGAATTTGTCCTTGTAGCTACTAAAACACCTCCTTGAAATTCCTCATGTAGCTAGACCCATATGCATGAGTAATGGAGGTTGGGATGTCTGTTCATAATAACCCTCAAGATCCAACAAACGAGATATTTGATAGGTTGGAAGCACAAGTCACCGACATTAGTCGCAATATGAACCACCTCATGGTGGCTCTAGAAAGTAATCTCATAGCATTCAAATATGATTGAGGCTCTAACTCAGAGAATAGACCAGGGGGGAAATTGAGAGATCAAGAAGACTCAAGAAAGGATTCGTGGAAAGAATCTAAGAAATAGAAACCGATTTTGAGTGCCATGAACCCTTCAGAGTCCCTATTCAATATGGGAGTGAAAGTGGACATAATTCCATACCATGGTGAGATCAATGCATTAAAATTGAATCATTGGTTGCAACAACTAGAAGTTTTTTTTATCATTAACCATGTAGCTTCTAAAACACCTCTTGAAGTCCTCATCTTCTGTGTGTGCTTATTTATATGCATCATGGGTAAAAGGCTCCATGTGCATCAGGGTTCCCAAAGATGTAATCTTGGATGTGGGTGGTTTTGAAGGCATGTCTTCCAACTTATTTATGATGCCTTTATTATACTTTATGACCAGATGAAATTGTTGTAAAATCCCCATCCACTTGTAATGTCTGGTTTGTTGTATCTTACTCTTGGCCTACAAATACTGTACTGGTTGGTGATCTGTATGGATGATGGTCTCCTTGCCCATCATATAGTGATTCCACTTTTTGATAGCTTGTACCAAGGCATAGAGCTCCTTGTTGTAGGTAGGGTAGTTGAGAGCCGCCCCATGAAATACTTTATAATGATAGCATACAAGCCTTCTTCCCTGCATCGATACTACTCCCATACCATACCCACTTGCTTTTGTCTCCACTTCGAATGGATTCTGAAATTTTGGTAGTTCGACCAATGGTGTGTGAAGGATCTTTATTTTAAGATCATAAAAGGCATTATACTGATTCTTCTCCAATAGGAAACTCTTACCACTGGTTGTTATGGTGTGGAGTGTTGCATCTACCACTGAAAATGAAGTTATGAACTTTCGAAATAATTGTGCTTCCCCAAAAAAATCCTAACTTCAGTGGAATTTGTAGGAACTAGCCATTTCATGTTGGTATCCATCTTTGTGGGATCTATCTTTAGCTCCCCTCCACTGATTATATACCCCAAATACACCAAAGACTGCTGAGAAAACTCACATTTATTGAGATTGGCCAACAATTGGTGCTTCTTCAGGGTCTCTAACACTCGCATAAGATGTGATATGTACTCCTCCTAGGTAGCACTATAAAATAGTATATCATCCAAATGGACAATAACAAATGAATCTGGATAAGGGTGTAAAACATCATTCATTAGTCTCATAAATGTAGCCGATGCATTGGATAAACCTAATGGCATAACCAACCACTCATACAAACCTTGACTTTCCTTGAAGACATTCTTATAGGTATCTTCTTCTTTGAATCGTACCTGGTGATATCCTGATTTTAAATCCAACTTAGTGAAGTACTTTCCATGTTGTAGTTTTTCCAACAGATCATCGATCCTAGGAAGAGGGTACTGATTATTTAGTGTAATATTGTTCAATTCCCTGTAATTGATACATATTCTCTAATCCCATCCTTCTTGGTGTTACCCATGATTTTGGTCATCATGATGATGTATTGAAGATGGTGTACTCAGGCTCTTCATTAGAATTTTTCCTGAGAAAAGTTACCTTCATCTCTCTCCAGAAATCATATTTTTGAGGAAGGTTCGCAGGCTGCCAATATATTTGCCTGCGAGAATGCATGATTCTCGCAGGCTACCTTAAGCCAAGGTGCGAGAAGTTCGTACTGTGTCTAACTGTTAGGGTGCGAACACTTTCTAAAGAAGGGAAAAATGATGAATTCTCGAAGCTTCTAGAAGGGAATCTTCTAGAAGGATGAGATGGCATTCGAATGGTTGTTTAAGTACTGGATTTCCTGATATTTTGGGATCATTCTTATCTAAGTAACTAATTCATTTCCTCCTATATATTGAGGGGATTCTCATGGAAAAGGTTAGAAGCAAACAAGGTTAAGAAGACATTGGAGAATTTGTGAAAGATTGTGTGAAGGACTGATGCTACAACAGCTAGAGAACTCCAACAAGGTTATCAAAGGTGGTTGATCTTCTTCATACAAGTGAGCAAGTGTGTGTGTCAGAGCCAAGGGCCATCAAAAGGAGGTTTGCAACATCAAGGCTCAGGTTGCAAGCTTTGCTTTCTATCAATATAATACAGTAATATGTCCCTTTCCCATAAAGCTAAGTCTACTTTATTGTATAACTCCTTGATCATATACTTAGATTGATTGTTGAATATGTTGAGTTGTCTTCACTTCGATTGGTTTGTATT
>ML790950.1:248218-275077 GCA_009831015.1 Picea engelmannii
ATCCATAACATAAGATTGATTCATTTTGATAAAAGGAAACCACACAAACGTTATCCATTACTTAAAATATATGAACATATCATATAATCAAGTTCAAGAAATGTTATCTTCCGCTAATTATTTTCATATGAGACAATATTCTTAGGAAATAAATTTGATGGCTCTTCAACTTTATTTTCATTGATTTTTTTTTAGAGACTTTCTCCTATGTAGTTTTATGAAGTCCACCACCTTTGTTAATTCAAAATCATATGTTACTATATTAATATTCTCTATTGTGGAAGTATTAATATGTGGTTTGTTTTTTTTAACAAGAACGATGGTTGGAAGTTTTTATTAAAAAAACTCTATGCTAATGCACTGCACTTTACATAGAGGAAAAAATATGGTAGTTCATTAAATTGTGACCAGAGATTTCTCTGAGAATTCTGGTGTGTTCTAGTCTTGATCTTAAAATTGCTTCCTAAATAACTGCTAATATGCCATGTGAAGATGGCTACATATGAAAACAAAATAAAGAGAGATTTACTAAACATCGATATGACCTGTTAGAAATGATTGGCTGCTTCTACATCTACCTGAAAAATTGCTTGAATTGTTGCTGGAGGTTGAATTCTGCCTTCTGGGTTGGGCATTGTTGTTGCCAGTGCTGGTGTCGAGTCCGTAGGGTCCCGGTTTTGTTCGTTGGAGGCCTCTGAATGGAAATTTGATGGAATACTTGATTCAACCGACTCAATTGATGTTGCAGGACGCTGAGGACGATCGAGAGGATTTCCCAATAGTTGTTTGAGCAGACTCATATGCTTGGTGTTTCTATTAACACTACATAGAACAACCACAAGCTCTTGATTATGCCTGTGTTCCTGGGTCTGCGGTTGGTTCTGGAGAGATACACTTTGGCATCTAATCTCATGATTCTCCTTTTTAAGTTCTCAGATTTGCATTCCCATTCTTTCCCCTGAGGTCCTAATCCCAGGTCATAGATCTCGGTTTTGGTCTTGTAGATCCTCTATGGCATAGGAGGGGAATACGCATAGTGCTCTAGATCTTCTCCACATTATGAGAAGGGGATGAAGATGATCGGAGGCCTAAAATTATTTTATGGAGTACAAATACATCTTTGGGGGGGTGAAATTGATGCCAAATCCACATATAAGCTAAATATTTACTGCTTACATGCACGAGAAGGAAGGAAAATTGAAGTTCCCACGGACTAGAGTACCCATCCATAGATAAAAAATATTTCTGTGATTCCATGAATGTGATGGAAAACATCAGTGAATGATGAAGGATTGCACAACAAACATGCAGAAGAGAAAGGATGTTGCAACGAGGCATGTGGAAAAAGAGGGGAGGGATGATCAAAGCGCCACGAAGCCAAAGAATGATCCGCGCATCAGGGGGAATGAAATTCTAACTGTCAAAAACACGTGAGCACTGAGGTCCAAACATGAGAGACAAGATGGCGGAGAGAAGGAACCAAGGTGGAAGGGAAATTTTGAGAATGACAGGGCCACTACAAAGACAGGGGCCTAGGAGATTTTGGGGAAATCACCACCTTTGATAGTTCTTAAGGAAGCCACACATGGGACATGATTTGGTTACTGGAAAGAAGGCTTTGTTCCTTGTCTTTGGCTAATTTTTCTTGTTAATCAGTTTCTCGTTTTTGGGAGTGGAGAATATGGAATAATGGGATCTTACTAAATTGATATTTCAGGGCCCTTATCCGAGACTGAAGACCAAAAAGAGCTTGATTTGTGGATTTGTTGGAGCCAAGAATCTCTTTAATGATTAGCTCAAAGTATCCAAGGACAATTAACTCATGAATATTTTGGGATTGAGAAATTCATAACCCCATATATACTGTTAGGATTTCTGCTTTATTATTGGTGGTATTCCCCATCCCCCAAGAGTAGTCCAAAATAATTTTTCCATCGGAATATATGATTAATCCCCCTGCACCTGTCACCCCTGGATTTCCTTTAGAAGCTCCATTGAAGAAGAGAATAGGATATGTTTTCTATCGTTTCCATTCAAGGAATTCAGGGTCCCTTTTTCTTCTTAGTAGACCTGATTGGGGAAGGGAACTTTCTTGGGTAGTTCAGTCCTAGAATGTTAGCTATCCAATCTTCTTCTATTTTTTCTAGGGAGTCTAGGGGATCAATCTGAACTGATCTATAGGAGAAGACTTCAGAAATTAAGCCACAGATTTTGGCAAATACATGTTGCAANGGGGGGGGAAGCTTCTCTCAAAAAATGGCCTGATTCCTTGCTAGCCATATTTCCAAACATACAAATTTGGGAATTAGTTTTCATAAGAGGGAGAAGAGATTCTTATTTTTGAAGCTTCCAGCATATCTCTCTTTCCAAGAAACAACCATTTCATTCCAATTTTCCGGTGGAAAAATCTTGGTGGAGAGGGGAAGGAATAATATGTTCCATAGTTGAGAAGAGTAAGAACATTCCAAGAAAAGGTTATGGATGGACTTTGAGGATGCAAGGAAGAGGGGGCATATTGAAGGACCCATTATTCCACATTTTTGCAAGTTCTTCGCAGTTAATATTTTTCCATGAACCATCAACCAACAAAAGATGTTGACTTTGGGGAGAGAATTCACTGACCAAATATCTTTCTAGATTCTAGAGACTATAGGACCTTAAGAGGAAGAATGGAAAGAGTAGCTTTCTTTAACTGAGTAGCTTGAGTGGCCCCAACTACGAGAGTGAATTTTGTGAGAATTAAGGGGGGCACAACCTGCTAACATATTGTAGAAAAGAGAGACCAAAGGGTGAAGATGGTAAATGGTATCCAAAGGTTTCCAATTGATCCAGACATCATCACGGGCCCATATGAAAAATTATTGAAGAAGGAAAATACCTTTGGAGAAGCACCAATATTTCAGGGGGCAGAGAGAGTCATGTATTCCTATTGGTTCTTGATCCAAAATACGATCTACCCAGGCATTTATCTGAGATCCATTTCGAGGGGCCCAATAATTTATTTTTTTATAAGATTAATAGAGTGCTTCAGAAGATGCCAAATTGGGGAGCCAGGAAGGTGCAGAGGGGATGCATCCAAGCAGTGGAGCCTTGAGGTGTTGAAATATTTAGGGACAAGAGAAACTTTCCACCATTCTGGAGGGCCTAAGATAAGACGCCAGGAAAGTTTTTCTCTAAGAGACAAATTCATTAGACTTAGGGATCAGATGGATAGAAATCCTTTGTTGAAAGGTTGACAAAAATGTTTCCAATTGACAAGATGAAATTTCTTTGTGTTAGTTTTCCCACCAACCCAAAGGAAACATCGAAGAGATTTGAAATTTGTTTTGAGAATACCTTTGGGGGCGAGCAGGACAAAACATTGAAAGATGGAAAGAGAGGAGAGGATAGAATTTAGGAGCACCATTTTTCCAGTTGGGTTAAGCCAACGTCCCCCCCAACTTTAGATCTGAGAAAGGATTTTGTCAATAATATACTGCAAGGCGAAAGAACCATCATAATTTAGAAAAATAGGCATTCCTAAATATTTGAAATGATTCAATGTGATAATGAAGGGAAACCCAAATATTCTGGAGATGTGATCTCTGATGTGTCCTTAAACGTCCCAACCATAGATCTTGCATTTATAATTGTTTAATTTTCCTCTAGAAGTAGAGAGAAAGGAGTCTATAACTTTCTGAAAACATTTTGTGATGATTGTAGTAGCCACCCCCAAGAGAAGGGTGTAATCAACAAATTGGGAGTGGTTTAATTCCTTGACCCCCTGAGCTATAAGTAAACCAGGGAGCCTTCCTATCCTTATTTCTTCTTCCAATTTCCGACTGAGAGAATCAACTAATAGGATATAAAGATAGGGGGAAAGAGGGAAACCTTGTCATAGGCCTCTGCTTTCTTTGAAGAAGCAAGAGGGATGACCATTTACCAAGGGGGATATCCTAGGAGAACCAATGCAAGCCTTGATCCAATTGATAAAAAACATATGAGAACCCATAGGCTTTAAGAAATGAGAAAATAAAGGAGTGTTTGACACGATCAAAGGAGTTCACCATATCCAATTTGATAACCATTCCTGGGTCTTTATTTCTCATCTTGGAATGGATTTCTTCCTATACCAGTGCCATATTGTCAGTGATATGCTTGTTTTTCAGAAATCCTCCCTGATTTTATGAAATAATATTGGAGAGAAGAGGTTTTAATCGGTTTCCTATGATTTTTGTGAGGATTTTGTAAGAAGAGTTGCGTAGAGAAATTGGCTGAAAATGGGAGAAGTTTGAGGGATTTATTTCTTCAGGGATGAGGGATAAGAAGGTTGAGTTTGTAGCACCTCTCAGCTTCTATTTTTGCACAGTATAATTCAACATTTTTTTGAGATCTCTCTTTATAATGGCCCAGAAATGGTGATAAAATCTAATTGGGAAGCCATCAATCCCTGGGGCTTTGTCTGGGTCCATTTCCCACACCGCTTTGGCAATTTCCTCTTCTGTTATCTTATTTTCTAATTGGGATTTTTCATGTTCAGAGATGAGGTCTGGGATATTATCAAGCATTGCTTGCATGTCTTCCTCCAATCCTTATTTATTAGGTTGTTGATAAAGTAGTTCAAAGTGTTGTGATGCTACTTCCTTGACTTGTTCAAAGGTTTCCAGCTACTGCCCAGAGCTTGAAAGGACAATGGTGACTGTATTTTTCTTCCTCCTATTTTGAGTTTGTTTGTGGAAGAAGGAAGTGTTTGAATCCCCTGCTTTTATCCATAGACTCCTCAACTTCAATATCCAATGCTCTTCTTCCCTGTGCATAGAGAAGTGAAGTTGTTGATAAGCTTCTTTTTCTTGTGTCAGAAGTGTTTCAATGAATTCTTCTTCTTATATTCTCTTATGGATATCTGAGATGATCCCAACCTTCTTTATTCTGTCTTGTTGCATGGGAATGAAGGAAAATTTCACCCAATCTTTGAGAGTTAGTTTTACTACTTTCAACTTGCTTTCCCAAATGTAATTAGGGGACCCAGAAAAGGGGGGGGACCAAGCTTGTTGAATGAGAGAGGGAATAGAGGTATTGTTGATCCAAAGAGGTTTAAAACAGAAGGGAAGGGAAGCAAAGTTCCGAGGATTACTGAAAATCAAAGAGATAGGTTTGTGATCAGAAATGGATGAAGGGAGAATAAAGGAGGAGATGTTGAAGGAGGAGAGGAGGAAATTTCTATTGATAAGGAAATGGTCCAGGTGGGAAGCTATGTGGCTAAGACCAAAGCGCCTATTGTTCCAGGTGTATTTCCCTTTAGTGGGTTTAATATCATGGAGGTCCCAGTCCGAAATGAGATCATTGAGTTTTTCAAAGAAAGGGTCTTTGACTATACTTGCTACTTTTTTTTCTCCTGAGTTGAGGTAGGTATTGAACTCACCCCAAATTGTGCATGAAGTGAGTTCCATAGAATTTTTGAGTGTATATAGGGAGTTCCAGTAGGTTACTTTTTCAACATAGTTATTAGGCATATAGATGTTGATGATAGATAAAAGTTTGTTGGACTCTTTATTTTTAAGAACTGTAAGAAGCCAATGTTGAGTGAGTTGGGTTATCTAATGTTTCTATATCTTCTCGTTCCATAGAGTGACGATTCCACCAGAGGCGCCATGTGAGCTTATAGTCGCTCCACCACAACTTTTGAAGATTTGTTTTGTTGTTTCTAACACTAAATTTTCCTCCATTTTTGTCTCCTGGAGGAGAATTATAGAGGGATTTCCTGTAATAATAAGATAATTTAGGGCTTCAACTTTGTATCTATTACCAAAGCCCCTACAATTCCATGAGAGAAAATTCATTGGCAAGGAGTGGAAGAGGCCCGGATGCCAGGGGCTAGGAGATCTGAACATTTATTTCCTTCTCTACGATTTGAGATGTTCATTTAGATTTCTATGGATTGTTGTTTGTAGTGGGCCTTCCCCTTTGGCGTCGTCTCTTCTCTGAATTCTTTATTGGATATGTGCCTAGAATTTATGGGTTTTTCTTATGGGAGTTCCCCTTCCTCCATTTCTTGATTTGACTTCATTTTCGAAGGGGGGAGATCCTGAGATGTATTTTTCCTGAGTTATTGAGGATCCTCGTCTTGGCTACCTTCGTGGAAAATTTCCTGTTCACCCGATTCTTCAGTTATTCTTTCCAGAGATGAGGAGGTAGAATGGGCCAAAGGTTCCAACACTGGACCAACTAGTTGAACTTGCCTAGAAGAGTGTTCGCCCAGAATTTCAAAAGAGTTTCGGGAAGGGGATGAGGGAATGATAGGGGAAAGAGTGGGGTTTGGTTTCTTTGGAGGAGGTTTTTCAGTTGTTGGAGGGTTCTGGTGAGAGGTTCCCGCTTTGGGGGAAGACCCTGATGGAACATAGATGGATCTTGTCGCTTTGCCAATATTATCTTTTTTCCTTACTTGTTTCCATCCTTATTCCTATTATGGAGTATTTGTTCCCTGGGGTTGCTTTCTATTCAGACAATTTATGGGAAAATGGTTGTATTTATGACAACTCTTGCATTTGAAGGAGAGTTGCTCATAATCCATCTTTTGAATGTAATTCCAATCATCCAACCTTAATTTTATTTCTTTTGGAGGTCCTTTTTCCAAATCGAACTCCACATAGATCCTTGCAAAAGAGTACATATTCGACTTGGGTTCGGCTCTATAAATGAATTTTCCCAATGTATACCCAATTCTTTTTAAAACTGCATCCCCCCAACAGTGAAAGGGTAAGTGCAGAAGCCACACCTAGAATGGGATGGCTGAGGGGATATCATTGTATGTATCAAAGTTGGGTGTCCATTTGTTTAAATATAACCCTCTAGGGTTGAAAAAGTAAGGTCCATTCCTAAAGATGATATCTCTATCCTCTTTGTACTCAAAGTAGAAAATATATAAACCCTTACCATAGAAAAATTGATTCATATGCCCTTGAATCAAAGGGTGTCAGTTCCTCTCAATCAAAGAACTATTTGACGAGGAGATGACCATAACCCCATGAATTGATCAACAATCACTTTGGAAGTGAAAGAAAGATCCTTTCTTCAAGCAGTGACGCATGGAATGGCTACTTCTAGAATTTGATTCAGTTTCTCCACGATATGGGAATGCCCTAGTCGATTTGGGGGGTTGTCTAAGGAGCCTACTAGATAATTGAATGTAGCAAAATCGTCTTCAAAATTCGGAGGAGCATCCGGGTCTGGATTAACCATTGAGGCAGGCGGGGAGGCAACGAGAAACAAGGATTGTAGTGGTGAACTAGGGTTCATAGGGATGTAGAGATGGTTGAGAGTAGGATAATATGTGGTTTGTTCTTGGTCATGCACTTTTTCCTTGATCTTTATTGGAGTAAGAAAACACTTCCTACTTATCAATACCATTTATGAATACCGCAAAGTCTATTAGTTGATGTAGTAAAAAAATAATGTACACTAGATTTTGACATAATTTGATTTTCATAGAAAGATAAATCACCAACTTTGTCAATCCAAAAATGGATGACCATTTTCATCATCATTTGATCCAAAATGGATAATTATATAATTTTTTTTATCTATCTTGGTACTTTATAGGTGGAAAAATAGGAGGAAATGGTTTATAGGGTCTATTTTAGTTGCAAGTCCTAGTTTGGATATTTTGGTTTTGGAACTTTATGGATCCATATTGAGGCATCAAATGACAATTTTGGGGGTTAAATATTTGTGATAATAATATTCTACACACGGATACCTTTCCAATGGTGCAAAAATCACCTCAATCATAGTTTGTATGCAAAAGTTGTATCTCCTGCAAGTTGACCTACCTTGTTGACCACCATGGTATTGAGTGGATGCCATGCCAGCCCCCATTACTCACATGAGTGGCTAGTCACATGTGGACTTTCAAGAATATTATATAAGGTCAAAAAACCTAACTCTAATTAAGGGTTGAGGTATGCAAAAACCCTAACCCTAGACTCATATTAGACTATGTTAAATGTTGGAATGCTAGGAGGAGAGGGGGTTCCATTCTTTTAACATTGGTTTAGAAAAGAATCTACTAGTGGGATTTGAGAGCATAATAGTGGGGGGAGAATATTATCTATAAACCATCAAGGCCACATTGTCACAATAAACTACATAGTGAGTGCCTCTTTATTTGAATTTTCATTTTCATAACTAAAGAAAAGGGAGCACATCATAAGCCTCGCCTTCTAGCTAAGTTTTCTCCTGTATCGGGTTTCCCAAGATACATATTTTGTTCACTTGTGTGGATGGTGTGTTCATTTGCTTGTTCTTTCATTTTTGTATTTAATTTTTTTTCATAAATTTGAGAACTAAGCTAGTAATAATAAATCTAGGATATGAGGAAATAAATTGAATAACAAAATATTTCAGAATATTACCAGATATGTTGTGGAAAACTGTTCCAGTTGAATATCCATGATAGTTTATAGATCATAATTTGAAGGAATTACATTGATAACATGAAATTTTATCTCGTCCACATTTTGTGCAGACATTCACATCATTTTCTTGCATGTCTTGGACCCAAATACATTTCCCTTGGTTGTTTTTCACTAGAAGGAATCATGTTAATGGTTTCTATTACATCTTGACTTTTTTCTTTGTGACAGTATGATCAAAGCCACCTACATCTAACATACTTGTTTGGTTTGTTTTGATACAAAGGTGAGAAAAATCTCTATTTCTATAGGTATGATGCAAATCTATATAATAGACAATGGTTACTGTGAAGAACAACACTAGATGACTATTGCAACAAACATGAAATAGATCAAGACACATAAGATTCAAACAAAGAACTAAATTGTAAAGATAAATTTTAAATAAAAAGTTGGAGGGAAGCAACAATACTAATATATTTACCGATGGATGGGATTTGAACATGAATATAAGCACCATGGGAGAATGATTGGATGCAAGTGCTCCAACACTCTCCTTGGGATGGGTCCTTCTTTTTCTTGGTAGGCCTCTCTCTTTCACAACTGGTGTGTATGAAGAAACATATTTTCTCCTTTAATGGAATATCTGAAATAAGCATGAGATCTATAAATTGTTGAGATGAGAGAGCAAGAAAAGTGGTTTTAAATCTCAATCTTACAACATTATCTTGCATAATTTATTCTTCTTCCAATGTTGCCCCATGACTTTCATTCATAGGAAAATTTCAAGCTCCATGAAGAACTAGCTCAAATGTGAAAGATCTTCATTTGAAATGGAGATCCCAATGCTTGATGGAGACTTTGGGATGCCAAATGACTCCTCATGAGCTTGAATTTCTATGTACATTATCCTAGATGTACTTGGGCTAGGCTTGTCCTGTTAATTGTGTTGAACAAGTCAAATTCATGCATGTGAGCATACTTTCCTTGGTTTCAAAGGAAATGTTGTGCAAGTCATGGGTGTCAATATAGGCAAGATGCACAAGTGTATGAAAAATTACTTTTATAAAGTTTTTCCAAACTCTTTTGGGGTGATGTAAAGTAACCATGAGGTAGCCTTGTTGTGTTGTGTTCTTGTCCACTGAAGATGTTTTCTAGTGATCGTTTGAATGTCTTTGTGAGACAAATTTAAGTCATAATAGTTTCCCCTTGATGTATGAGGTTAGAAGCTATCATATAGCAAAATACATCATTGTTAAATGAATTTGGCTATAAACTAACTTATGGATGAAGATCCTAGCTCTAGTACAACGTACCCATATTTGTTTGAAAATGCTAAATTTTTATTCTTCTAATACATTTCACTTTGATTCCCCTGTGTTGTGCTTGACAACCTTTAATTTTAATGGTAGAATCATTTCACTCTCTAATTGCCAATTTTTTTTTCTTCATATCATAAACACTCATCTTATGAAAATAATAGAGTACAACTTGGCTATTAACCCTTAACTCCCCATATGATAAATCCAATTAGATCATGCGAACTTTGAATCTATATACGGTCATTAGTAATTAGATACTTTGTAAATGTGTTTTTTTCGAATATGATATGTTTGTAAGCATCCTTGTTAATATTTTGTATTACAATGGTTAGATTGTTTTTCAAGTTAGAATCAATTTAACATAACAAATGAGTTCTTATGTGTTCCTCAAATGTCATGCAAATTGATACCTGTATTTACATTCTATGTTCCTTTCCAATAGTTTTTCAAAAGAATTACTCTGCGAGTGCCTCTTTTTCTTCCCTTGCTCTTTTATCATTAAAGAATGAAAAGAATATGAGTATATTTTCCATGCTTATTAAGTTAAAGAATATGAGTATATTTTGATTTTCCATGCTTATTAAGTTTCTTTTACATATTCCGTATAGTCTATTTAATTCTCCTCAACAACAAATTGGGAAGTTGGATTATTATTTGTCAAAAGATGATTAGCATGAGGTGGTCAAAGGCAAGGCA
Organism: Picea engelmannii; assembly: GCA_009831015.1. Classification (NCBI taxonomy): domain Eukaryota; kingdom Viridiplantae; phylum Streptophyta; class Pinopsida; order Pinales; family Pinaceae; genus Picea; species Picea engelmannii. Next base: position 258,627 of record ML790950.1, read on the forward strand.
ATGGAGTGGCATGGCTACACCATTGAATTTGTGTAATTATACAATCTGACAACGTCATTGAATATGCAGATAAATAACTATAAACATGATGGAAAATCACATGAATGCCCATTGAAAGGATCAAAACCAAGTACTTTAGTGAGATTATTTCAATTAATATTTGAAATATTGTTTTGTTTCGAATGTATCTACTCAATCATTAATCCTTTTAGTGACATTATTTCAATTAATATTTGAAATATTGTTTTGTTTCGAATGTATCTACTCAATCATTAATCCTTGATATCATTGTGAGAGATGAAATGATGGTAAAGTTAGACAAGGTATAGAGCCTTTGCCTTCACATACTACCCTAAATTTTCATGTTTTTGAATCCTACACTTGCCATAATGCCATTTACTTTGTTATATTTGCTTTTGACACTTTCCATAATTTCATTTCCTTAGTTATTTTTTCTTCCACTCTTACTTCTATTGAAAACCAAAACAATTATTGATAGGTTATGGATGTAAATTCTAATGACATTGGGAACTTATTAGTAAGTTTAATTGCAAATGAGTTGTTGAATGTCAATTTTGAAGAGCAAACAATATACATTGAGATTGAGAAAACACAGGGAAATTATGTCATCTGTCTTTTTTCATGTTCACATATTTCATCTCACTAATAGTTTCGAACATGTTAATTAATAATTGTTTTATTGCATTCATAATGCTATGTCTTTGCATGTTAAAATCCATGACATGGTTATAGCTTTGGTATCTAATATGATTATGATTTCGGCACATTGGCAGGACTTTCAAACATTTAGTATGTAATTCATGGCATCCCCACTAATACAATATATAATTGGAACATAAGACATCACTAAGAATTGAATGTAAATATCTCAACAATCCATAAATCTTGTACAAGTTTGGTCAAGCTCATCATAAAGATAATGCATACTATTTTTTTTGGACATAAAACTAGTTATTGATTATGTTTGATATTGAAAATTCTATTAATCTCGGTGAAATTTTCCGACTTGTGTTGTAATATCCCCAGGTCAAACCCCAATTGTATATATAATTGTAAATGTAAATATGCTTATAGGTTGGTGAGTCGTTGGAACTTGGTTTTTGTGTTGTGCGCACTTGGGTAAGTGCGCGAAGATTCATTATCAAGATAGGGGCACACAAGTCATAATGTTGCACGCACTTGGGTAAGTGCGAGGTAGTGACATCGAAGTGCGTAGAGTTGAGTTATCTATGACTGCATATGTATTGAGGTTGAAGTGCCTGTGTGGTTATTTGGATGGGGATCCAGATGCTAAATGATGAGTGAGCCAGATGTTAAATGGCCAGTGAGCTAGGTGTTAAATTCATACCCATAATTAGTCGAATTAGAAGTTACAGGGAATCCATGACATATTGAGCGAGATTGGTTGAATAAAATTCTCAATATGTGAATGAATTTGGAAAAATGCGTACCCAGATTGTAAACCAACAATGATTTATAGTTGCATAGGTTGAATTTGTGTTTATTGGAGTGAAATTGAACAAATTTCATGGTTGCAGAATGTTCGTGGCGGAAATTGGGCGAAAATTGGGCAAAAGCCCCAATTCCTGCAACGAAATTCATGAGTACTTGATGCGCAAAAAAATAAAGGTGCATAGTTGTGCGCACTAATAAAAAAAATCGACGATGCATAATGCAAAGCTTTTGATGTGTGGAAAATAATGGTGTGTAGGATTTCACACTCAAATTGGGCATTGTGCGGTGCAGAGTTGATAAGTCGTGAAAAATAACGATGCACGGGTGGGCGGGGAGTACTAGTGTGTGGTCTAAGCACAATAAACCTTGGAATTGTGTGGCACGGAGGGTGAAATGCGCTTGGAATATTAGCATGTGACACAAAAATTGCGCGCAATAGGTATTAGTTCATGAAACAAAATTTGTGTGCGGTAGATATGGGCACACGACACAAAAGTAGTGTGCACCAGATATTGGTAAGACAAAGAAGTAGTCCACACTGGTTATAGGTGCATGGCACATGCACTACCTTATGGAGTTTCTATGCATACTAAATATGGGTGCACATTTTCAAATTGGTGCGCGTGAAGTTTTTTGGATGGTCTACAACAACAAAAAACCAATTGTTTTTTGCGACATTTTATATTGTTTGAAGGTCATCTTTTTGCAACGTGTTTTTGAAGCCCTAAACAATGCCTTTAGCTACTCGAAAACCACGAGAATAAAATGTACCAAGGTACATTCTATATTTTCAGATCGAATGAAATATCCCAGAGAGAGAGATTTATAATTGTGTAAACCATTCATCAAATAGCGATTTTATGAGGAAGTTACAGGTCAAACAGTGGAGGGTAAAATTTAAGACCCAGTTAACTTCTGAGGGCCATAAATGTCTGTTCTGGAATCACATTGAGGCACATGAGCATTCTATGGAAATATATTGAACCATATAACACATTCATGGATCTGAATTAAAATTCTGGGCATGTTAAAAATGTTTAAGATGACATAGAAGGTACCTGTAGCATTCAAGGCCAAAAACACTAATTGGCCTGAAACTTCAGCAGGGTGTATCTAGCATCCTAGAACCTAGAAAGAGGTGAAACGTGGGAATAATTTCCAAAATATGTATATGAAGAAACCCAATTGGGATCCTACCAAAAATCCAATGGAGTAGGTGCAAAATGAATAATTACAGTTTATATTTGCACATAGTTGAAGTATGAACAAAAGAATCAATGAACAATTTTAAAATAACCATAACTTTTCGCTCAAGACTTAGAATTGAGCACTGAAGAAGGTGTTGGAAAGGTCTTGGACAGTATAATATAAATATGAACCAAGAAAATTGATCTGAGCAGTCAATTTTACAATAAATCAGAAGAAATAATTCGAATGCATTATTGAACCAAAATTGTACATAATTTCATGAATTTGTTAAATTATTTAGCCTAACAAGTTTGTTGGCTACAAATTTTGTAGAGTTAACAACAATTAGATTAGATCATGATCAACACAAATTTTAGAATCATGGAAGATACACAGGGGGCTTACAACCATGAAGATGATATCAGAGGGATGTATGTCAATATAGGCAATGAAGGTACAAATTCAAATGGACATGGAAAAGGCAAAGAAGAAAGTATGAACTTGGTAGAGACCATAAAAAAATTTCAAATGGATGTTCAAAGTTATAAGGATGATAATGAGAGGCTTATCAAACCCAAGGAGCAGTAGGAGGGGTTCAACATAAAGTTAATGCAAAGCTTGGACATAATAGAAAAGAAGATGGATAAGGAGAATCATTCAAGCCAATCAAGAAGTCACAGGTCTCATGATTGTTAATATTTTTGGTGTAACCACATAAGATATTCTTTTATATTTGTTTTAGTCAAACCTTTAAAAGTTTATTATAATTATATTGTACAAGTCCGCTCAACAAAAAATATTATATTATTGGTATTTTACTTATAATTGTAAAAATCCCCATTGTGGCTAGTCGGCCCTGTTTTATGGGTTAGTTAGGTCAAGAGTCATGTATCTTGAAGAGAAATTGTTATCTATAAATAGAGGATAGGTTCCTCTCATTTGGACACACAATCACACATTTCTCTTATGCATCTTGGAACACATAATAAGGTCTAGCGCACAAGTCTTGGAGATTGGTTCTTTTGGTGTTTTGGTCTTGGTCTTTCTTGGAGAGATATAGTGCATCATTGTACTGGTTGAAGGAATCTATATTGAGGATTTTGGTTGCTGGGTTTTCTCCACCACGAGGGTTTCCCAGGATAATATTTTTGTTCTATTGTATCTGTGATTTTCTATCTTTCAGTAATCCTACTACAATTGTTATTGGATTAAGTAATTGTAATTATGTAACTAGAAAATTTAAAATTCCAAGATGGTATCATAGCAGGCTTGAATAGAATCCAGTTGCAGATCTAGAAGCCTAAAAGGGAGTCATTTTCAGTATAGAGTCAGTTTTCGAACAAACAAAGACCATCAGAAGGAAGGATGACTACCAGGGGTGATTTTAAAAACCCCTCCTAAATTTATATCTATAATACATGGGTGAATCCCCATGATACATAGGAAAAATTGAAGGCTATTTTATCAATAATATAATATGTATATATAATTTTTCGAAAAATATTTTAGTCGATTATACAATCTTGTAAAATTTTGGCGAATCTTTCACTGAATTATAAACTCTTGTTAAATCTTGGGGAATATTTCAATGAATTATAAAACCTTGTAAAGTCTTGGCAAATTTTTTAATAAAGTATAAAACCATCTATAATAATAGAAAAATGTATTCATTAAACTGTAATATACTCATTTTACATATTTAGAAAAATAAACATAATCTGTCCATCCTCTAGACAATGCTACAAGCATTAGGGGTTATGTTTGTTAAGGTTCTCACTATACACTCTTGTATATCCCTCTATTAGTGTTGATGATATTTCACCACAAATTTCATATGTGTTGATCTTGACCACCATTTTCATCAAGCTCAAGATATATTAATCTTTTCTCTACCACTTCTATTATGGATTATTTAATACTAATTCATTGATTATGAAAGCACCCTTCAAACAAGTTCATCATGGGATGTTCTTAAATAGGAGCGTGCATAATTCTATCCTTCAATAACTCCAAAAGTATAAGAATATTGATAGGTCACATTCCATGCATGACTTCCTCTCTAATCATCCATTTGTACTAAAAAAGGACCCCTTTCCAAGGATGAGAGGTGTCTTTTATCCTTTATATTTTTATTGTCTTATAAAAAAGTAAAGGGACACGTAACTTTATAATAAATGTTGGGCATAGATTAGACCTTAGAAAAAGAGATAGTCTCAGTTATATTGCCATAATTCAACATGAAAAATAAGAGATGTAGATTAAGTAAGGGCTATTCTGTCATCGTGTATATATATACCTGATAGTAGCACGATGCACAATGAAATTCCTATCACCCATTTTAAGCCCATTAAGGGTAGCACATGCTATGTCTATCACTGTACAACTATTATTGTGGGAGAGCCATTGAATATTCTATTCCAAACCTCTTTTCATTGTTTCAAACATTAACAATAAGTTATATTGTATTATTGAGGTAAACTTAACATTGAAAGGCTCCTAAATTTCATCTAAATAGTGTCGCAAGCTCACCTATAGAAATTTATTTTGTTAACAATTCAACCAACAATTGTTCAATTGATTATTGCACCAATGCAAATTTCCTTTGTTATGCAACTAGGGCAACAAAAGAAACTTAATACATTTATGGAAGATTAGAATGGTATTCAAGGACCCCACAAGAGTACCTCTACAATTTCCAAGTCCAACATCACATATATTTGGTACTTGGAAACTTGTTGTTCAACAAAAACCTGTATTACAAATCCATTCTAGAAAAAGAGAAAAAATAGTGCTAGAGTTAAGATATCCTACTAAAAGGACACATCAATCTAAGTTCTTTGGCTTGTGGAAGTCCCATTCCACCTGCAACAAAGAAATATGGTACATAGCATCTCTACAGTGACTATTGTGCCCTCAAAAAAATTATAGTCAATGATAGATATCCAATCTCGTATATTGAAGACCTTCTAGACACATTGAAGGGTGTAGAGATATTTTACCAAGAATGACTTTAAGTTTTATTACCATCAAGTTTAAACCCACACTTTATATGTTTGGAACACTAGATTCAAAGAAAGAAATAAACTATTTGAGTGGTTGGTGACACCCTTTGGCATAACAAAGGCACCAACAACCTCCATGCAGTTGATGAACGATGTTTTGCACCCATTTATAGATAAATTCATTGTGGTCTACCTCAACTATGTTCTTATCTTCAATAGGACATGAGATGAACACTTCCAATGTATTGTGAAATTCTTTCAAACTTTGCACCAACATAAGTTCCTTTATAACCTAGATAAATAAGCATTTTCCATGAAGTACATACTATACCTTGGCTTCATTATTGATTAAACAAGTGTGCATGTGGATCCAGAGAAAATACAGGGCATCCACAATTGGCGTACCCCAACCAACATCAACGAGTTATGAATATTCCTCTACTTGGCACAATTTTACAGGGGATTTTTCTTGGGTTTCTTTTGATGTCACACATCCCCTGCATCAGATCTTGCATGAGAATTCCAAGAAACTCATTTTCAAATGGGATCACATGTAACAAAAATTATTTGAATAAGTTAAGGTTCCCTATGCTAATCTTAATCCTACTTAATATCCATCAGGAATTTGAGAATCAAACCAACACCTCTTAGTATGCACTTGGCATTGTTCACATCCACCCTGGACACCCAATCACATACCATTCAAAAACATTCATTGATGTTATCCGCAACTATTCAACCTACAATCATGAGCTCTATGTGATTGTTTAACATGTCAAAAAATGGTGATACTACATGTTGGGTAAGGAGATTTGTTTTCATTCCAACCATAAGCCTTTGCAAATTATGCTGACATGGAGTAAGTTGCAGAGCACACAATGTCTTAAATGGATTGCATGCTACTGTAGTTTCACCTAGTAATCAAGCACAAGTCTGAATTATCCAACTATGCAACAAAGTAGAGTAAACCACCAATGAGCATATTGCTAGTCATTTTGGAGACGTGTGCATTAGATCATGATTAGTGGAATCAATACACCGAAAACCACCATTTTCATACATCTATGCAGATCACAACTCTAGGAAATCTAGTGGAAATTTCTAGTTGTGTAACAACTTGTATTTCCATGTAAATTTGTGTGTACTGGAAAGGGAAAATGAAACAAGCTAATCTAGGAATACCTTAAGTCAAGAGGTCACTTTGAGATACATAAGGCTCTCGTAGTTTTGTAGAAAAACTTCTATTGGTCTCACCCTTATGCAAACATGGATAAATGCATGATGGCCTTTGTTTCTTGCACAATAAAAAACCGGCCAATAGGAAGCAGGGACTGTACACATCTCTATTAAATCCCAGGAAACCATGAGAGTCTATCTTTGTGAATTTTCTAATAGGCCTACCAAAAACATGCAAAAAACATGATGTAGTGCCTATTGTTGTTGATAGGTTCTTGAAGATGGTAGTACTTGCATCTTGCAAGAAAATTGACTTTACAAAAGACATACCAAAGTTTTTTTTGCACACATATGGGTCAACTTTGGAGCACCAACATACATTGTGTCAGACCATGAACCTAATTTCATCAACAATTTTTGGAAATCACTCTAGATCATGTTAGACACAAGGATTGATATTTCCATAGTCTTTCACCTGCAAACTGATGGGAAAGAAAAAGTTGTGAACCAACTATTGTTTACCCATTGTGCATGTACAATCATAGGCACACTCACACTTGGGATGACAAACTTGCTTTCATTTAGCGCAATTACAACATAGCTTAGCACAAATCCACACAATGCAATGCTTTAGCAGTCTGATATGAATATCAACCTAGAATGTTAATCAATGATGCATTCCCTAGGCCCATAATTGTAGTCACTTTTGCATCGGTGCAAAAAGAAATCGATAAAGCAACACACTTCATTGAACAAATATAGAGTGTTCAATGCCAATTTCAAGACATTCTAACATAGGCAACTGATAAGTACAAGTAGTTCCATGCCAAGCACTGTTTCCCATGCAAATTCCTAGTTAGAGGGGAATAAGGTTTAGCTTCACATCCAAAAGGAGAAATTTAAAGGCCAGCATCACAACCTACACCCACTACAATACGAAGCGTACACCATCACTGAGAAATGAGGTGACTATGATTTCAAGCTTGATTTCCTAGTTTATCTTGGTCTTGATCCAGTTTTTAACAGTGAGCTCCTACATAATTCTCCATTACTTGAGTGGAGTGTTATGTACCCTAAGCCTCTAGCTGACATGAATTTTGAGTTTAGCATGTTGATACAATAAACACTTTAACAAGTGCACTAGAATTTTCACACTTTAACAAGTGCACTAGAATTTTCACACTTTAACAAGTGCTCTAGAATTTTCCCCTGTTTTTATCTAGTGTAATGGGAACTCGTTCTTCTAAGACCCTAAAAAATGCAATGGGGAATATTGCTTTCCGAGGGAAATTTATTTATGTTATGTGTATGGAATTCTTTTGCAAGTCTGTTTTATCTATAATATGTCTGCAATTTTTTCAGTGTTCCTTCAAAGGTTCTGAGCCAATTTCCTTTATATCTGAAATCCCTATGAACTATTCATCAATTCCATCTCTATTATAGATTATGTGAAAAGGATCAAATTTGAACATGAAATATCCTTCAACGTCCACCATACAAACGATTTTACCTCTGTGCACTGACATAACATATTCTACTTCAGGATTCAAATCTAAATCTCTACAATGTAACTAATGTCCATAGTGATATGGTGAAATCGTTGAGAATTTATGAGATAGTCTATAAGGAATGAATTTTAAATTCAATTCCCCTACACACTTTAATTTTATATGTGGCAACAATGAGCATTGAATCTGATGCCCTAATTTTCCCTCCAAGGGTTTTCAATTCACAGTGTGAATTTGTCTGTGTTCTTTAAAGCTTTATTAAAGTGAATGATTGTCTCAGCTATTTGTACTTTTAGTATGTATTTTATATGAAGAACGACAGTTGGAGGGTAGCCTTTAACTTTGTATTCAAGCATTCCATGTTGTGGTCAAGAATTCTATGTTTTGATTCACCAACCACCTCTGACCAGGTTATGCTCAGTGCAATTTAGTGTGAATATCGATATTGAAAGTAGATTTAGTTAACATGAGAATAATATATAAATATAATTTGTCCTTCTAAGTTTGTAGTGGAAAGAAGATAAAAAAATTATGTAAATATTCGATGATATTGGTTGCTGGTTGAGATTGATATTTGAAGTTACAGAGTGGCTGGTTAAAAGCGAGACTATATATGCCTGGAAAATCAACTCAAAAGTGTTAATAGACTGTACAGATCAATATGCTACTATATAGATTGTGTATGTTGGGATCTACCTGTTACTGGTGAGATGCACGTGGCCCAAGGCCTATCTAATAGTGAATAAACATTGTAGAAATTCACTGTATTATTCAAACGCTATGTCATATTTCACACTTGAAAATCAAGCTAGATTAGTCGGGAAAAATGTCTACTTGGTTGAACAGTCTCCCAACCTAAAAAGTACATGCAAGAACAATGGAATGGATTTACCAATCAACACAGTAATGAAAGATTATCTACAATTTTAGATTTTGGGGACATTTTTGTTGATAGTAGACATATTTTTTTGTTCTCTGTTATATATGTGTGTGACCCTAGGACCTATGTACACCTGTGCATAGGAATGCTCAATACTTGGCAATATGTTTGGAGTAGCCTTATTGGTTGTATTGATTGTATGGTGTTCTTAATTAAATGTCAATCCCATACTCTCATACATGATAGAATCCATTGAAAATATTGCAATTTTTCCAAACTATGAAACAGTGAAAAATGTTGCTCACATCGCTGACATAGATTTTGTGCCAATAGTATATGTATAAGTTTTGTAGTACCTGTAGAGTTATGCATGGCATGAATCCTTTAAAGACTATCGTACTGAATAAGGATTGTGGTATAAAGTTAGTGATGTTTGTTTTAAAAGGAGATTTACAAATAAAGTTTATTTAGGAAGCTCATAGCTACAAAGTTGGACACTTTGGAGTGATCAAAATCTTGGCTAAGTTTTGAAGCTAATATTAGTTGCAGATGCAAGCTGATGTGGAGAAATTTGTGTCTGGTTGTTTGCTATGCAATAATTCAAAGCCAAAAATTGGGAGTTGATCTTATACTCTCCACATCCTATTTGGTAAAGGCCCTGGGAACTGTTAATGGACATTGTTTATAGATCTTGTGAGATGGGAATTTCTTTCCCTAGTTGAAATAGTGTAACTGGGAAATAAGTAGGAAAACACTTCTTCAAATTTCATTCATGTATTGGTACATTTTGCGATGCATAATATTATTTTTTACTAAGATAGTACAGTCTAAAGCAACTTTGGGACTACCCTATGGGTTATGGATGCATACTTGAAGAAAAGTACAAATTTCTTGCAGTAGTTCAAACCGGTAACTAGGTAGAAGAAACATATTCGAGATTGAAACTATTTTTTCTTCTTTGACAACTTAAATGAAGTTGGATGTAAATTATTGGCATATTTCCACTACAAGGGAATAGGTAATGAAGTATTGAGTGGAGGAAAGGTTCATTCTAATATGACATTGATTTAGAAACAATGTTGATAACTATTTTGTGTTCTTCTTATAATTGGTTGAAAACAAAAAACATTCATAGTGTGTTCTGTACTTTCATAAACTGCAGTTAATCTATAAGAAAACTTGTATGGTTTTACAATGAAATGTTCAGTTGACAATTTTCCCTCCATGCATAATTGCATATTCTAACACCAAAATCTGATGAGAATGAAAACTTTACTAAATCTATGCAATTGAGTCAACCAATTATGGTATAAGGAAATAGTCAATTGAGGTAAATGCGTTGATGTTGGGGCTAATCCATGGTCTAAATATGTTAAAGGGATTGCATTTTATTTTTCTTTTAAGATTTACTGCAACCTTGATTAGCAAAAATGCACTCTTGTTTGCATGGGCTTAAAGGCTCCTTTGTTTTTTGAGTTGTCAATACTCTACTTGATATGTTGATTTTCCTATCTTTGTCTCGATTTTTGTCATTTCTTTTCCTGGCATGTTTGTACCTCAGAAACATGGTATACAAGAGCCAAAGGGAGTTCCCCAGTCAAATCCCTATGGACATAAGACTGTAGTATGTGATCATAGTTTGGAATATCTTTATGTGAATTTGGTTTTCCCAGCACAATATATTTTTTAAATTTGTAGACCAAAGACAAGGGGGTATATGTGTTTTGTATTGATTATAACTGTTTTAATTTTATAGCATCATTTCCTAACATTTTCCAGAACATAATTCTAAACTACGAATGGCAGTGACAAGTGGCTTTGCAATAGCGTTTTTATTTAGTTTTCAGTAATATTTTTATATTCTTAAATATGGGTATGCTAGAGGGACCTTTGATCTATGCACCAATGCAATTTTACTATGCACCAAATGTCAAGACCTTCCTATCACATTAAACAATCCCTGCAACCACAACACCGAGTTTACCTTTACAAAGACTATATTTTGGTAATAGAGCTTCCAATTTTGTTCCAGTGACAGAAGTCAACACCCTATGATACCTCAGTGACGGCTCATCTTGCACTTCAATGCCACCTCACATTCAAGAGGAACTACAAAGATTACAAAGTAGGTTATCAAAGTTGGATGGATTGTTGCTAGGACTACACCCAAGGCAATGGTCAAATCTAACCAAGCGATCAAATATCCTAGTGGACATGATTTCCATAAATGAGGCAATGATCAACCTCATACACCGAGCCTAAGGTTGGTCATTAGGTACTATATTGGATATTGAGTAGTGATTATATAACTTCTATAAATATGTAACCTATGGAATTGTAAATCCTCTTAGCAGTGAGTAGAATAGTTTTGTTTCTATTCTTTGTAGGGAAATCTTAGACATATTCTTCCACAAGGAAATGAGCATACAATGTTAATGCTACAACCCCTGCTTAATCTTGTCCTCAATTGCAATAGCGAGCATACATCATTGAGCAAACCTCTTGTGTCTTCTTGCTTTTATTTTGTGGGATGTTTGTTGGATTTCTTTTCTGATTTATGGTTTCCTATTCATCATGTAGATAGGTAAATAACAATGCCAAGAACATACTTAATTATCCTAAGTATTATGTTACACTGCATTGTTTTTCTTAATTTTTTTTATAACTTTATTGTTATTGTTCTGCATATTGTACAAGGAATATCTACTTAGATTTATTGTTCTTCTTGCAATACTGCACATACTTTTTTCCTAGTTAGCACTGTATCTGCACTCTAATTTTCCTTTCATGTGCATCAATGACTCTTCTGTACTTTACTAGTAAATCCATTAAGCTTTTTCTCTGGAAATTGTGCATATGTTCACCAAAGTCCTCTCCCGCACTTTTCAACACTATGACCAGTTTTTACTTTTTCACTCAGTTCAGGTATCCCATGTTGTGCAAATAGTTGAGCCTCCTCACAGGTTTAATAGATTGCACATTTGTTGGGGCCACATGATCCCCCTTGAAACCATATCAAATTATGCCAAATATATTGTTATGTGGAGGAACTCCTAGTATGAAAACCGCATGCAGTGAAACAATGATGAGGTCTCAAATGCATGGGAAAATATATAGATAATTCAATACAAATATTCCACCAATAAGATGAAATAATAGGATCTTGATAAAGAAAGGGGAGGGGGGTAAGTACTAAAATTATTTTTATGCAGCCTTAGTTTACAATTCCAAAAGAGATATTTGATGCTTGTATTCTACAGTACAAAAAATAACAAAACACAGAAAATCATATGAAATTCTCTTGTTTTACCTTTTTCTTGTACATTTCAAGTAACATTGGCAGATTAGACCTATTTTCCATCCACTTAGTGTGACTTTCAAAGTATGTCCATTAAGAAGTGGTCCATAATGTGTTGAAAGTTCCATTTTTCCACTAGGAACTCCAATTTAAGAGTCAATTATTTTTACTTTAGCCTAATATTTTTAATAATCTGCATAATACCAATTCAACATATCTTAAATGTTATTTTATGAGAAAAACATATTCAATTAAAACAAATAAATTGACTAATGTGTAGGAATGAGAAGTACATAGTAGCAGGACTCTAAGGCGGTCCACATCAACTCAACATTACCAACACATTCAAAACAATAATATTGTCCACCTGTTGTTATCTCCTTCACAACCTGCTTGATAGAGAGAGTTTAGTTTTAGATTATAGGTTATGTGTACAATTTAAATACCACTTTCTACTCTGATACATTTTATAAAATATGTTCTAGATGGAGTCCCAACTTATGCTATGTTACAACAATCAACTGGAGCACTCATTGGTTGTATAGTTCAATAGGAAAATGGGGTTGGGTGGACTACATTAATTTTCCACTCATCTTTAAATATCTCAAGTCTAGAGTATGAATTAGCCAAGAGTCACTTTAGGTCTCCTGGTATTCTACAAAAAAGTGTACTTCGAAAGAGAACTTCTCAAAACTAAATTCTTGAAATGTTTCAAGTGAGGTCTCAAACATTTAAGTGGATTTCCACCATGTTTCCCCTCTATTTCAGTATATGAAATAGGGAACAACATTTTGAGGGACTTGTAGAGGCATTTATAATAACTTAGGGATAGACTATTGTTTTGTAGAATTTATGGATGGAAATTGTCATTATTATTTTTCTACAAAATATTCCTTTACTTGTTGAGTCCAAAGCCGAACAAGTTTTTGTCAAGTCCGAGTCTCACAACCCTGTGTCAAAGGGCTTATGAACACCTGTTGAAAATACATGGTTTGAAATATAAACAAAATTGATCCATGATCTAGATAATTTGTCTTTAGATGAAGTTTGGATTTCAGGTTTCTTTCCTAGAACAACCTTAAATATTGTATGCCAGAGTATTGTTCTTTTTACGTATAGCCATATGGATGGAAAGAAGGTGTTTTTACCCAATGTTACTTCCATTCTTATGGTTTGAGCTAGATACCCATCACACAGACTTGTTTGGATTATGCTAAACTTAGATGGTCAAATGTTGGCACTTGCTAACCCCTATTTACCTAATGATGCAAAGGAAAGGACCACTCTTTGGAATTATTTGGTCGACAAGTTTCCAAGTGATCCTTTGTTTCTCTCAAGGGATTTCAATATGGCTGAGACATAAGATGATAAAGAGGGCATGATTCCAATCAAAATTCCCCAAGGAAGAAGGTTCCCTAGAACATCCTTAGGGCCAACATTGGCATTTACAACCCCAATAAACTAAGAAATTATGACTTGTCAAAGCTTTGGTTGACATGCTCAATATTCTAAAAAGTAAGTGAAAAATTCCTAAAAACATTGAATAGGGCCATGCTATCATAGAAAAGTATGTTCTTCTTTGATTGTAGTGAAGGATAATTGGTCAAGTGCTAGTGAAATTGAATCTCTTAAATCAACAATTTATCTTCTTTTCAATCTCTTGGGGTGGCCAAAAAATGATAATTCATGATACTCTCTTCCTTCTCGGTGTCTGGCATTTACAACACCCATGTTACCTAAATTCTATGAAACTAGTACAAAATCTTCTCCCTAAGCCAAGAGGTAAGGATGGTTAGATAACCTGGTGGGAGGATGTTATTTCCTTAGTTACAACTTTCCTGTGTGGAAATGGGAGGAAAATTGTAGCTATAAGGCACAAGTGCATAAATTTGTGAAGGATGATCTAGAATATCCTAGCAAGAAGATTCAATTCAGTCCATTTAACAACGCCCAACAAGCCCAAGTTGCTAAACTCCAATATTTTTTGAAAGTTGATGAGATATGTAGAGATGAAGGGTACCAATTGTGAGCAAGGATGCATTGGATTAAATCTGGTGACAAGTCAACAGAGGCTTTTTTCAAATCCCTGGATACCAAAGAAGAAGTTAAGAAGATTGTTGCGCTCAAAACATTCAAATGGACACATAACCATACAAGAGGATATTGGATAAGAATTTGGAAGCCATTATAGGTTTTTTTTCAATTGTAAGGTATCACAAAAGAACATAAGATGGCCCCGCAAAGTAATTTGGATGTAGTCCTATCTCCTCTTTCCATTGAACAAGAAAGAATGTGTGAAAATTCATTGACATTCAATGTGTCCATTGCCTCAATGGAGATGGTTGATTACAAGTCACCAACACTGGATGACTTCTTGTGTGAATTTTACAAGGCTGCATGGGAATTTTTCAGGCCTAACCTTTTACATGTGTGTAAAGAAGCTATTATAAAACAACAGTTGGGTGAGTATATTAACAAGGGTTTGATCAGATTCGTTGCCAAGCCTGGCGACCTAGCATATTACCAATTGGATGTCTTTCACATTGTTAAATGTCTCCTATAAAATTCTTGCCAAGGCCTTGACCTTGTGCATCAAGCACACAAAGCATTAAAGAATCCATCCAGAGAAGACAAGTTTTATTAGAGATAACTTCATCTTGAATAATGTGATTATTTTGTGGGAAGGAATGGAATGTCAATAATAGGATGAATGATCTTTTTTCCAAGTTTTATCTTCAAATACAATTTATTAATTAATTTCTATTGATGGGTATAGAGTCTAGTCCAAGAATCTTTTGAACATTTTGGTTGTAAAGAGCATTTATTTGAAGAATACATCCCAAATTTGTTACAAGTCTATGTAAATTAAGTAAACAAATGATAGAAGTTAGAACAGATACAAAATCTCAATTAAAAACAAGAAGAGAAAATGCCATATAATTGAACTCCAGATATAAGAAGACCTTATAAAGTTTAGATTATTCATTTCATGTTCTCAATAAGAAATCAAATTAGTCAGATGTTTTTTGGTCCTAATATCTATATCCATACATTTCTTCAAAACATTCAAAATATTTAGTCCAAGCTCATTAATGACGTTTAAAATAAATTGTCTGATTAAAAAATGGATCTGGAGGGAAAAAAATGGAAACACCAAGAGGAAAGGCTAGAAAAAGAGAAAGGAATAAGTAGAAAAAATTAAAATGAAAATTCAACAGCTGCAGATATAAAGGAAGTAATGTATTGTAGTACAATCCCAGTAAATATAAGTTGAAAGGTTAAAGGAGAAAACAAAGAACATATGAATTCTGGTTGCATGGCTAACAAGTCCTAACAGGAATCACATGAACTTTAGCATTTCATTGTACATTTAAGGAGAAAACATTATGTTTTACAACCACACCCAAATTAAACATCATTATGGTGGAAAATGGATAAAATGTCAGTGCATGAAGTCAACCAAACATACAACAATGTGTGTTGGTTGTGGAGCCTGATTATCTTCCTGATTCAGGGGTCCTTGCTTTTAGTCGTGTTTATACCCCATGAAGTATTTACACCCCAGAAGTATGTACACTCTTCCACGCGGGGGAGTGCAGAGGGGGGGTACCCCCTCTGCGGGGTCCGGGGGCAAGCGACCCCCGAAGCAAAAATTGCCTTGTAAAAGTATATTGTAATTTCATTGTAAATCTAGACCGTTCATTATAAGGTCGCAGATCTAATGGTAGAGATTATGTTAGGGTTTTTTTCCCTAGAAGGCAACCCTCTTTTAAGAGGGATATGTATTGCGGCTATGGATGATGGTGAATATTGTATTCTGAGAGAGGAGACTGTGAGAGAAAGAAGAGGAAGTTACAACGGGTTTTGTTGTAGGTTGTATCCCTTCATTTGCTGGATAATAATAAAGGAAGGACCTGGCAATT
>ML790950.1:310687-321492 GCA_009831015.1 Picea engelmannii
AATATAAATGAGACCCATTAATGGTGAACAATAGGGAAAATGAAGTGACATGGTGGTGAATAATGAGTGATATAATGGAAGCATAGGTGAAAAATGTATGGTAATGAGTGATATTTGTATGACGTTTTGAAGCCCAAACAGGGCCTGTATCAATTGGTATTAGAGAAGGAATGTTCTTGAGAAGGAAAGAAGACAAACAAACAGTCTGTAGAGGAGATTTATGAGTTAAGAGAAGAAGAGGCTTGTAGCCTAAACAGTGAGGTCTCTGACAGAGATATCTACTTTGGGAGGAGTGTATGCATGCAAAGGAAGGAGAAGGAAAAGTTCAATCAAGAGATTGAAGCTGAACAAAAGTGTGGGAGTGGCCATAGAAATTTGGCAACAACAAGATTTTGAAAGCTTGGGAATGGTCTTTGTTTTTAATATCATTGATATGTAGGTAACAATAATTAGTGAGGCATCTCAGCAAGAAGTCATAGTCTTTGAAGACAATGATGAAGGAAATGGGTAAAGGCTTCTGCGTGGAAGTGAAGTGTGGCCAAGAACCTAGTATTTCAGTTGATGGTGAAATACAAGAGGACAGTTGTATTCTCAAGAGAAGATGAGTTGTGAGTGCAGCTCATAGAAGAGTGAAATAAAACTCAAGCAGATGAATATCAAGAGTCATAGAAGAAGTTCAGAAGGAAGCCACAAAAGGAAGACAAAATATGCCAAGCCAAATGGCATATGTAGAAGAATGACTGATGAAGAGTATGAGAGGGAGAAGGCTGAGATAGAAGTCCATATAGGAGTACTAATGGAGATATTACAGAAGGAGGAGGAAGACCAAATATGTGGTTTTCTCATGAGAAGAAAGTTGAAGTGGCATAAGATATAGAAGAGAAAGGATGTCACATACCCACTATGGAAACCTAGATTTTTCGTCTTTTCTTCGAGGGACAGAATCCCCAAATTTCTATGGGGCCTAGCCCATACCATCCCTTCCCTTATCCTCCTCCATGTGATCATTGGCTATGACCATGGGCCTTACCAAAAAGGCGCTTCCAGCTTTCACGTTTCAGGATTTCTGTGGGAGAGCTCTCCCCGGCTCCCTGGCCCTTGAAATGCCGAAACCTGAAATGGGGTTAACGAGCTCCTTGGCTCCCCTTTTTCCTACTCCATGCGATCACCTCAGTGAACACACGCTAACACCAAATGGTGCTACCGGAACTCGACTTTCGAGATTCCTTTTGCAAGGAACCCTTGTTCCTTCAATTCCCGAAACCTGAAAGCCCAGTATCATCCGGATCTATGGTCCAGATCGTTGACTTGATCAACATCCCGGACTAAATCTTGGCATTCTACCTTTCAGGATTTTGGTGGGGTCTTCACTCCTATTTCCCCAATCTCCAAAACCCCGGTGACTTTAGATATTCACCACATGTCCTCTACAGATGGACGGTCCAGATTCTTTCGGGACCCAAAATGTCGATTCTGGAGTTTAGACCCTTGATTAATGGCTAGCGCCTGCCTCCTCCTTCTACCACATGACCCTGTCCTGTGACCTAGGGCTCATCCACAGAGCGTGTCGGGGTTTTGTATACCAGGATTTCGCAACTTGCGAAGACGAGTGGTCTGGCCCTCTGGTTTCCCGGATGCCGAAACGCCGAAACTTATTCACACTAAACCGGCTCATCCACAGAGCGCATCGGGGTTTCGTATACCGGGATTTCATGACTTGCGAAGACGAGGGGTCTTGCCCTCTAGTTTCCCCGATGCCGAAACGTCGAAAGTTATTCACACTAAACCGATGGTCCAGATCACTCATGGATCAATGACCACGATCATGTCACGATTTCGCGAATCGTGAGTTTATGCGGTCTTACCCTTTGACCACTCCAAGTCGCGAGTCAGCGAAATGCTACCCAACTACCACGTGTCCTGTGCCGATGGATGGTTCCAAATACTTCGAGACTTTCAGGACTTCGTCGAGTCCACTCTCTTGCCTATGCAAGGGTTAAGATCGATGGTCAATAGAGCTCCGACAGATCCTTGGATCTACGGTCCTGGATCCCATCATTACTTGTGAAGGCTAAAGGGGTCGAGGTATTAACGCTTGCGCTCCTCCTCTAGATCCATCGGTCTTGACAAATCTAGGGTATTTCTGAAAGGATTCCGACCGTTTGTCTACCAAACGATGGGGTATTCTCTTTCAATAAATGGGACTCGCTATCCTTTCTGATCTTGATTCACGAGATTCAACCTCTCTGGGCTTCGAACTCTCATGACTTCGAAACCTGAGAGAACTACTCTTTCTTGTACAAGGTTTCCAGACCCAGGTCATCTGGACCTTCAGATGATTCTTGGGTAATTATTCCTAGGCTTGGTGACCTGACTGAGATGCCTTCCTAATTCGTCGAGCTATGAAATCTGTGACCGGGGTAAAGTAAACTTGTGGGTTTACTATATGGGTAATCTTTTCAAGGAACTCACTCTGACTCTGAAATGTGAGGAAACTCCCCGGAAGAAGGTGCCTTCGGGAAGTTAAACCAGGACAGAGAACGAGTCAAGTAGATGGGACAATTCTCAAGGGAACGAACTCATATTCTGAACTTATTCATTCTATACATAAACCGATTATGGTCATATAAGTATAAACATGCATCCATTATTCCCAATCAAAACACAAGGCAATCACTTCTATATAGAAACCATTTATGAGCGTATAAACATGAGCATTCATCTAGGATATTCAATTCAAAATACAAGACATAAACACTTATAAGAAACACTAGGTGTGACGCGACTGCTGAGAGGGGTGCTCGTTTCCACCCAATCGTAGGCTTAGTGACTCCAAACGGATTTACCACTAGCCACCCCCGAGCTAGACCATGATGCTTGAGATTCAGTCTCCTACTTCCAGCTCAACGGAAGTCAAGGACGAAGGTTACTCTCCTTCTCCTCTATTCATAACTCCCTGTATTTCCAGAGTTCCTCCCGGTTCTCTTCCGCAATCCCTATCGCGCATGTTCTCTCTTCCTATTCCCCACACTTCCTTTCTTGCATTTTATGCAAGATTGTGTGTGGCACGAATTCCCCCGTCCGTGGTCAGGTCTGAGAGATTCTATGGATGGGAGGTTCACCCCCATCCACTCATTAACTCTTGAGGAGCCTCCCCACCTACCATCCTGACGGGTAATTCATTCCAGGGTCAGAGAGTTGCTCTTGGTCTTTGAGAAAGTAAAAACCAATACAGTATTGGTTCGGTGGAAGTTAACGCAACCATTCCAGGTCCCTTCCACCACCTCTCATTAGCCATCATGGTCTCTTTTAGCACATCCCCTCCCAAGTAGTCGTGCAACACATATTCATAACATAATTTACATTCATCGAACTTTTATACAAAGGTCCATCAAATCAAACATTCACATCTTTGAGTTTGCCATAGTTCTTGGCCAATATAATTATTTTTACAGACTGGGGGAAACAGGGTGTTACAAAGGAGCAACTGAGAAATACTTAATGGGAGGATGAGATGCTCAAGGAAATTGAGTTTCAGGGAGAAGAATTGAAGACTGAAACTTCAAGTGAGGCCAAGAGGTCTCAATGTTTTAAATCTGATATTTTGTGTATGTCTGTAGGTACAATGAATGAATGAGGACAATTTTCTGATGTTGTCATACAAAAGGAGGATGTTAAATAGAATCTGAATTATGTTTTGGAAGAAAATGGGACAACTGAGTCTCATGTACATGCACATACACAGCCGAGTGAAACTAATGGTTTCCAACCTATTGTGCAAGATAGAAACAAGGAGGGCTTGGCATATGATGATGACCAAGAACTAAAAGAGGAGGATAGAAAGCATTCATATGTTATGCTTGAGAAAGCTGAGGAGAAAGACAGTGAGGATTTTATGAGTCCTATACAAGACTTGGAGTAGCCAAAGAAAGATTTGATGATTGGACCATCAAATGAGACCATTGGGTCTTGTAGTTTTGAAATTGACAATTTAAGTGTGTTTGCAGGAGTTGCAGAAGGCAATCCATCTCTTGGATTTGTCTTAAATGAAGTGGAATATTTTCAAATAAAGTATGACGAAGAGAGTCTTTCTGATGAAGACCAAGAACAGTTGTTGCAGCAAAATAAATTCATAGATTTCTTACTTAATAAGGGTAGCATCCCTGAGGAAGATGAGACAATCATGTCTTGTATGAAAGAACTTGTTGATGTTGGGGACAGGGAACAATTGGTTTACTTAAATATCCAAGAGAAGACTGTTGGAAAGACAATTGGGACTGTCACAAAAGTAGAAAATCAGAATTCTATTTTGATAGAGGCAGAGAAGAGTTGTGCTGACCCTGAAAGGAAACATACTGATGAATGGTTTGAAAAGAATGAATGTTTAAAATACTGGCTGAAAGTATTTGAGAAAGAGGAAGAAGTTGTAGTTGATGAAGGAGAAATGTCTCATGTTGTATGAGAGACAAGAACATATATTGGCTCACAAGTCTATGATGTGCTAACTAGTATGTAGGAAGGATTGATTGATTATTTTGCTGCAAATAGAAAAATGAAAGACAAAATAATTTTTGAAAGTAAATTTGCAGGCAGAGAAAATGAGAAGGATATTGCAGAGGGAGATGCTTATCAAAGCATACAGGAAGTAAGGGTGGAAGCAGTATCAAGAGCAATATCTATTGCAATACCTGAGACAACATTTGAAGCAAGCTCAGGAGTAAAAGCAGAAATTGAAGCAAGAAGAGCTGAAGAAGAGAATCGACAGTTTCGAGATAAATGGATAAAGTGCAGTAGAGTGCAGTGACATAGTGAAGAAGACAAGAGTTGTTTGCAACAACAAACTAAATTGGAAAAGACCATAGGTGAACTATGTGAAAAAATGTAGATACTTAAGAAGAGTTACAATAGAATGAAGAAAACAACCCACTATGGAGTTGATTGGAAAGTAAAGAACAGTGAAGGTAAGGATAGTGGATCACTTCAGCATAAGGTATGGAAGCCTGGAAGGTTGTAGCTAAAGAGAAATGAAGACAATGCAGCTCATGGACAGCAACAAACCAGAATTTGGGATTCAGGGAAAGATGAAGATTGAAGGTACATGATCAGGTGATCATGTCTTCTTTCTACTTTGGGAGTCTGATGCAGGAGCATTGGATTTCAAGGTCAAGTTCAAAATGTAAGATCAGACCTTTAGGTCTAGACATCAGCCCAAGGAGGGGCCTATTGTAACAAGGCATTGTAAAATCTCATGTAAAAAGCATTGTATTTCTTAGTGAGCATAGATAGAGAATCTAATAAGTGTTAGTGAGTGTTGAGTCATGTAACAAATTCCTTAAAAGATGGGATGACTCGAGTAGGGAATTAGCTTGCTTATAGCTAGCAGTTAAATGAGTCATAGAGGATGTAAATTTCGTTTTCTAAAAATAGAATTAGTGGTTGATTTGTAGGAGTCTGTTGAAGAGATGGATAAGCTTAGATTTGTAAGGCTTTTAATCAAGAAGAACTCTCGAGAGAAGGGAGACATGGTAGGGTTAAAAGAACTCAGTGAAGGGGTTTTTTTTGTTTTTTTGGATAGCAAGAGGATGGCCAGTTGAATGAAGTATTAGGCCATAGCTAGGATTTTGTTAAAATGATGTATGCACAGTTCATTATGTTAATGAAATAGAGATTCATTATACGATGGTTATTGGTTCTTTTACAGTCTGTGTGAATGAAGTAATTGAACAGTCTGATGATTAGTAATGGGCAAAGGAAATTGGTATCTAACCAGTACATGAAGACCTGTTACTAAAATGAGTAACAATACTAGGCAAAATTTCATGAAAGAAATCTCGGTCAGTGATGCATAACCGGGTAGAGCCTCTGTATATGAAATTCTAGTTATTGTGAGCTTAGATAGAATGTATATGGTTCCAGGTCTCTGCAGAAGTCTTTGTAGACTTGGTATAATTTGGTGAAAGTTATTTGGATAACATGTATCTATGTGGAAGAGGTGAGGGGTTTCTAGATAAGCTTCCTGTCGAATAGGGGTTGCAGTAGAGAATAGAGAACATAGTTCTGGGTTTAAAAAAAAAGGAGTGGCAAGTCAGGGTATGACTACCATAGGAAGGTTGTCCGAGTGTATTCATAAATACTTAAATGGTGTGCAGAGAATAGAAACCAACTAATAGATGAAAAGACATGTTGGAAGCAATGAGAAGGCGACTAAAGGGAACCAAATACGTAGAGGCAGTTGAAAGAATTATACACAGAAAAATCCTATGACAACTGTGTGTTGCAATGTTGATCGAACGGTGGCAAATGGCCAAAGGTCGACATAGGAAAATTGTATAGCAGATTCAGCTTAGAGATGAACGGTGGGAAATCGTGGCCTTTCTTTTCAAGCAGAGATCAATGGTCAAAAAAAGAAAACCTCATAGATGGCGGTCGCATATATTGTGAAGTGATGATGGAAGTGATTGAATGATAAGCGAGAGAGTCTTAAGCTTTTGAGCATGTAACCTGCGGACATGGGTGATGATTGCATGGTCTGAGAAGGGGCGATGAGACAGAGTTCTTGCAATGTTAAAGTGAGATAGTCCAAACGCTATTGTATAAGCCTAATACACCCTTGAACACGAATGCAAAGCCTATGATATGGTTGTTTGAATCATGCGAAGGTTGGTGGTAAGCGCTCGAGTTTGAGCCCTTGGGAATTTAGGATGGTCACCTGTGTTGTGTGGCAGTTAATGGTAAGTGCTTGAGTCAAAGAGCGATAAGCTCTTAAGCTTTGAAATGGTGGTTAAATGGATTGAAAGTGGAGTGATAGTAAGCACCAAGTACCGAACGAGGAAGTCTTGAATTGAGTTACATTTGGTAGAAGTCAACAGATATGGAGGAAGGGTTAGAGTTAGCTAAAGTGATAGAGATAGAAATAGAACCTAGGAGTGGCTCCAAAGGTTTTGAAGAGTTTTAAGCTGGCAGAGTGTGAAATAAAACCGAACCACACTAGATTATCTTCGGGTCTATGCAGGTCCCTGTTTGGGGCCTGTATCACAACTCCAAAAACATTGTGGGACAAGACAATTTGTCACCTTTGTGACACTAAGAAGGTAAAAGATGAAAAACATTTTTTCTTGGATTTCCCCATCTATAGCCA
Source organism: Picea engelmannii (assembly GCA_009831015.1). Classification (NCBI taxonomy): domain Eukaryota; kingdom Viridiplantae; phylum Streptophyta; class Pinopsida; order Pinales; family Pinaceae; genus Picea; species Picea engelmannii. Next base: position 317,826 of record ML790950.1, read on the forward strand.
TATTAGATCCCAATAGTCATCAAAACTATGGTGATCTTGGAATTATTCTCTCAATGTTTTTTGAGCACAAAAATACAATTTTAAAGAAATTGAAGTAATCTCTTACCTTCTTAAGGTCCGATAAACCAATTGGTCTCAGTGGACGTTAATCATCATCATCATTATCATCATCACATAAATAAATTGAATTTTAAACTTAAAACTATCTCATATATGATGATGGTACTTGCATTTATTTTTATTAGGATTTTTATTTAGTTTTTTATTATTTTATTTTTTGATTATTTGTTATAAAAAAATTACACTTTTTATGTACTTAATTTTAATTTTAAAAAATTCGATCAATTTTATATTTTTAGTTTCATTTTTTTTAAAACAATTTCATTTAATTTTTTTGTTATGAGGGTGAGGGTGAGGGTGAAGGTGAGGGTGGGGGAAATATTAGAGAAAATGTATAAGGGTGGGGGTGCGGGGAAATATTAGAGAAAATGTATAAGGGTGGAGGTGGGGGCGAATATTTGAGAAAACTTATTATACAGGTGAGGCTAGGGGTGGGGGAAATATTAGAGAAAATGTATAACACTTTTTCTCTAATATTTCCCCGCACCCCCACCCTCATATATGAGGGAATACATTTTCTCTAATATTTCCCCGCACCCCCACCCTCACCCTCATATATGAATATATGAGAGAATATACTTTCTCTAATATCCCCTCCCACCACCACCCTACTTTTTCTCTAATATTTCCCTCCACCCCCACCGTCATATATGAGGGAATACATTTTCTCTAATATTCTCCCCACCCTCACCCTCGAAAATGGGAATATACTTTCTCTAACATTCGCCCCCCACCACCACCACCACCACCTTACATTATAAAAAATAAAATAATATGATTATGAGGGAGGCAGAGGGGAAGGGGAAGGGGAGGGGTGGGGGTGGGGGTGGGAGTGGGAGTGGGGGGAAATATTAGAGAAAATGTATTATATTTTTAAATATTTTATAACTTTATATTTAAGTTTATTCTTTTTTTAATAATATTAGAAATAATATGATTTTATTTTTATGATTATGAGGGAGGGGTAGGAGGAAATATTAGAGAAAATTTATCATATTTTTAAATATTTTATAGTTTTATATTTAAGTTGATTCTTTTTTAATAATATTAAAAATTATATGATTTTATTTATCATATTTTTAAATATTTTATAGTTTTATATTTAAGTTGATTCTTTTTTAATAATATTAAAAATTATATGATTTTATTTTTCATGTTTTCTTTGAAATTGCTCTCTTCTAGAGCCCACCTCCACCCTCTCATATATATGAGGATGAGGAAATATTTCAGCTGCCTAGCGATGGTAAAGTCTACGAAGGTATACATACCCTACCCCCCTCTGGATTTGAACTTGTGACCTCTTAAGAGGAAACACATGTTTTTAACCATTAGGCCCATTAAACTTCCACCCAACTTAGTTTATATTTTAAATATTTATGTTATTAATATTTGTATTTAATTTTTTTATTATTTGATTTTTTATTTTAATAATTTTTATAAGATTTTCACACAATTTAATATTTTTATTTGTTGAATAAAATTAGATTTTCCATCCATCAATTTCATGCACTTAATTTTTTCTTTTTTAAAATTTAAAATTAGAGCGAAAAGTCTAATCTTTTTTTATTAGTCGTTATATTTATATTTAACTATTTTTAATATTTCATAAATTTAATATCTATTCTTATATTTTAAGTAATATTATAATTAGTATGGTTTTAATTTTTTTTAATAATCTAAATATTTGGATTCAACTTATTATTTTTTAATTAATAAAAAAATAAAAAAATATATTTTATTGATGTAACTTATATTTATCTTTATTATATCTTTAGTTGTCTAGTCTTTAGTTGTCTTTAGTTGTGTTATATTTATTTCATAATGTTTTGGATGACAAAATTTGAAAAATCATCTTATTATATTTAAGTTGACATGTAATCTATATGGATTTTTATTTTACTTATTTAATATCTCCATATTTTAAACCAATGTATGTTAAATTAAGATCACATTAAGAAGTATTTGAATTTTACATTTAAAAGCATAGTTGCACTAGAGTCACTCCCAATATCCCTGAAACATGTTTAGGGAACTTGGGATCTTTTTGGAAGCTTCAACTTCAAGGAAATGAGAGCTTGGAAACTAGTTTCAGTGTAAAAATATTTAAATTAAAATTATATTTTTGGTATTAATGAGTACCCATTTTAGGTATTATTAAATTAAATGCATTTTGTTTCAATTATTACAAACACTTAATTTATTACAAACATTTTTATTATATTTATTCAAAATATCACTATAAAACAAAGACTAAACTAAAGGGAAATCTTATTTGAAAAATTATTTAAATTTAAAAAAACTTAATAATGTTGACTTTATAGTTGAATAAACATGAAATTCCTATAAAGCAACACCATATCCATGGAAAGCATTTGCTTCAATCATTTATTTTTTTCTTATTTTAAGTTTTTTTCAATAAAAAAGAGAACAATGATTCAAATTTACAAAGATGATTGGAGTTTGTATATGTAAAATTTAATTTTAAAAATTATTAAATTTTGATGTTATAGTTATTTCAAAAATACAAATTTTAATTTTGTAGATTTTAATACATTTGGAAATGGGTACTTATTAGTTCCCAAAATATAATTTAATATATTAACTTAGTAAAGTCTTATATACTATATTTCAATTCTAATAGACAATAGAGTTGTCCTTATTGACCTCTAATTTGATTGAAATGAATTTAAATTGTATTATTATCTCTATACATTGTAATCTAAAATTGTATTATTATCATAATTCGACCTTTTCTACAAATTTGGGATAAACTTCTAGCCTTTTCGGACACTAGTATTCACTTCCCATGCAACATAGTTTAAAAGCCATCAATATTTAAAACTTAATATAATGTAAATGCTACATATAAGGGTATGAAAATTATACATAATTTTTAAAATCTATTGGTCTAACTTTCAAATTTTAAATGAAGCTCAAATTTTAGTATAACAACTTTATTTATCTAATAATAGAAATATATAATACTATTATTGATATAAAATTAATTAGGTGATATTAAATAGATTTGACAATTTTTTATAAAGGTGAGGATGAGGGTGGGGAAAATATAAGAGAAATGTATTATACATTTCTCTTATATTTGCCCCACACCCACCCTCATAATACATTTCTCTCATATTTTCCCCACCCCCATATATGAGGGTGGGGGTGGGGCAAATATAAGAGAAATCTATGAGGGTGCGGGTGGGGCAAATATAAGCAAAATGTATTATACAATACATTTCTCTGATATTTGCCCCACCCCCACCCTTATATATGAGGGTGGGAAAATATAAGAGAAATGTATTATATTATAAGAGAAATGTATTATATAATACATTTCTCTTATATTTTCCCCATCCCCACCCTCATATATGAGGATGGGGGTGGGGCAAATAGAAGAGAAATGTATTGTATAATACATTTCTCTTATATTTTCCCCACCTTCCCGGGGGTGGGGAAAATATAAGAGAAATGTGTTATACAATACATTTCTCTTTGAGGGTGGGGGTGCGGAAAATATAAGAGAAACGTATATGAGGGTGAG
>ML790950.1:345370-390892 GCA_009831015.1 Picea engelmannii
GGGCAAAACACTTATCAGAAGTAAGTTCAGCAATGGAAGCGACTGCTGAGAGGGGTGCTCGTTTCCACCCAACCGTAGGCGTAGCGACTCCAAATGGATTTACCACTAGCCACCCCCGAGCTGAGACCACGATTTCCTGAGACCTGCATCTCTCTGTCTGCCAGTGTCCAGGAGTGAAGGTTGCAATCCTCCCTCTCTGCGATCACTCACTCTGCGTAAAATTGCCAGAGTTCCCCTCGCGTCTGCCCCCGCCAATCGTTCCAGCCATACGCCTTATCCTCTTGCGAGGTTGCGTGTGGCACGATTTCCCTCGCACTGATCAGGCCTGACGTCCCTACGGATGGGCGGTTCACCATCCCATCCCTCATCAAGACATCCGCCTACCAATCTGCGAGCCATTAATTTTCAGGGCCAACAAGCCTCTTTTGGTTCTCCGGGCTAGTGGAGTCCAAATACGGTATTAAATTCTCAGTGGAAGTTAACGCCCCTTTTTCAAGGTGCCTTCCACCACCATCGTGGTCTCTTTTCCGCACATCCCCTCACAGCAGTTCTGCAATAAATTCAAACTATCATTTACATTCATTGACCTCTTCCTGCAGGTCCATTTACAACACATATCCATACTTATGAGTTTTTCCATAGTCCTCGGCCAGTTCAGTTATATTTACAATCTGGGGGAAACAGGGTGTTACACTATGACTAGATACCTAATGTACAACATGGAAGACAAGAGGATTCCTAAAATTGCTTCAAAATCAAGTCATAACCACCATTGACTTAAGCGAGGATGGCATAAATATGTCCAGTGTTGGCTAAACAATTGGGGAATCATGGAAGACACCATTTTGCAGAATAAAGATACTATTAAAAAAAATGTCAAATCAAAATTTAAGGAGAAAATGTGGTGAGATAAAGAGTTAGAGGAAAAAAGAAAATTAAGGTATTATAAGAATGTAATCAACCCTAATATAGAAGATCAAAATTATCTATCTGTTTTCCAAGTGTAAAGAAAAACATAAGCATTGCTAAGATAAGAACAAATTCTCACGAGCTCCGTAGTGAAACTGGGCGTTGGTCAATTCCTAAAATGCCATGGGATGAAAGAGTGTGTCACCTTTGTGACACTAAGAAGGTTGAAGATGAAAAATAATTTCTCTTAGATTGTCGAGCCTATACCCATATTAGATCTCATTTTCAAAATATTTGTCACACTACAAACCTTCCTAACCTCTTAAATCAACAAAGTTATGGTAATCTTGGAAAGCTTCTCTTAATGTTTTTCAAGCACATAAACAAAATTCTAAAGAATCACAAGTAATCACTTACCCTCCTAAGGTCCGATAGACCAATTCGGTCTTAGTGGATGTTAATCATCATCATCATCATCATCATAACTTCTCCATTCAACTTTGTCAATTTTGTATTTAGTATGAAAACTTCTTAAAACAAAACTTTGTCAATTTTGTATTGAGTATGAAAACTTCTTAAAACAATTTGTTTGACTTCATGAGAAGATTTTTTGGAAAAAATAGTAAAGGTTGTTGATTGGCCTACCACTGAAGTGCCTTTCAAGTTACTTTTAAATTCATTTTGTATTCATCGTTAAAACGCTTTTTTATAAATTGTTTCACTTTTTAGAAGGAAAAAAGATAATATGAACGTTGTTTTAGGCTTACCATTGAAATGCATCATATGAAACAAAGGAAAGTTGCATGGAAGCTAGTCCCTGCCTTTGTTTTTAAAGAAAATGGTACTGCTCAATGGGTTTTAGACAGTTAAATACAACTTTTGTTTTACCTATATCAACTTACACATAGAGAAAAAGAGGGTGATGTGTTGCATGCATTTCAATCATTGTTTCAAGTCATTGCTCAAGCTAAACCATTGCACCAAGATCATGCCCAAGCTGAACCATTGCACCAAGATCATGCCCAAGCATAGCCATTGCTTATGTTCAAGCTCAGCCATTTCTCCAATTTCAAGTTCACATTCAAACATCATCTCAAGTTCAAGCTTCTCTTTTTCATTCTTTCTGGAATAGACTTTTATGGATTCAAATGAACACTATTTTCTCATGCTTCATTTGTTTCTAGCTTCCAAGCATTTATAAGATTCAAAAAATTATAAAATGAGCAAGACTCCATTATTTATTACAAAGACTAATAGTAAAAATGTTAAGCAACTACACAATGTAACATTGAATAATTCTTTATATTATATAATAAAATTATTATAAATCAAATAATTTCGAAGAAATTAAATATTTTAAATATAAAATAATTTTTTTCTTTTAAAAAAATATAAAATAGCAATGCCAAATTAATAATAATTTTGAAAAATCTTTAATACTTGAAGTTGGCTCAAATTTATTAAATATTTAAATCTTCAATGTCAATTCTTACTTCTTTAAGCTTGTTGTTTTTTATGATTCTGTTGAAATATTGTAACTGCAAAGAGTATTCTATTTATTATTGAGTTATTATTCATTTGATCAATCCCCTTTTGTGGATTGATCATGTCGGGAATTGTAATTGACCAAATCCCCTTTTGCGGATTGGTCAAAACCTAATTGTATTATGCAAATTAAGAAGTCGGCCCCCAGGCATAATTAAAGTGGTTTTAACTACTAAGAAGACAAGTCAGCCCTACCCAGTGAAGAGACACCTTTCCAATGCCTTCCAACTTGTATAAATAAAGGAAGCCAATGCCTCATTATCTCACTCACTCATTCAGTCATCAAGCACACAAGTTTGGCAGCTGCAGTTGGGAGAAGAAGGAAGAGAGAGGCGCATTGCTCAATATTGGATATTCTTTAGTGTTTTGGTTTATTGTCTTGGCATTGTATTGGCTATCTATATTAAGGAAGTTTTTGCTGGGTTTTCTCCCCCACGAGGGTTTCCTAGGATAAATGTTGTGTATCTTGTGATTGTGTTTCTCTCAGTGATCCTACCTATGCTATTGTTATCTATTAAATTTAAAAGAAACCTAATAATAGCTCGAAACTTAAGATGGTATTAGATCTAAGATGAAGAGAGCATCTTTCACTGGATAAGAAAAATGTCATTGTTGTCGTACAAGAAAATTAGGGCTTTTTTTGAAGAGGAATATCAACCTAAAAACCATCTATAAAAGTGCACCCTAGCCTAGGGAACTCTTTGGCACCTTGAACTCACCTTTTCAGTGGTCAGATACTCCGAAAATTCAAAACCTAGTTTTGACTCATACAAGAAAATCAAAGGTACCAAAAAAACTAGGAAACCAGAACTAGCACCAGAAGTACTAGTCCATATTTCCGCAAGCTCAATTTCAAGGGGTAAAATTTGGATTTTCAAAAATCTGTCTGTACCATCTTACTCACCTCAACTCAGCGCATCTAGCCCTTGGATCAGAATTTCAAAATTTGAAGTTTGAAAAATTAGGGTTTTCTCATAAAACCCCAAGTTACAGTTAAAGTACTAGTTGCAGTATAAGTTGCAGTTACAGTTGCAGTTCCGGTTGCATTGAAATATTTTGTAAAGTGTTGGCCAACCTTAAATTTGAAACACCTTTGAAGTTTTGAAGGTCTGTTATGTATCATTGTTGCTATTAGATGGTACCACCACCCGTCGATACTATCAGAGGTATGTACTTACATATGTTTCAACTATATTATTCTAAGGGGTACTTGCAAGAGAAAGGATCTCCTATCATAGATCTAGAAGGATCTCAGATCCAACATACTCAGAAGACTAATGCACCCCAGGTTTGATTATCTTGATATGCATCTATTTGTTATGAAATTATTTTGACCTAATGAACATCTAGGTGGTATGTTGAAATCATACTAACCATTGGTTAAAATTATCAAGGCTGATTAAATTTGAGTTTATAGAGCTTATTCTCTAACTTAGATTTATGTCAAGATAACATATTGTCTTAGTACAGAAGACAGAGAAAGCACTTTTCATCTTGAGTGAAGGAGACTTGAAAGAAAAGAAACACACTCATTCTTGAGGAAAAAACTCCAGGTTCCAGGTTTGATTGATTAAGTTGATAAGATTTAAATTTGCACATGACAAGTTGATAACTACCCCTTTACAAGTAAACACTATAGTTGAGGCAGCAGTCTTTTAAAATTATTATACTTGGTAGCATGTGAGCATATTGAGATAAATGCTTAATGTAATCAATTACCAGATAAAATTAACATCTACTATAGGAGAAACTTCTTGTGTTGGTTCCAGGTTACCATGGAGGAATGTTTGATCACAACACTAGAAGAGTGATGATCTCATTCTGTATTGTATTTCTTACTTTTGATCTTTGTTTTAGGTAGGTCACAAGTGATATCTCTAAAGGAGCTACTGTGACGATTATTTGTGCTATTTTTTGTTTACTATTATCAAAAGAGTATTATTATTGCTTGTTGTTTTGTTGACCTTGTTTCAGGTCACAGGTGATAACCCCGAGGAAGCTATAGTGAAGTTTGCAGAAGGAAACATATTAGATGAGACATGAAGCAAACTATGTACATAACCATATACATTCATGTACCAAAAAAGATGAAGAAGAAGTTATCTTTTGAATCCAGAGTATCTCATATGGAGATTGATTGTAAGGAGCAGAAGGCTCCAAACATTAGAACAAGAACTCGCAGTAGACTTGTTCAAAGGATAATGAATCCACCTTGACAGGAAGTATAATTCACCTGAATTCTGACTCATCTTTTCATATTTAGACTTGGTATTCAACACCAAGTATACCCCATACGAGATGATGAAGTCCTTGTAGACTCAGAAGAAATCGAGAGTAAGCCTGATCTCAGAAAGGATCAGATGAAGAAAAACCTTCCAGGACTCGGAGATAGATGCCATGAGAAGACTAGATCGTAGTTTCAAAAACTTCTAGGAGATATGAAATATCCTGGGAATATTCCCTTGTTTCAATGATAGAGAAGGAAGCCAGTAAGAAAGACTACAATATGGATTTTTCCATGAGACTAGAAGAGAAGTCGATATTAACTTCCAAGATTGATCTAACAGATCAAGCATGTTGTAGATGTACAAATCCTAATGAGTGTCCATAGGATTCTCCCAGCAGGAGGGAGAAGACTATGATGAGACACTTACTCCAGTAATTGAAGAAATAGTTCCAGTATTCATGAAGACAACCAGAACAACCATGATTCATATATAGTATGAGATGCAAGGGGAGAAATCCCCATATTTAAAATTAACTATTGTTTGGTGCAGTACATTAGTTGGGTCATGGAGACATGACTACAATAAAAGATAGAGTTAACTCCATGAAATAAGAAGAGCTACATTTAGTATTGTTACGAGGAAAATCTCTCTATGGCTAGGGTAAACCACAACAGACGGAAATGACTGCAGAAATCAACTCTATCCTAAAAACATGCTATATAAACCAATATTCAAGCAAGATAAGAAAGAGGCCTACCTCATCTAGATGTTAGATGAATTCCATCGTTGAGCACTTTGACCCAAAGCTATATACCTGCAACTAGTTCTCAACAACCAAGCAAGGCAAGTATATGGTGATAATATAAAAGGTTAGCACATTAGATAGCATAATCCATTAATATACATAACAAATATGCCCATGGATAATAACTCAAATATTTGCAAGATATCAATTGGACGGGAAAGGAGTATTTCTATTAATAAATGATCAGTAGAAGTAAAAATATTATAGACTTCCGCATCAACACAGTTCAGAACCGAGAAACTAAGTTCCTTCCAACTGGGCCTCCACCACTTCAATCCTCTACCAAAGGCAAGCTCATAAGAGAGAAACAATGATGTTCTCAATCAATAAGGGAAGAGCTTGGGGGTTGAACATTGTGTTCAGACTTAAAGGAAAAAGGGATGCAGACTCAATATGAAGTAAATAATTTCTCTATAGTAACTTTTCTCTCAAAGTTTAATTCTTTCTCTTTCTTCCATAGCTCGGAATTGGCCTATTTATAGCCTTCAAAATGGAATTGAAGGGCCGAGTCGGAACGTTTCCAGTATATGGAAGGTGAAGGATAATAGATCTTTTGTCATGACATGGAAACCCAACATTAATTTTCATTTTCTGGCACAAATCCCGATGTACGTGGGCTGTAGTGGAGCAGCTTGCATATACGCATGTTGTATAGTAGGAAAGATGTGTACATGTGAAAAAATATGTATTTTTGGCTCTGGATTTTACAAATAGAGATGATAAGTCTGCATAGGGAAATGTAAAAAGGCCTTCTATGCAAGATTGCATAGGGTGAGGAAAATCTTGCTATAACAGATGCCCTCTAATGTGTGAGGCCAGAGGAGTATCTGTGATGGATGAAATACATTATACACAACCCATAAGTGAAGTGATGGGGAACAAGCTAGAAGAACTAGTTTCTCATTACATTCTGCTATGACTTTGCATACATGACTGCCAATAAAATTACATTGCAGATCCATGTGAAAATATACCAAACAAGTTTTTGTGGCTGTGAATAGGAAAATACGAATGCAGTTACATGCCAAAAAGATGTCATAGTCATGAACAAGGCCCGGTAGAACCAGTCTCAAAACTGATCTGAAGATATCTGTATACAATGGAGTACAATATGATCCCCCATGATCACTGAAGTCATATAGGTATTGTTTCAATGAAAAGGAAGCAACAACTCAGGAAAGCTGTGGCCACATAGTGATGTCTTCAAGCCTTCTACACAATCTGCCAAGGGTGCAAGTCTACATCATGTGAATAAAGGAGTTGAGGTCGAACACAATGAGACATCGTTTGATTACTGGTCATTGAGGTATACCGTTAACAAACATGAGACAACCTACTAATAATGAATGTAGGTATCAAGGCACCGAGTACATTCTTACAAGTATGAATAAAGGAGCCGGTTTTGAACATCTAAAGAATCCATCGATTAGGAGACATTGATGTATTCCCAATTGTCGATGGCAAGAGAGCCTGCCACTAATGACTGCAAGCCTCAAGGTACTCATGGGACTCTAGATCCCGTTTCTAGAATAAATGGACTGAAGTCGATGGAAAGAGATCCGCTGAAAGGAGAGCATTAAGGAATCTCTCATCAATCAACACGAGGTACAAAGTAGGAGCTTCATGATTTGGTGGAAATCGGGCAAAGAACATGTTCACAAACCAACAAACCTATTTGTCTTTCGCGTGTTCCAAGTGTAAGAGGTACATGAAAAGACCCTCTGAATAACATCCAATGATGAAAACTGCTGACAAAGGCGAGGAAACCACCAATAAGGCTAATGGCATCCAATATACTGTACGAATCTCAATGTGTGAATAGATGTCTTGTTGTCGAAGACAAGGGAAACCACCCAGTCGACGACGAATGATGAAATGTTGATTGTTGGGTTCAAGGTTGCTTACCAATGATGAAAGTAGGGCCAGGGTGCATGATAGGACTACATTATCATGTGATTCTGAGACAAACTGAGGGTATGGCCAACATGCAAAGTCAAGATTTATGAGAAGTGGCCGACACAGGTTGATAGACTTCCTTTGAACAAGAGCATGAGACATATGGAGGATTTCGGAAGCATAAACCCAATGATGAAACCATGAGATGCAGGAGGAATCAATGAAACTCTCTATAGGGACTGGAAGAGTAATCAGTCGGTAGAGAAGACTCTGTAACGAGATCATCTTCCTAAGTCCATGCTAATCCCAAAATTATGATGATGAATGGACTCAATAACTTTCTGCTATGTTCAAAGGCGACGCGAATGCTACCAACATAAGATAATACTCCCTTCCCGCCCGTCTTTTTTTGTTTTTTCATAGACAAATGAATGCTATGATACAGAGGAGGAAATGAGTGTCACAAGTAAGCAAAACTAGTTCCAGCAGTGGAACGTACCTATGCTCAATGCAAGGAGATGCATGCGGGAGATGGACCCCCAGGGTAATGTTCCCTCCTAGGTATAGGGTGTCAAATTGCGAAGGATATAAACAAGGCTCTGCTTGGTTGAGGATGCAAAAACTATTGAGGCAAATGGTTTACAATGCAAAGCGAGAACCGGCTATAGGCTCAATACTGCAAGCGAGGACACGAGATGCAATCACAACTTAACACCAAAAAATGTCATTTTTTATGTCTTTTAGTCTACTTGGTGTGAAAAGGGGATAAAATTGATCCAAATAGACGTCCTTTCAAATCCAATTTATGAGTGTGAAAGAGACAAGTTCACTCGGCAATCTTTTTGTTTTTTGAAGACGAGTTGGAAAAGATCTTAGATTAAACTTGTTTGGGAGTCCTCGGGGTATAAGGTAGCATGTTTAGGAGTGAGAAATGTGGCTCAGCATAAAGTCATGTACTAGCTATGAGGGACTCCCGGTCCTATGGAAAAAATCTATGCATGGGCACCAAGTGAAGTAGGGGATCTAACTAGGGCACTCATGTTTGGTAAGTCTCTACCACTTGATAACGGCACGACTTATAACAGATGGACGGTTATGTGTCACAACAAATGGGTTAATCCCTAAGGCATAAAAAGTGACAGTTATAGGATAATTCAAAAATGCATGATGGAATGGATACCTATCCTATATGCTAGGTAATGAAAAAACCTTCCCGCGGTGACAAATGGCCAACATGATGTTGAAATCCACAAGAATCCTTGGTGAAAACTACAAAAACCAACTCAATCCACCTTTGTATTAGTCCATTAGGTGAAAAAATGGCTCAAAACTATAGAAAGTGGGTAAACATTGCTTATAAATAGTAACAAAACCAAAAATTACTATATCATTTTGATGTTTAACCCAAATAGTGAAAATTGGACCAAAATACCTCCGAGATTCAAACAGTGATTGCGGGAGCTTCAGGCAACGAAATCAGAAACCGTCTAGACCAGTTAATTCTTCTTCCCTTCCTCTTCATTTCCGGGATAGAATTTCGAGGAGATCCGGACATGCCACTTCCACCAGGGTCCGCCTATGGTGACATAGGTATGTCGAACGTTTTTAAATATTTCAATTTTTTTGTCTTTTTGTATAATAGAACCAAAATATTCTTGGATGGTGCTTAAGTCCTAACTAGACACTTGTGTAACACAAACATGGGTCTGCGATGGCCGGAAGGGTTTCCTCGACATCGATGAAGGAACTGAGGAGACAAGGTGGGAGGAGGAGAAGTTGAGAGAGTCCTACAAAACGTGCAGGGCAACCTGTCTCGTTTGACTCATAGGATTCCCATGGTTCAGGTAGAGGATCTGCCAGAAGCCATGTAGTGGCAAGTGGTTGGTGTGCCTAGAGCTTGGGTGTGAGTCTTTCGGCATCTCGCAAACGCCGTATTTTGTTACCATGACACACATCCGGTGCCACAGACGTATATGTCGTGGATATTGTAGTACCGACTGTATATGTGTATTGAGGGTATTAGCCCCAATTTTGTACTATAAACACCATATTTTTTGAAATATAAAAAGGGATCTTCGGCTTTACTTATATTTTACAATGTGTACATTGATGAGATGGTTTTCTTTGCTTTCGTTATGTGAAAAATGCTAATCTAAAATGAAATTAGCATAAGCATCGAATACATGATTATAAATCCTAGGAATGTGATAATATGTAATAAAATCAAACTGTCGTTATAAAAGACGTACCCGTAGGAATCGTCGGAGTAAAGTAGGTTCACGCATGCCACCAGTAGAACCTCTAAAGAGCGAAAGCCACCAGTAGACCCTCGGGTGATTAAACCACCCAAGTGGCGGAAGCCAAGTTCCGTGTATGACAACTGACTTCGTCTACGAATCCTAGGTAGATCGAAGACTTCGTTGACATCTTCCAACCAAGGGAAAAATCTATAAGAAAGTTGAATATGATAGTCATACTGGACCTTGATAGTCGTAGAGGCGTCTCGACGCTGCTCGTCAAGACTCTCTAGGTGTACAAGGCATCGCTCGAGATCGGAAGTGCCAAGTAGGAGCGCAACTTCCAACTTAAGAGAAGGGATTTCACATTCAATAGGTAATATCAACTCCACACCGTGTACTAACTGGAAAGAGGAAAAACCAGTGGTAGTCTTGACCAAGGTTCGGTATGCCCAGAGTGCGGGATATAGCATAATGTGCCAGTCGGGCTTATTTTGGCTGACAGTTTTTTGCAAAATGGTCTTGAGAGCCTTGTTGACGGCCTCTACTTGTCCATTCACCTGGGGGTAATAAGGAGAAGAATGACCATGTATAAACCCCAACTTAACTACTATCTCTTCCATCACTTTGTTCTAAAAGTGACTGCCATGATCAATGAAAATCTTACTTGGGATACCGAACCGGGCGATAATTTGATTGAATACGAAGAAGGCGGTAGTCTTCCCATCATATTTAACTGTAGGCATGGCCTCAACCCACTTAGTAAAGTATTCGATGACCACGATAATGTGTTGATGCCCCCTAGCCGAAGTTGGGTTGCAATCCATGAAGCCCACCCCCCACTTGGTGAAGGGACCGATGGTAATGACTGGATGAAGAGGGGTTGGATGTGAGAGCATTTTTCGAGTAAACACCTAGCAGGGGTGACACTTCTTAACCGCTTCAATACAATCTTTAAAGATAGTAGGATAGAAATAACCAGCTCGCAAATTTTTGGGGTTGTCGCAAGCCTGGATAGATGACCACCACAAGCCCCATTGTGGCAATCGTTCAGGATAGACTCAGCTTCTTCATGAGTTAAAAAATGACGTAAGATATCGTCTATTCCTCGGTGATAAAAAGTGTCACCGACGATAGTATAATTCTTATCTTGGTACCTTACATGCTATCCATCATCTCGTGAGAGATGCTAAGGGAACTTCAAAGTTTGAAGATAGACAACAATGTCTCCATACCAGGGGTCGGACAATGAGACAAGAAAAATGTGTTTGTCTACAAACGAATCAACATGGATAACATTCTCATCTAATCGTGGAAATTCGGATATTAACTATGCGAATAACAGTGATTTATTGGATTTCGTGGAAGCGAAATCGAGATCAAACTCTTTTAAAATAAAAATCCATTTATTATATTTTCCCCCTATGATACGCCTGGTAAGGACGTATTGAAATGGATTGACATTGGCAACCACAGTAATCTTGTAGAGAAATATATAATGACGTAAACATTGGACTGCGTGAATGACATCCAAAGCTAGCTTTTCAACGTGAGAATAATTAAGTTCAGGATCGACTAAGTTTCGACTAAGATAGTAGATGACGTGCTCATGGATCTTATCATCCTCCTGAACCAAAACCATACCAATCATCTCCTAAGATGCGGCGATATAAAGCAAATAATCCCTACTATAGTTAGGAGACTTCAGCCACCGATACCAAGGCTTTCTTCAAAGCATCGAAGGACTCCTGGGTTGGCTCATCCCAGATAAAAGGGGTGTCCTTCTTCAAAAGATGCATGAAACCCTTAGTGATATTAGCATAGTTTACTATAAACAGACGAAGAAAGTTAGCTTTCCCCTCTAAACCTTGAATTTGTCTAATCATACGCGGGGGAGGGAATCAAATTATTGCCTCAACCTTTAGTGGATCTACCATGATCCGAGTCTCAGAAACTAGAAAACCCAAAAGACGACCAAACCTGACACAAAATATGGACTGATGAGGGTTCAACCAGATTCTATAGTAACAACATATTTCGAAAAAAAGATGAAGGTGCATAGCATGATCTGCTCTCTTGCGAGAGTGATCAACAAGATCATCAAGGTAAGATTTGACTATATTCTTAAGATCATGAAAAGTGAAGGTCATGGCACGTTGAAAGGTTGCTCCTACGCTTTTAAGGCCGAAAGGCATTTTCCGGTATGCGAAAGTACCCCAAGGACAAATAAATGTTGTCTTGTGTTGATCCTTAGGTTTAATTTGAATTTGGTTATATCCTGAAAATCCGTCCATAAACGAAAATACCTCGCTTCCCACACACTCATCAATAATCTGATCAATGAAAGGTGTTGAGAAGTTGTCTTTAGGACATGGCTTGTTCAGGTCACGAAATTCCATACGTACACAAATAGTTCCTTACTTCTTATTCACTGGAACGGGGTTGGATACCCATTGACTCAAGCGAACCGGATAGATGAAGCCAACATTAAGTAGCTTCTCCACCTCTGCCTTAATAACATGGGCCTTCCGAGGATTGACAGCTCTAAGACATTGCCGAATAGGTTTAGCATCCGGATAAGTTCTAATCTCATGTTCGAAAATACGAGGGTATATTCCTGGCATCTCTTCATATGACCAAGCAAATGTATCTCGGAATTCCTTGAAGAGTTCGATGTAGATCAGGATTTATTCTGGAGAACAATCTGCACCAATATTTACGTTTTCAACCTTGCCAGGGGTACGAGAGATATCGATCATAACGGTAGGAGAAATACTCTCCATATTTCCTTTGACATAAATGTCGTGCGTATCAAGTGGAACTACAACGTGATTGACTATCTCACTCAAAGTAGATTGAAAATCATCTTGTTTGATTCTTTCAAGATCTAGGAGAAAATAAGAGAGATGGTGCATATCATCCCAAGGTTTGTTAGAACCATTCATGGCTTTGATGATAGCTTCATCTGAAGGCAAAGTCTCATCAAGGAAATCATGTGAGCAAGAAAACGAAGTGGCCCACACGGGCCTAAGAGCGGGATTCATCAACAACCACACATTTGATTTTGAGTATTCCACAAGAATTTGGAATGCCACATGGTAAAGCAAGCGAGGCTTCACATCTATGACATCAAACTTGCTAACTTTTGAGCCACTGGGTTCTAGAGCTCCTAAAGCAGATAGTAAGGCATTCCTCTATGAAGGACATGTCTGTAGTACCTCCAAATCTGACATCGCACAAGGGGTTTGACCCAGGTACTCAACAATAGAGAAGTTATGGGCGGCTCTAGCATTTGGATTGTGTGTAGAGCACTTGAGTACTCCTTTCAGAATACGAGGCGGTGGCTCTGGTTTTTCAATCTCTAAATTCATCTCCGGGGGAGGAGGAGGAGATTCTAGACTAGGAATAGCTTGTGAAGGGATATAATCTCAAGATCGAGTGGCTAAATGAACTTTCGCATCGACCATATTGATACACAAATAGTCGTCGTCTTGCAACGACGGGTTTTGACTCCCACCAACTGCATTTTCACCATTTGAGGAGCTCGAGGCCATGTGTTGGTTATGTGGAAATGGATTCATCAACACAATGGGTGGTAGAGATAATAGCCTCACAACTTCTGCAAGTTTGGGGAATGACTGGGTAAGGTGATCATTTGTGCAAATCTTACAAGGAAGCTTCACCTTATGTCTTTCTTGTTTTCTCTCTCCATCATTATTATTTGTCTTCTCATCATTACCATTGTCCTTGGGTTTATTACCATTTTTCCCACCCTTATGATTGTTACATCCTTTCTTCTTATTCCCTCCTGGTTGTTGGTTACCATTTGGGTTTGTCGACGATTGCACAGAGTGTACATACGCTGATTGAGTGGGGTTGGAAGACACAAATGGAGTTGGCCCTCCTGTAGACTGGTTTAGAGACAACTCTTTCAAATGGCTTGTCACCGAGTTTACAAAGTTTACATTGATGGTACCTACAATGGCATTGGCATGAGGTCCGATATTTTTTCTAGGGTCGTAAGTTGACTGCGGTGTGTTCAAAAGAATGTGGTATAACATCCCAGACTGAGCGTATATCAGATCTAACTGTTGGGCTTTAAAGATCGCTTCTTCCTCAGTGGTGACCCCAGCAGTAGTAAGATCCTTTGAGATAGGAGGGTGCAAAGACTTAAGGATCCATTCTAAAAGAAAGGTCGGGGGTATGGGGGTCTTAATCAACCTTTTCCGTCTACACCACTCTTAGATATGATCTGAGATATGAGTGGTTGTGTTATGGCGTAAAGTTGACAGAAGTTCTAGGCCAACATCGTAACGAATCAAAAACTGGAAATGGTTAAGGAAGACCAACACCAACTGAGTAAAGGTCCCATATGCCCCCCTAGGTAGATCGATATACCATTTCATAGCAACCCCAATGAGGGTGCATTGAAACAATCTTAACCGAATAGAATCGTCATTAAGGGAATTCGAGGAGCACCATAGGTGAAAGGTAGTAATGTGATCACCAGGATCCTCGCCATTCTTACCCTCGAAATTTGTAATGTACGAAGGAAGCTTGGTGGGGACGGGGGGCCATGTAGGATCATGAATCACAGGGTCGTTCATCAAATTAGATAAGTCTGAAAGATTAAGCATGGCGAGGAAAGGGAGAAGGGGTTACGACATCTGGCCCCAAGCTCCCGGGAAAGACTGTGCTTGAGGAACTGCAACCCATCCATGGTTCTAGTAAGCACCATGGCCATGTCCGGGATTGTAAGACCCTCCTCTGGGTTGATTCATAAAATGTTGGTTGGGCATCATTCCAGTAGGAATGTTCTGTTGGAGGTTATAAAAATTTCCCCCAGTGGGAGTGGATTCGGGTTGGGGGTCTCCCAAAGCGTGAAACTGACCTCCTCCGGGTGGGAATCCAGAGGATAGAGGTGGATTCGTCATGCCAAATGTATTGGTCGGAATCAGCACCAAGGAGGTAGGGGTATAAGACAAAACTTGAGCATAATCTTGTCCCCCAGGTTGGTCGTTCCACCCAGAAGCAGGAGGATTAGACTCAGGGTTAAAAGAAGGAATGCATCCCATATTAGGAGTCGTTTGAGGGATTTGAGACCCACCAAATGAAAATGGAGTATAAGGAGGTGTAGTGCCCCCAAGCCCAATGCTAGCATTAGTGTCGACAGTTGGGATGGCACTTGAAAACTGCGAAGTAAATTTTGGTATACCATAGGAAAAATGACTAGAGGCCATAGGGATGGACTGAACCTTATAGCCTAGTGAGTGACCAAGACACCCAAAAGGGTTCGAGGCAAGAGATTGAGCATTCACTATAGGCCGAGTCATATTAATGATAGGTGCCTCTGTAACTACAACCATTGTGTTTGTGGGAGTCGAAGGGGTGCCATTAGCTATAGTGGGTGTGGGAGTCGAAGGGCTCCTAATAATCTGAAGACTAGGTTCAATACTCATCCTTGTAGAATCAAATGTCTGAACAATGGATGTGTGTGTACCACGCCTAATAACTCTACGCCTTTTAGAAGGAAAAGACTCGAAATCTGGTGGTAACTATAACAAATGACGAGACCAACAGGGACGTTGGTCTGACTCCACGATGACTTAAGACTCTAAAGACGAAAAATCGATCCTAAGGCCAACTAGTAATCAAAGAGCACACCAAAACTCAAACGACCAATATGCATACAAATGGGGTAAAGTGGCTGAGAGTGGCCTCCCTCCCTAAAGAAGGCATGTCTCACCCAAGAGGGGCCTGAGACTCCCTGCTAAAGATCGGACGTAACAAAATTAGTTATAAGGGCCCTCGTGGGCTTAACAACCAGTCGGTCAGATTCCCCTAGAGAGGTAATCCTCCATAAAGGTTGTGTGATGTCTGACCCTTATCTGACCCAGGGTACCTGCAGAATAACCCCTGCAAGTAACATATGTGGCACCTAAGTCAAGCAACTAATAAACCACTGTATAACTGATGCACAAGTGAGCAGTCGTAAGTCAAGTCCATCGTATGGGTAGGGTATCGAAGCTCGAAACCTTGAAAGTACCGCCTCTCACGGAGGTAAAGGCACTAGCAATATCCCCAGATACGAATAGATCCCCAAAAATATATCTGGCGCTAAGAAGGTATCAGGGGGATATCCCTTCAATCAACCTCGTGCGACCTTGTGATTAACTCTGGTGTGAGTGGAGCCTCTTGATATTACCAATTATACAATGGATTTCTCCACTCCCTTTCTTAGACACATATGTTGATTTAATTACCTTGGATAAGTTTACTCACAAAATCATATTCCAAGGCGTTAAATCCTAAGCTAGTTTGTGTACCCTAGAAAATAAAATCGTGACTAATTAGTTTTAAATTATAGTGTTAATTTTAGTGGCCATGATTACTCAAAAATGTATGGTAGTGAAACTCATGGTGTTATGACTCTGCAAGAAAAGTAAATATGAAAGTAATGCAAAGTCCTATCTTCAAATTTCAATGAATGATATGCTTCTAATAACAAATGCAATTTTCAATTTCAACTCTGCAATTCTGAAGTAAAAACGCAATCTTTCAGTATATGCACTAAGCTAATGAAAAGGACTCAAAAGACCAAAATGCCAAGCAATGCAAAATGCCTATTTTTTTTTGTATTTTCAATATAATAAAAATGAAAATGCATGGATTGAAAGTAGCTTGATATATAAACTCTACTGTGTAAAGAAAGAAATAACTCAACCAGGATGCCAAGCAACAAAGCACCCAGCCCAATGTACAAGGACAATCAAAATGAAAAGATGATGAGAAAAACTCTGCCCAGAAATTCAACGAAAAATAGGTTTCCTATCATCCCACAAGCACTTAACAGGCACTGTAGAGACCCAAGAAGGCTCAACAAACATCAAATACCACCCAACAACCACCAGACCAAGAAAATTTGCAAGGAAAGATGATGTATGTGACTGTTTAGGCAAACAAAGCATATGGACGCAGCTTGCAGAGGGACAACTTGCATATATACACGGTTGTCAGGGAAAAAGCACGTATATGTTTCAAAAACAAGGCCAGGTAAGGGAGAAGGATGAAAACTTAGACCCAGAGTGAACAGAGGTTTTCAAGCAATGATACGACAAGAAACACCATAAATACGAGAGAAATCTAAGGAGAAAAGTACTCCAAACCCTAATAAATAAGATTCACTCCCGAGTATGGTCGCCAATTTTGTTACGAGGAAAATCTCTCTATGGCTAGGGTAAACCACAACAGACGGAAATGACTGTAGAAATCAAATCTATCCCAAAAAAATGCTATATAAACCAATATGCAAGCGAGATAAGAAAGAGACCTACCTCGTCCAGATGTTTGATGAAGTCCACCATTGAGCACTTTGACCTAAAGCTATATACCTGCAACTAGTTATCAACAACCAAGAAAGGCAAACATATGGTGATAATATAAAAGGTTAGCACATTAGATAGCATAATCCATTAATATACATAACAAATACGCCCATGGATAATAACTCAAATATTTGCAAGATATCAATTGGATGGGAAACTAGTATTTCTATTAATAAATGATCAGTGGAAGTGAAAATATTACAGACTTCCATGTCGGCATGGTTTAGAACCGAGAAATTAAGTTCCTTCCAGCTGGGCCTCCACCACTTCAATCCTCTACCAAAGGCAAGCTCATAAGAGAGAAACAATGAAGTTCTCAATCAATAAGGGAAGATCTTGGGGGCTGAACAATGTGTTCAGACTTAAAGGACAAAGGGATGTAGACTCAATATGAAGTAAATAATTTTTCCAGAGTAACTTTTCTCTCAAAGTTGAATTATTTATCTTTCTTCCATAGCTCGGAATAGGCCTATTTATAGCCTTCAAAATGGAACTGAAGGGCCAAGTCAAAACGTTTCTAGTATATGGAAGACCAGTGATCATAAATATCCTGTCATGACATGGAAACCCGACATTAATTTTCATTTTCTAGCACAAATCCTGATGTACGTGGGATGTAGTGGAGCATCCTACGTATACACGTGTTGTATAGTAGGAAAGATGCGTACATGTGAAAATTATGTATTTTTGGCTCTGGATTTTACAAACAGGGACGATAAGTTTGCATAGGGAAATTGAAAAATGCCTTTTGTGCAAGATTGAATAAGGTGAGGCAAATCTTGCTATAACAAGTATCAGTTATTGAGCCACTCTTAGTTTTAGATGAAGTTGTTGCCATGATGGAGTAGAGGAGTTACTCTCTGATTTCAATAGTCACAGTAAGAATGGAGAAACCATTCTCAACTCCAGAGCAGTTGCAGGTGAAGATTCCCAGTTCCAGAAGGAGCAATTGCAGAAAGAGGAGAGGGCATATTCTCAGACAATGAGATAGATAGTGCTTTGCAGAAATCACATAGAGCTAGCACATAATTGTGTAGATTGATTTTCAACTGAGCAAGTGTACCAGATTGGTACAATGTAGTGTGAAAATTGGTTTGAAGTTGAAGATAGAAAGACTCAGGTCTGCAGGTTGAAGAAGGATCTGTACAGGTTGAAGCATGCTTCTAGAGCTTGATATGGCATAATTGACAGTTTCCTGACGAGCTTGGGCTTTACCAACATTAAAGATGATTCTAACCTTTGCCTCAAGGTTATGAATGATGAGTCAGTGATGTTGCTACTATATGTAGATGATGTATTATTGACAAGATGAAGAAAATATCATCACATATTGTAGAAGAGGCTCATTATAGAGTTTGATGAAATTCCTAATGCATTATTACTTAGGTCTCGAAGTTTGGAAAATCCCAGAGAAGATATTCCTTAACCAAGGGAAGCATGCAATTGAAATACTGAAGAGGTTTGATATGTTGGAGTGTAAATCCACCCATGGAAACAAAGTTGAAGTTCTTGGTTGATGCTACGTTGTACATTCATATTATTGGTTCGATGATGTATCTGACAAATACCAGGCCAGATATATGTTTTTCCTTGTGTTAGTATCTAGTAGAACCCAAACCTATTCACCTTGATGATGCAAAACATGTGATGAGATACCTTAAGGGTACATTGGGTTTTGGTCTCTGTTGTACTAGAGATATTGACTTCATATTGAGTGGTTATACCGATTCAGATTGGGCTGGAAGTGTCTCTGACAGAAAGATCACCTCAAGATGTTGTTTTAGTATGGGGTCATCCATGATCTCATGGCAGAGTAGGAAGCAATCAAGTATTTCTCTTAGCACGGAAGAAGCAGAATATATTGTAGCATGTTCCTCTAGTGGTGAAGCCATATGGTTTCAGATGTTGTTGACAGATCTATTTGATCTAGAGATGGAAGCCATCGTGATCCTATGTGATAACCATAGTTGTATAAAGATGATGTGTTCCATAATGAGTCGAAGCACATAGAGATCCAGTATCACTTCATTTGTTATATGGTGTAGAGAGTAGACATAAAGATCCATTATGTTGGCACGGATGAACAGGTTGTTGATGTGTTAACCAAGCCTCTGTCTCGTGTAAATTTTAAGCACTTTTGAGACAAGCTTGGTGTAGTCCGAAAGGACCTCCCTCGAAAGGGGGAGTAGTGTTGATGCCAACCTAGTGTTGAAGATTTCCAGCTTCGTTCTCATGTTGTTGTGGTGCCAGCCTAATGCTGAAGATTTCCAGCCTCATGTTGATGTTGTTGTGATGCCAGCCTAGTGATGAATATTTCCAACTTCGTTCTAATGTTATTGAGATTCCAGCCTCGTGTTGATGTTGTTGAGATTCTAGCCTTGTGCTGAAGATTTCCAGCTTCGTGTTGATGTTGTTGAGATGTCAGCCTCGTGATGGTGTTGATGATGCTCCAGCCTTCATGTTGTGATGTTGTTGTTGTTGATGGTGTATCAGCCTCGTGTTTTTATTGATGATGGTGATATATTGGTGTTATACTAATCCATGTTGATGCAGATGATGATGATGCCATTCTAGCTCCTTGTTGTGGATGATGATATTGATGATGGGAAAAACTTATTATTATTTATAGATATGCCAGTCAGTGTTCCAAATTTTGTTGATGTTTCTGCCCTCCCCCTCTCCTGATGATTTTGCAAAATACCCTTCTTGTTAAGGGGGAGTGTTGAAATACTGTAACTGCAAAGAGTAATCTATTTATTATTTATCTTGATTATATTCGGCACGAAATGAGAGCGGAGATATAATAAAGAAATGCACAGAGATATCGCGGATATCCAATAATATAACATAAATATATTAGAGATGAAACCATAAACATAGAGATACAATAATACACAATTTCTATTAATGAAACAAATGTACAGAGACTATAAAAATACAAAGTGAAAGACTCGCTAGAATGGTGGCAACTTATCTCTGAGAAGAGATGTGACGGCTACTCACATTCACAAGAAGATTATTACAATGAGGCTCTGAAGGCCTTTCTACAATAAACAGGAATGTCAAAAACCCTAGACATCCAAAAACCTAACCCTAGGAGATGAAGGGCCAAAAGTCATGTGGGCCCCATTTGGGTAAGTTAGTACATCGACTTCCCGGGGTCGTAACTTTTGCATACGATCTCCGTTTTAGGCGCATGATAGCCCGTTGGAAAGGTATCGTAGAGGAGATTCATTTTGGGGGATCAATCATGCCTTTGGATATCATTGAGAAGATCCATCCCGAAAAACCTTCATTTAGGCCCTCAAAATGGCCCCGGAAGTTAACAACTGCTAAAAATAGTAAATTACCAAAATTGCCAGAAAATTGTTTTGAGCCAGTTGGAAAAGGTGGGTGGCCACCGATATCCACCTAGATAAATCCTCCCTCCTTAGGAAGCAATGGTATCCATTGCGTTGAGTTCCTGGGGGAGAGGGAAAATCGTTTGTTGGATCTGCATCTTGATGAGTTACTTGCCTTGTTGGAGAAGTTGCACTACTTAGCTTGTTGAAGGTTGTCACGAACATGTGGCTGGAAGGGTTGGACCTTTTTAGCCAGTCTGGCTACATGAGATGCCTATGTGCAAAAGGAATATTTTTTCTTTGCTGCAACCTTGTCAACCTGCTTCTGTTGGATAGAAGGTGCTTGGGGCGAGGTTGTAGTGGTTGCAGTGTCCTTCTGTTCCCCTTTTGAACAGATTGTGAAGAAGCTGAATTTTGCAGCATGAGATACTACCTTGCGACACTATTTAGGTGGAACAATAGTTGGAACTACCTCTGGTATTCGGTAGAGATGACCCCACAAAGTAACAATGACGCTACGGGGTTGAGACTCATAAACAACATGGCGTCTCCACATATATGGTTGGCCCAAGAGGACATCACAGACATCTAGTGGGACAACATCACATAATACCTCATCCTTGAAGGGTTGGATGCCGTATGATAATCAAAATTGTTGGCTGACACAGAGATCTCATCCTTGGCAAAGCCACCCGATGTTGTATGGTTGCGGGTGTGGTGTTGTCGACAATCCCAACTATTTGACGACCTCTGTTGAGATGAAGTTCTTCTGGCTTCTGATATCAACAATAAAATTCAGCGGGGTCCCCTTCATCCACATCTGTGAATGAAAAAGGCACTCCCCCTCTTCATGATCTATTGGTTCTTCTGGTTGAATTGTTGCGGTCGTGACAATAGAAGTGGGGTCTGCGTTGATGCTTTGTCTTTTACCAATATTTTCAGAATCATATTCTGAATCAGGGTTTGTCTCCTTGTCTTTGATCTTGGCCACCAATGACTGTTTTGAGCGACATTCATCGGTGTTGTGCAAGGGTATTTTGTGGAAATCACACCATTTTTCCGTGTCCTTTGTCTTCCCGTGACCCTTCTTTTCCTATGGATTGGAATGATTTTCGGGAGACTGTTTGTTAGGGTCGTCTTTGTCATACTTTGGTTGTTGTGGATTTGCAGACTCAAACTCCCATTTGTTTTAGTGCTTAAATTTCTGCTCGATTTTAACAACATATCGATAAGCAACACTGAGTGATGAGATGTCCAGAAAATCCATTTCAGTTTGGATGTATCTGTGTAGAGACCCATGGTATTTTAGAACCAAATGTCGTTTGGAGTCTTTGATACCCAGCTTGGTGCGCAAGGTATGGAAGGTATTGGTGAACTCTGGAACTACTTGGCCCCTCTCTTGCTGCAGTATAGTCCATCTCATGTACTGTTCCTCATAGTTTCCAACAAGGTAATATTGTTCCTTTACCACATCCACAAAAAAATCCCAAGTGGGCTCGACCCCATATATTCCAAACTCCTCTGTGGAAATATTCTCCCAGTAAGTTTCCCACCAATGTTTGACATGGGGGAGAGATTTAAGGAGTGCGAAGGTGATA
Organism: Picea engelmannii; assembly: GCA_009831015.1. Taxonomy (NCBI): domain Eukaryota; kingdom Viridiplantae; phylum Streptophyta; class Pinopsida; order Pinales; family Pinaceae; genus Picea; species Picea engelmannii. The sequence continues at coordinate 367,315 of ML790950.1, forward strand.
TTTTCTTTGTCGAAAAAATTGTGAATAGAGAAATAACCTTCTAGCAAGTTTAACCATTTGTCTAGGGCTTTTGCATCTATATGTCCTTCAAATACAGGAATATCAAAATTAACTCCTTGAAAGGCGAGGTGCCTCCAAAGTGGTCGTTTGATGAAGATGCGTCTATTTCTATCAGCAGGCATTGAAGGACATGGGGAAAATTCTCCATCATTTCGTCCCTCTGTCACGTGAGAGCTTGCTCAAGCAACAGATTGATAGGATCGTCTACTCCGTCGTTTTTATTTTCTTCCGCTATTGAGGGTTTCTTAGGTGTGTGAGAGCGATTGTCCTCAAGAGACACAAGATCGATACCCAACTTGCTATACTCGGACCTCATCGGGGACATGCACTGAAAAACGATCAAGAGTAGCCTGCTCTGATACCACTGATCTAGATTATTTTCGGCACAAAATGAGAGCGGAGATATAATAAAGAAATGCACATAGATATCGCGGATATCCAATAATATAATAGAAATATATCAGAGATGAAACCATAAAAACAGAGATATAGTAATACACGATTTCTATTAATGAAAGAAATGTACAGAGACTGTAAAAATATAGAGTGAAAGACTCGCTAGAATGGTGGCAACTTATCTCTGAGAAGAGATGTGACGGCTACTCGCATTCGCAAGAAGATTATTACAATGAGGCTCTGAAGACATTTTTACAATAAACAGGAATGTCAAAAACCCAGGACATCCAAAAACCTAACCCTAGGAGATGAAGCACCAAAATTCATGTGGGCCCCATTTGGGTAAGTTAGTACATTACATCAACTTCCTGGGGTCATAACTTTTTCATATGATCTTCGTTTTAGGCGCATGATAGCCCATTGGAAAGGTATCATCGAGGGAATTCATTTTGGGGGCTCAATCATGCCTTCAACTATTAGTGAGAATCTCCATCCTGAAAAACCTTCATTTAAGCCCTCAAAATGGCCCCAGAAGTCAAAAACTGCTAAAAATAGTAAATTACTAAAAATGCCAGAAAACTGTTTTGAGCCAGTTGGAAAAGGTGGGTGGCCACCGATATTCACCTGGATCAATTATTGAGTTATTATTCATCTGATCAATCCCCTTTTGTGGATTTATCATGTCGGGCATTGTAATTAACCAAATCCGATTTTGCGGATTGATCAAACCCTAATTGTATTATGCAAATTAAGAAGTCAGCCCCTAGGCCTAATTAAAGTGGTTTTAACCACTAAGAAGACAAGTCGGCCCTTCCCAGTGAAGATACACCTTTCCAACACTTGCCAACTTGTATAAATAAAGGAAGTCAGTGCCTCATTATGTCACTCACTCATTCTCTCATCAAGTGCGCAAGTTTGGTAGTTGTTGTTGGGAGAAGAAGGAAGAGAGAGGCACATTGCTCAGTGTTGGATATTCTCTAGTGTTTTGGTTTATTGTCTTGGCATTGTATTGGATATCTATATTAAGGAAGTTTTTGCTGGGTTTTCTCCCCCATGAGGGTTTCCCAGGATAAATGTTGTGCATCTTGTGATTGTGTTTCTCTCAGTGATCCCACCTATGTTATTGTTATCTAGTAAATTGAAAAGAAACCTAATAATAGCTCAAAACTTAACAGGGATCATAGAGACATCATATGATGAAACACGGTTTTAAAGAGGATTTTGAGCAAGCATCTTTACCAAAGTAACCAATGGCCAGTTCTGTATTCAAAAGAGTAACACTTTGTTTTTATATAAGAAATCATAAATTAAAATAAACAAATATTATAATATTAAATAAAATAAAATATTATTAATATTAAATAGAGATGTGAATATTTCTAATTAATTGAAGGTTCACATTAGATTCATGGATTATGGGGTGAATATGTTAGTTTGATATCTTGTCTTACAATTGTTTTTTTTACAGTATTTTCAAAAAATTTGCAGTAATTAATTAGGAATTATGTTATTGGCAATAAATAAACTTAAACTGGAATCTCCTTTGTCATATGGTAATATAGGTTCCCATATTTCAAATAAAAAAATATCCTACATGTGGCCAGGGGATTCAAGCAACGTCTCATTCAAAGTTTCTACATTGGAAGAACGAAAATCATAGAAACTAGGAAACTTGTACAGAATGAAATGTGGACAAGAAGGTTGGTCGTAGATCACAGTCACCGGAAACACCTAGTTAAAATAATTGGCTAGTAGTAGAAGAAGAAGAATTGGCCTTCCTTTGAGGGATAGGAATCCACAACTGAAACTGGAGACGAGAATAGATCCCGAACATTCGACCCACTCCGACTGCCTTTCCTATCTCGTCGGAGATTCGACGAGCGGGAAATGCTTAGTTCTATATTAAACACTTTACCTATTGATCGGGCCATGCCACTTTTTCTCAAGTCTCAAAGTTATGGTAATAATGTAACAATGTTACACTAAGTTATATTAATCTAGTGTTTCTAGTTAAACATTAAAATGCTTACCAATAATTTGTATAGTTAATTGTATTAATGTTAATTGATTATCTATATATACATTTGCAAAGACACACAAATTAATTATTGTTAAATATTTCAACTATTGTTCTTATGGCTATCTAAAGTAATATGGTCATAATTAAGCTTATAAACCAAATCATAAATGAAATAGATTATATAATAACGGATATCAATTCAAAAGTAAGATTATGTGTGATTTCCTAATAAATTTGGAAATTTTAAAGCTTTAGTTTAAAACTTTGTTGGCAAAATAAACTAAATGGAAACTAGTGCTCAAAACATAGAAGTATTTAAATGTGGATACACAAATTGAAATAAAAAATAATTAAAGAAATAAAATAAAATAAAAAATTCAATTTTTTTAATGAATTCTTTAATAACAAATATAAATACATATATTAAAAATATTTAAGTTGCATTTTGAATGAATAAATAATTATAAAGATAAAATTAAAAGAATTGTCATCAATTAAATAAATCAATATTTAAGTTGCATTTTGAATGAATAAATAATTATAAAGATAAAATTAAAAGAATTGTCATCAATTAAATAAATCAATAAATCATTTATATGTGTAGAATTTTGGTGTTTTTTAAATTTCAAATTTGTAACCTAAATTTTTTAATCACAAATATAAATACGTATATTTTGGGTTTTTTTAATTTTAAATTTGTAATATGAATTTTTTAATCACAAATATAAATACCTATATTAAAATTATTTAATTACTAATTAATAGATAATTAAAAATTTAAAAATAATAAAAAATTGAAATATATATATATATATATATATATATATATATATATATTTTCAAACCAGAACATTAAATCAAAACGTTGTTTCAACGTTTGAATCTTGACTTCGTAACCAGGAGGGTACTAAAAAGTGGCAACCGTTTCTTGTTGTTGGAGACTCGTTTTTTTTGGCGAATCGAATATTAGTGGGGTGATGGGATTTCATGTCTTTAATATTTAGAGTATGTAGAAATATAGATCTTGTAAACCCATTTTTTTTTAAGAGAGGAATAACATCTTCAATGGCTTTCTAAACCTGTTTTCTTAATTCGTCATGTCTTAATTCCACACTGAGATGCGAAGGATTCATTTATATTTTACAAATATATCCAAACCCAATGAGATAAAGCTCTTAACAAAGTGATATAAAAAAAGACCATCTATAATAGAGATTATTTCAAATCCATAGCCATACCTTGAATAATTCATATCTCGTTAGTATTATGATATCGATCCTTTCCACCCTTCCCCAACAATCTCTTCTTTAAGGATTTGTTGTTCTAGCAGAAACAACTCACACAATATGCTCTTCCTTAAAGATATGTTTTCTAGCAGCAACAATTCACACACTATGTGTTGTGAATGTGTGCAATCCTTTCATACTCGGTAATTTAATGGCCATAAAAAAAAATGTGTGATGGGGAGTTGGACCATAAATTATAAGTTGCTTATACAATATTTTGATTTGACATTAAATATTTATTTCTGCAGTTGTTTATACAATATTCTGATTTGACAATAAATATCTACTTTTGTAGTTGCTTATATAGTATTTTGATTTGATATTAAATATCTACTTGAGCATTATGGAACATTGTATTTTATTTGAAATTAAGTACCAAAACATTGTATTTTATTTGACATATGGAATTCAATTTAAAAGGATTTTATTTGGAATATCCTATTTAATTTAAAAGGTGGATTCTTAATCATGTAATTGTCATTTGTTACTATAAGTCTTAAATACAAAACCTACATTTTAATTGCTGCCCCATTGTAAGATGATTTTCATTTTAATTGATGTTTCTCCATTGTAAGATTATATTCATTTCATTTTAATTGTTTCTGCCCCATTGTAAGATGATCTTCATTTTAAATGCAACTTGTATTATTTACAATATTTTTTGGTAAAACAAATAAATTCAACACATCAAAGAATACATAAATCCAAGACAAATAATTAAACAATCGAGATAGTAATAAATAATTGTATGACGGAGAATTAAGGAGTAGGACACATCTCATTTTTAATCAAAGAGAGGAAATAACAATAAATAAGTGTAGGATAGAGAATTGAACAACCCGGATAGCAATAAATAAGTGTAGGACAGAGAATTAAGAAGTAGGACACATGGCAATTTTTTAGATTTTTTTTATAAATTAAATAAGTGTAGGGAAAAGAATTAAACAACCCAGATAGCAATGAATAAGTGTAGGAAAGAGAATTAAGAAGTAGGACACCTAGCAATTTTTTAGATTTTTTTCTTAAATTTAAATTTTAAAATTTTTTTCTCTGACAATTTCACATCCATTTTTTTTTTTTAATTTTAAAACCCTAATCCAATGACATGGATTAGTCAACAAACCTAATTCCTTAATCCGAAATAGAAAACCATCAGCAAAAAATCACGTGTTGAAAAGTTGACCAACAATGGACACGAAAATCGAAGCAACACAAAAAACAAGGCAAAAATGTGACACTTTTTTTGAGGCCAAAAAATTTTGGGGGGTCGCGGGGGGATTTCACCCCTCTACACCCCGCCCTCAAACCCTCATGTGCTCCCCACTTGTTGTTTTCTTTGCATACAGGGGGTTACATGGTTACATAGTCAACAATCCAGGGAAGCAATGCCCATGGATCCTCTACACCAAGAGAATTTCTCAGTGCTCACAGATTTTGTTAATGAATCAACAACATTATTCAAAGTGTCCACCTTCATCAAAAATACTTTCTTTTCTTCAACCATGTCTCTCACAAAGTGATATTGAATATCAATATGCTTTGTCTTTGAATGATAAGTCGGGTTCTTCTCCAGAAAAATTGTACTCTGACTGTCACAATCTATCCTTACAGCTTGTTGTACCAACCCAATACCTGAACAAAATCTTTGTAACCATATTGCATCCTTAATTGCATGAGTGGTTGTCATGTATTCATCTTATGTAGTTGAAAGTTCCACTACATCCTGTATTTTGCTCATCCAACTTATTTCTCCTCCAAACAGGTTAAATACATACCCACTTGTAGATCTCCTACGATCCATATCTCCAACCCATTTTGCATCCATAAAGCCATGTATATCCACCACTATGTCCAATACCGGTCTTCCTTGGTAGCACAATACATAGCTAGCAATTCCATGCAAATACCTGAAAATCCTTTTTACTATTGTCCAATGCTCCTTCCCTGGTTTTGACATATACCTGCTCAAAACTCCCACTGCATCTGCAATGTTCGGTCTAGTACAAACCATTGCATACATCAAACTTCCAACTGCACTCGCATATGGAACACGAGACATGCCCTCCTCCTCTTCCTGTGTCTTGGGACACTGATTCACAGATAACTTTACACCAACATGAATAGGAACCTTGACTGGTTTACATTCCTGCATATTAAACCTCTGCAATATTGTCTCGACATATTTTCTCTGATTTAACCAGATTTTTCTCTTTTTCTGATCTCTTTTAATTTCCATGCCCAAAATGAAATTTGAAGCACCAAGATCCTTCATGTCAAATTTAGAGGACAACTGAGTTTTCACATTCTGGATAATCTCTTTGTTGTTTCCTATCAGCAACATGTCATCCACATACAAGACCAAATAAATCAAATGATCACCAATTAATTTAAAATACACACAGTGATACTCTTTTCTTCTTGTGAAGCCAAGTCCCAGCATATAAGTATCAAAATTTTGATACCACATCCTTGGTGATTGTTTTAAACCATACATGGACTTTTTCAACTTGCATACCAGCTCCTTCTTTCCCTTCACATCATAACCTTCTGGTTGATTCATATAGATTTCTTCTTCCAGATCCCCATGTAGGAATGGTGTCTTCATATCCATCTATTCTACTTCAAAATCACATGCAGCAACAACAAATAACAAAAATATTATAGAGGTTAACTTGGCAACAGGAGAAAAAATCTCACCAAAATGAATTTCCTAAACCTGGGAATGACCCTTTGCTACTAACCAAGCTTTGTATTTCTCCACTTTTCCTTTTGCACTCAACTTCTTTTTAAATACCCATTTGTTGCCAATGGGATTTCTTCCAGTCAAAAACTCCCCTAGATCCCAAGCCTCATTCTTATCCAAGGCTGCCATTTCTTCATCCAGGACCTTTTTCTAGAGATTTCCATCCTCTTAATTCACTACCTCCCTGCTAGTTCTAGGATCATCATCAATAATAGACAGAGAAAAATTTGAACGGAAATCAGATGGAGTATACCTTTCTGGTAGCCTTATTTCTCGAACCGATCACCTCAATACCGTATTATGAGGATCTTCTTCTTCTGATCCATGTTTTTTTGTAGAGTCTGATTCATCATCCTTTAAATCAAAGTCTATTTTCTCTGGTTCTTATTTACTTGGTAGGACTTCATGTTTAACATCCTTCATTTCTCTAAATACCACATCTCATCTATACACTACCTTCTTAGTTTCTGGGTTCCAAAACTTATAACCTTTGAGACCATCTTTATATCCAATAAAGATACACTTTTCAACCTTCTTATCTAGCTTACTCATTTTTTCCTTTGGAACATGAACATATGCATCACATCCAAATACCTTGAGATGTGTGAGAGAAGGTTTCTTACCAGTCCATACCTCTTGTGGAGTCTTATCATCTTGTGTTGATGAGGGTAATCTATTGACCAGGTAACATGCAGTACCCATTGCCTCTGCCCAAATTCTTGTCCTAACCCGACACCACTGAGCATGCACCTTGTTTTTTCCATCAGCGTCCTATTCATCCTTTCTGCAACTCCATTATGCTTATGTGTATATGGAGTAGTCTTCTACCTTGCTATACCACACTTCTTACAAAAATCTTCAAATTCATTCCCATAGAACTCTTCGTCATTATATTTCCTCAACACCTTAATTCGTTTCTCTGTTTGATTCTCAACAAGAGCCTTAAACTCTTTAAACCTGTCAAAGACTTCATATTTCTTCCTAAGGAAATATATCCAAGTATTCCTCGAGAAGTCATCTATAAATGAGACATAGTACACAGATTTTCCCAATGATGGGACCAACACAGGTCCAAAAACATCACTGTGAAAAAGCTATAAAATTCCTTCTGCCCTCGTTGCACCAGAGAGGAATCTTACCCGATTTTGCTTCCCATATACATAATGTTCACAAAAATCAAAATCTAGAGAGAAGTTAGAAGACCCTTCTCTACGATATGCCCCAGTCTTTGATGCCACAAAATAACCTTTTTCTCCAGAGACTGTAGGAGTTCTTTATTCTTCAACTCCAATATCAGGAACAATGGAATTATTACACCCATCACTAATAGTGCTTCCTTTCAACTTATACAGAGTTCCAAACCGAACTCCTTTCAACAATACCATTTCTCCTCGAACCATCCGGCAAGTTTCCTTTTCAAATATTGTTTTTACCCCTGCATCTTCCATTTTGCTTACAAAAATCAAACTGCTGGCCAAACCTGGGATGTGAAAAACACCAGACAGTGTTCTAATCCGTCCATGTATGAGCCTCAACTTGACTTTTCCTCGTCCTATGATTCTAGTTGTCGAATCATCACCTAAGAAAACATTACCTCCATCATACCTTTCATATTCACAGAACCACTCCCTATGGGGATTCATATGAAAGGATGCATCTGAGTCAACCAACCATGCCTCATGATCTGCATGTATGCTTGAAGAATCCAAGTACACATCCCCTCCTTCTTCCTTGGAGTTCTTTTCTTCTGTAGAAGGAGATTCCTTAGATCCATTCCTTTTCTCAACTTTGGATCTACATTGCTTATTGTAGTGCCCTTATTTTCCACGTCTCCAACATACCTTTACAAAAATTCTGGTAGATTTAGATCTACCCTTAGAATTAGATCTCCCACTTGAGAACTTAGATCTATTTCTTTCCCGGGAGCGTCCTCTTTCAAATAATGTGTTTGTGCTCTGTCCTTCCATATTCTTCTGTGTCATCTCCTCTGACAACAAGGATAAGACCACTTCATTAAACTTCAAGGCAGTTGTATTACTACCTATGGCCACAACTACAGTATCCAACGAGTCCGGTAAAGAACATAGTAAACTGATACACTTATCTTCATCTAAAATTTTAATCTCAATAGATACTAATTGACTTACCACAGTATTGAAAGCGTTCAAATGCTCTACCACTGAGTCTCCATCTCTCATCCTCAGATTATACAACTTCTTTCTTAGGAATAGTTTATTTACTAGGGACTTATACTGATACAAGTTACCCAACTTATCCCATAAATCCTTGGTTGTAGCTTCCTCTGACACATTCAATAATACTAAATCTGAGAGACATAGTTGGATTGTGCTCTTCTCCTTCTGATCCAAATTTTCCCATTCATCTGTTGAAGTTCTTGTAGGTGCAGTATCAGGATCTACCATGATCCATTGATCTCTATCCACCAATATATCTTCCATCTTGAGCTTCCACTTCTCAAAAATTTACCCATTAAACTTCTCGATCTCTATTTTTGAATTGCTTGCTATTTAATTTCACCTGAAAAATCATTACCACAGATCTCCCACTGTAACAAGCCTTATCATAGTCTCGAGCCAAACCCTTGACCACAAAGGCATCCCCCTGAAGCCAACAAATATCAGATACCAAATGTATATTTTAACCTTGTACACTATTTACTGCAAACAAACTTTAAGTAAAAGAAAAAAAAAATACAATGGCAAATACAAGCATTACACAAAGATTTTTCCCCTGGAAACCCAAACTGAGAAAACCAACATATTCTATATTCATTCATAGTGATACAGTGTTTACAATACAATATACATACAGGATCCAATGACATCCAAAACCCTAACCCAATGACCTGGATTAGTCAACAACCCTAATTCCTTAACCAGAAATAGAAATCCATCAACAAAAAACCATGTGCTGAAAAATTTCCCAACAATGGACATGAAAATCGAGGCAACACAAAAAATAAGAAAAAAATGTGACACGTTTCCCGAGGAAAAAACAAAATTCTTGGGGGCATTGCCCCTGAACCCCCGCACGTGGGGATTTCGCCTCCTACGCACCCGGCGCAATGCAGACACTACTACTCGTCTAAAGAATGTAACACATACCCAACACAATGTTCATACCTTATTTTATGTGGAGTAAGAAATCCTTTTCAATTTTCTTAAGAACCTCTAGGGATCAAAACATGATTTCAGACTAGAAGTTTCCCTTGACGAAAAGTCCTTTAACCATTACTCTAATAATCATGGAATCTCCATAGACAAAAAGATTTTAAATTCCCTCAGTTTGAGCTAGACGAATACTTGCATAGAGTGTCAAGTCCTCTGCTTCGTTGTTGATCATTGTTCCTAATCCCCATGAGAAACTAATGAAATAATGACCTAGGATATTGCATATTACCCCACCCCCCCCCCCCGAGATCCTAGCACCCTTAGGTTACTTCTCAATGGAATTCGTCAAAAAATAAGATGCTACCTTCCTGCTGAGATAACCAATTATTGAAGTCTCTGGCTTCCAGCCTTAAAGCCCAGTTTGGAGCATATTTAGTAGATTTTTTAGTAGGGATTTAGATGCTTCCCAAGTTTAAAAGGTTCAACCATCCTTCTTCAATGTTGTCCAATTTTTTCTCTTATCATTGAACATGATTTTTCATATACTCTGTTAGAAGAGCACAAGATTTCATTGCTACCTGTCTTGAACTTTGAACTTCGTCATTGAAAATTTGTTTATTTCGGGCTATGTATATCCTCTAACAAGTTTAATTTGGAGGAGCATCTCAATATCTTTTAAATATGTTATTTTTCTTTAAATTCACTTTACAATGGCTTTCCCAACGATTCAAAAAAATTGCACATGTCTACGGCCAACTAAACCTTTGTCCCAAGTTGCCCAGAGCATGATTCCAGGTCTCCTTTGCAAAATAATACTCGATAAATAGATGCTAGAGTGTCGCTTCTTCATTTTGGCACATAACACAATTTGAGGGTCCACACATCCCTCTCTTTTTAGTTTCTATGCAGTGAGGAATTTCTTATGTGCCAAAATCCAACAAAAGAAATTGATTTTGGCAATCCCATCGCTATGCCAAACAATAGTCTACATGTTCGATCGAGGTTGTCTATGGATTCCTTTTACTAACAAGGATTATCCCTTGTTCACTGTGTAATGCAATTTTCCCCATCCACGTTCATGTTTAATCCTTTGGTGATGGGGGGTACAACCTTGCAGAGTGGAGATAAAATTAAAATATAAAGGGGAGAGTTGAGGAGGTGGGTGAAGGTCGTTCCACTTGATCCAAGAGCCATCATTTGACCAAGAAGATAGATATGGGAGAGAAGCGATTCAATGGACCTCCAACCATTCATGGATAAGGAGAAGAGGATCAATCTAATCCAAGTGATCAATCTCTAGAATTTTGTGTTCTCATAGGTTTATCCGTCGACCATTCCCCCGATTCCAATTCAAATTTTTCGTTGATTATCAGCTTGGAAGCTAGAAGAATTTTAAATATGGGTGAACTAGAGTTGGTTTTCAGGGGGTAGTCTATAAATACTAATCAAGGGCCACTGAATTATTTGTTCCACATACTTTTACAAGGTAATTTTTGCTTCGGGGGCTTCGCCCCCGAACCCCCGCTGGGGGCCTGCTTGCCCCCAGACCCCCCAGCCGGGGGGGGATAGGCCCCCCGGACCCCGCAGAGGGGGTACCCCCCCTCTACACTCCCCCGCGTGGAAGAGTGTACATACTTCTAGGGTGTAAATACTTCATGGGGTATAAACACGGCTGAAAGCAAGGACCTCTGAATCAGGAAGAGAATCAGGCTCCACAACCAACAATTTTCAGCAGGTGATAATTTGAAGACTTTTGTTGTTGATTGCATACCTCTAGGTGAAGTGTGCCATCCAAATACTTGACATTTTCTATTATTCATTGCTTCTCCAAAAGCATCAAGGAAGTTGTCTAGAGTGATTTTAAACCTTGTTTCTATGCTGACTAATTCTCCCCCTAGCAGTGAGGTATCATCGACGAATTGGGAGTGGTTCATATTCTTAACTCTTGTGATATTCAACCTAGGTAGATTTCCATGCTCTTTTTATTTCTCAAGCTTCGTTCTTAAATCTTCTACCACTATAATGAATAAGAGGAATGAGAGAAGGAATATTTGATGGAGGCCTCTATTGGCTTGAAATAATTTTTTCGGTCTTCCATTCACTAAGGACGATATCCATCGATTATCGATGCAAGAAGACACCCACCGAATGAAGGATGAGATGAATCCAAACCTCTCCGTTACCTAAAAAACAAAACTATGGCGAACATTATCAAAGGAATTAGCCATGTCTAATTTTACAACCATACCTTTAAATTTGGATTGGATGCTAGAATGAATGGCTTCCTGAACAAGAACAATGTTATCTACAAATTTCTTTCCTTTCATAAATCCATCTTGGTTGGGGGAAATGAGCTTGGGAAGGACTTTATTTAACTGGGAGGTTATGTTCTTGGTTAATATTTTATAGGTGTTACACAAAGATATGGGCCTGAAATGGCAGAAGGTGGTTGGGTTGGAATCTTCAGGGATTAATGCAAGGAAGGAATATTTGGTGCTTCCTCCCACTCTCAAGGATTGATGTGAAAAATGAAGCATTATTTTGAGGTCAGTATTAATTAGGATCTAGAAAAATGATATAAGGAGATAGAGAAACCATCCATCCCAGGGGCCTTTTCAAGTTCAAGACTCCATATAGTTGAGTGGATTTATGTCTCATTGATGGGTCCGTTGAGTTTAGAATTGTATTCATTGGTTATTTTGGAAGGGGTATTCTTAAGCATGGATGTGATGTTGGATGGGGTGGCTTCTTCTCTTTGTGTGTATATATATTCAAAGTGGGATCTTGCTAATGTTTTGATTTCTACAAAATCGGTCACTATGGTTTTGTCCTCTAAGGTGATTTTTGACACATTATTTTGAATCTTCCTAAATTTATCTTGATTGTGGACATTTTGGTAACAAAATTGTAGATTGAGTTCATCTTTCTGAATTTGAACTATGACCTCAAGGTGCTCTATAATTTTTTTTAACTCTTCCATTTTGTTCTTGATCTTCATTTTTTCAACTATTGGTGTTATAAAGAAGAGCTTGGCCCATTTTTTTAAAACTTGTTTGACCATAGTTAATGTTTTCTCCCAAATGAAGACCGGTGTTCCCAGAATCTAGGTGTTCCATGTAGCTTCAACAAGCTCCACAGCCTCTTGATGCTGAAGCCACATTGGATAGAATTGAAAGGGAAGGGGGACAAAATTTGGAAGGGCATGGAGATGGAGGGAGATGGTTTTATGGTCGTAAATGAGAGATGGTAGGATACATGTATTAATAGAGAAATTTCTATGTATGTGGCTACTGTAGACAAGGAAACAGTCTAACTGTGCTGGAATGTGCCTCAACCTTGCCCGCATATTGGTCTAGGTGAAGGAATCACAATGATGTTGGTAATTTGGTTTTCATTGATGTCAATAGAAGTGGTTTTCATTGATGTCAACATATGTGATGGGAGAATTTGAAGAAGTATACAATAATCCCCAAAGGTGTGGTCATGAATCCCGAAGTTGTTTGAGGAATAAGAACATGAAGGATAGTGCAAATGCAGGTAACACACTAATAGATGGATTTTCCTCTTCATGCCATTCTCAATGGTAGGTTTAGTTCCTCGTGGTTGAGGATTTATGAGGTCATGAATTTGGAAGCCCCAAAGAATGGTTAAGAAGCCCCTAAACGGTTGCAACAAGAAATTACAAGTCATTAATTAAGGGTAAAAAAATTATAACAAGAAGCCCTAAATTTAAGGAAATAATTTACTTTGAAAAAGTACAAATTCACTTCAAGAAGTCTTTCGCAAGTACACAATTAAACACACAAGTTTATTGAATATCCTCTATGTGAGAAAGTGATCTATTGGTGAGTCTGCAATAGAGGCAGCGAAGGAAGTGTGGAGGTGAACGTCTTGGAGTTGCAGAGGAGAGTGAGGGTTTATGACAAACCCTAGTTTGGATGACCCCCACGGGTCATACTACTGGTGTCATGTGAGGCACCATCATGGGTCAGTTAGTGCTCATCACGCAAGGCCCCACGTGGGGACAATATTCGTCCATTGAGGCTAAGTCATACCTAAGGAAGGATGCTTGTACCAGGTTGTTGAGGATGAGGAAGGTATGTATGTTTGTTATCTAATGCATCAGATCAATTACATAATCAAAGGTATGTTTTACATGTCTTTTAAGGATTGTGTCTTGGTACATGCTTGAGGCATGGTTTGGAGATTTGGGAATATGCATTGAGGTACATCTTGGCTACATGTTTGAGTGATGTCATGGTCCATTGTTAGAGGTATACCTTTGTATATGGTTTGGTATATATCATGGTTTTTATAGACACATATTTGTGATGTTGGTTGAGGAATACTCTTTGTATATGGTGGCATATGTATGAGGCACATTATTTGGTACTTGGTTGAGGCACATCTTAGGTGCATGGTGTGAGGAATATCTTTGGCACATGTATGAGGTACATTTCTTGGTGATATTGATGAATGTTTGAGGCACTTCTTGATGTTTTTATGGCACATGTTTGAGGTACAAAAATTAGATGTTGTGGTACATGCTTAAGGAATGCTTGGTAATATTGGTACTTGGTTGAGGCACATCATTGATGATATGGTACAGGTTTTGGTACATGGTTGATGTATGCTATGGTACAAGTTTTAGTACATGGTTGATGCATGATATGGTGTAGGTTGATGATGGTATATCAGTGATAGTGACAATTTGATGTGACAATGATAGTAACAGGTTGATGTATTGGTGACAGTGGCAGTGATAGTATCAATGGTAGTGACAGGTTGATTCTATGCTTATATTTCAGGGCGGCAGGATGGGGCAAGGAATGGGGCTTGTATCATTCTTCTGGTTTGTTCCAGAGAACAAAGGGAGTTGGATCTTCTTGTAGGTTGGATCCTGCAAATCAGGGAGTTGTAGCCTCCTTTTGGTTGGAGCCAGAGAACACATGGATTTTGAGATTCCTTCTGGTTGGAGCCTGTAAACTATGGGGTTGGAGCCTCCTTCCAGTTGGAGCTGGAGAATCCAGGGATTTGTAGCTTCCTTCATGTTGGATCCTGTAAATAAGAGGTTGGAGACTCCCTCCAGTTGGTGTTGGAGAATTGGGAAGTTGGTGCTTCCTATGAATGCAATCTTGATATATATAAGAAAGCATTAGATGGTTTTATTCCCATTTGGGTTTCCACATAAATTTCGATGTACCATGTATCTGTGGTTGTTTACTATGCACTAATAAATAATATTATTTATGATGTTATAATATACTGAATGCATAAGTGATAAAATATTGAATATTGTTGATAAAGTTGAAGTTTATATATTTTTATTGAAAGTGGTAAAAAGTGTTCATACTAATTCACTCCCCCCTCTTAGTATTCCAACAATTGGTACAAGAGAAGGTTCCTTCAAGAAACAATCTAACCACTGGAAGGGAGATCATGGAGTGCACTAAAAATGGAACACCAGTGTTTGATGGACAAAACTATACCTTCTGGAGTAGAAGAATGAAATTTTTTATGCAAGCACAATGATTTGACGTATGACAAGAAATAGTAGATGGATACACGATACTTGCCACTCCCCCAACATATAGAGATGGAAAGAAACTCAGTGAAAACAATTCAAGGGATACAAATGCTATTATGAGCGGTTTGGCTAGTTCAGTGTATGTGAAGGTTATGCACTGTGATTATGCAAAGGATAAATTTGGGACAAACTTCATAATGTCTACAAATGAGATGCCAAAGTCAAAGGGGGCAAGTTTCAAAATTATAGAGGTCAATTTGAACAACCAAAAAATGAAGGAAGATGAAGATATTGCAGCCTAATTTCGGTGTGTTGATGAAATAGTGAATGGTATTATAGGCTTGGGAGAAGAAGTTAAAGAACCAGTCATTGTCCAAAAGATAATAAGGTTTCTTCCAATGAGATTTGATCCTAATATTTCAGCCCTGGAAGAAAGAGCAGATCTTGGTATGCTAAGTATGGATGAGATACATGGAATATTTACAACTTATGAAATGAGAATAGAACATGAGAATCCATCCAAGAAGGAAGCATCTTTCAAAGAATCCAAGAAGACAAAGAAGAAAATAAGAAAATGTCAAATTCAAATTGCATTTGCAGCAATGATTCAGACAAAGATGAAGAAATGGACAACTTTGTAAGCAAGTTGAAGAGAGGAACCGATAAGTACAAAGGTATGCTTCCCTTAAAATGTTTTAATTGTGCTAAAATTGGTCATTTTTCTACCAAATGTCCTTATGCTAAGAAGTCAGATAGTGATGAAAAAGAAGATCCCAAGAAAGAAAATAAATATCAAAAAGGAAACAAGAAAGGAGATAAAAGGAAAGTCTTCAAGAAAAACCTATACTCAAGAGAAGACAATTCCTCATCTAATGAAGATGATGAAAGAGACAATGAATCAGAAAGGGTGCTCTTTATGGATATGGAAAGTCATAAAAGAACTCTTGAAAGTGACAAAGAAGAAGGCAAAGTGGATCTTGAGGCATAACTAATTAGTTCTTTAACTAAGATGAAGAAAGAAAGGGAAACAATAAAGTCATTCAAAGAAGAATTGATCAAACTAAAAGAGAGTTCTCAAAATCCGAAAGAAGTTGCTCATTTAAAAACCAAGGTAAATGAATAAGAAAAGAGAGAAAATATTTTGACAAGTCATATTGAGGAAAGATCTGAAAATTTAAACAAGCTTGAAGTAGAATTATATCAACAAGAAAGAAGACTTAAAGAATAAATCATTGCCTTAAAAATCCAACTTGAAGAAGGAAAAAGGACGGAAGCAGTAATGCAGATCCAACTAATAAATAAAGAAAAAGAGTGTGAGAAGCTTGAAGAAGAAGTTGTTTCAATTAGAGTTGAAGTCAACAAACTTAGCAAGAACTTGAAAAGTTATCAAGTGTTAGAAGCCATTCTCAAAATTCAAAGGTCATGTAGTGACAAGTCTAGATTAGGATATAAGAAAAATCATTTTGAGAAAGGTTTAAACTCTGTGATGAAAGAAACAAAAAAAAGGGTTACGTAGAAGTTATCAGAAGTCTCGATCCTTTAAATAAGAATATTCAGGTAATGGAAGAACATCATCCAATCAGAGGATCAAAATATTATCAGAGGAATGAATACATAAGAAGTGTATTTCCAAGAATACCCAATACCTTCAAAAGCCTTAATCATTGTGAAGGAAACAACATAAGGGAATATTGTGATCAACCAAGGAGTGAATTAAAAAGGACTACATCACAAAGAATATCATTCACTCCAAAGTATCAAAGGTTTTTTGGGGTCATTGTTTTACATGTAATAACTTTGGACATAAAACTAATTGTTTTACATGTAATAACCACTAGTAAATTTGGGTCATTTTACGACGACCATTTTGATGCTCTTGTGAAGTTCTGTCGTGGAGATTGCGATGAATATTGGGCCCCTCAAACATCTATTCACATGTTTTCGCAAGTGCGACAAACCTAAGATAACGTCGCAAGAGCGACGAAAAAATGACATCGTTGCAAGAGAGACAATCATTGGTACTCGTCGCAAGAGAGACGACCAACGGTGATCATTGCAAGAACGAAAACCGAGGATTCGTGTCGCAAGAGTGAAAACCAGATTAGTTGTTGCGACGAACTATTCTAGTATAAGATAGTGTCGACGGTAACCATACTTCATCTCTCTTGCGACAACCATAGTAGTTCTTATGACGAACTATCAATACTATCGATGATCCCCTTCATCGCAAGAGAGACGACGTGTCGACATAAGATTATTGGCATAAGACATTATGTGTAGTTATTATCATTATCTCTTTCATGTTATGTTCATTTTTAATTGTATCCTCTCATAGAAATATCTTACCCAATTGATTATTCAAAGATTTGCTCATCCTTTTTGTATCTATAGAGTGTTTGTCGGTTATTAGGGGGCTTAATTATACTGAGATGAATTATTTAACCCCAAGTGGATGTGACATTTTTTATTCCAATCCTCTTGAAAAGGTTTAGGTGGCTGTATAAACATTGCTCTTGCATATGTCAACTTGCAAGTACAACTCATTTCTAAGGAGTTAGCGAGATGAATATTAATCTATTATTCACAGGAAACCATGTTACGAGGAATGGTTATATTGATATTGTTAGCAATTTGAAATTGGTATAAAGTACAGACTAATATTGCTGGGAACCTCTCAAGGCATGGTATGAACATGGGTGCCTAATAATCAGAGAGTTATGTTTGAGCCAAATCTTTGTCAACGCAAAATCAAATTCAATTGAATCACAAAGGGCTTCAGAGATGGTACAAATAAAAATCAGCATGGAAAAGAATTGAAGCTTCAATGTCACTTGTACCAAATCATTTATATTCGAAATTTTAAACTTTCACGAGTTCTCTAGTATTTTCATTATATTTTATAAATGAAGTTTTTATATTTTTCAATTCTTAATTATGAACCTTTTGCTTGCCAAACTTGGGCCTTTTATTATAATTCTATGAAAGAATCATTTCTAACTCAGCCAGCAAGGAAGGACAACAATACAAAATCAGAAAGAAGTACCATCGTTAACAAATTTTCATTCAACAAACATCTTTAATGCTTAAGCTATAAAGCTGTTGTGGTTAACACCAACTTCATTTTGTTCAACAAACATCTTCTATACTTAAAGCAGTTGTAAGTATAACAACAATTTTATTAAAACAAAGGAAAGAAAGAAGAAGTTATGAGGCAAAACAAATATACAAATCAAATTATATTAATTAATATATGCATCGAGCACAAAATGAAATGAGATCATATAATATGATGAGATTGTTTCAAGGAAATTTGTAAAGTCCCAATTATTTGAAAGATGAAGTTATATTTATTTTTAGAGCATTTGAATCCGACGTGAGATGCACTGCCATTGTGCCATAAATGCAACATGGGGGAGCGTGGATAGAACGTAGGATATTTGAATCATTCAATGCTTTCCAAGCTGAATCATTCCTACTTTACTAGAATAATTGATTGAACATACTTCATGAAGGTAAGTATAATATATAAACATAATACTTTTGAAAATTGGGAGGTTATGTGTCTATGTTTTGTCATAAAGGTATTTTTGGAAGTTTATATTGTAGGTGAGCTCTAAGTACTCTACACCAAAATAATAAATATTACAATAAATATCACAGGAGAGTAATAAATATCATAGGAGTGTATAGAGGTCATTGGTGTAACACACCCAACCCCCTATCCACTTTTAGGTTGGTGGGATGTTTGATTTTCATCTTCTTGGAACTCGGGATGAGTATTTAGGTTCATTGGTGCTTATGATTTGTAATTTCTACTCAGAAGTGGTATCTATATATCATTCATTTCCAATACTCTATTGCATAATTATGGTTATGCTTATACTATGATATCCAGGGGATTACTTATACACAACCACAAAAAACCAAGTTGAAGTATTAGATTAGTTGTGTGAATCATATGATATGATGAACTAAAGGGAATCGTATATGCTACATACTTGGGTGTGGTTCATTAGATAGAATTATTTTCCCCATATTGGCCCACAAATGATGGTAATGTAAAAATAAATAAATAAAAGGAACCTTAAGAAGTCATAAAAAGAAGAAAAAATACAAGACATACCTGATCTTTGATATTCTAATGTGTAGCATTGCATTGATACAACATCTAGAGCATCTACAAATGTGTGAACTGCATACTATATTAAATAAAAACTGAATTGTATTTAGTTTTTAGTAAAAACCAAAAAATACTTTTAAGACATGTCAATAAATCCTAATAGAAATTAAAACCGACAAGATTGCAAATAGTAAACACCATTGATATTATTTTTTGTAAAATTCATATGAGAGGAGATTAAATAGTGGCACACACACACACACACACACACACACACACACACACACACACACACACATCTCATATGCAACAACCTGAATAAGCTCCTCTTGGTTTAGATAATAATTTATTGGAGTCGTTTGATCTTGGAGCAAACCTCCCTTGATCTGAAGGAGAAACAACGAAGTCAACATTGACTATGTTGTTTCTCCATTGGATCGAGAGAGGTTTTCTCCAAGAACAAACAACTCCAATAAATTTTTCTCTATTGAACAAGGCCAACCACGTGAAGGTGGAAGATCCTATGGCCCCTCCCCCCCTCACATCACTCTCAATTCCCCAATACCCAATCTATATTCTACTAAAAAATATGCATTAAAAGTATTCAAAATTGATAAAAAGTGATTGTAAAGCTATAAATGAGGTTTATCATTCAAAGGCATATGTCATAAAAAAATTTTTATAAATGAGATTTATCATCCAAAATATTTTACAAATATACTAGTTATATAATGTACATCGATCTGTCTTATAAAATTATTATACATCAAAAATTTATTTTAGGCTTCTTTTGTGTTTTCCAGTTCTTAAGTAATTCATCCATGTCCATGTCTTTGTTTACTAGGTGCTCTTCAACAACTAATGTTGATTTAGTCCTTTCACGTCGATCATGCCTAGTCGCATACCCATGGCATGGAGGCTGCTATGAGGGGCCATCACCTACAAAAACAAAAAATATTAAATTTATATGGCCAAATTTTAAATATCATTGAAGTAATTCATTAATATTTAAAAAAACCAATGCAATGTAATTATTTACCTACTGGTCCACTAGTCGGCATCATTGGAATGGATTCCATGTTCTCCTGATCATCTTCAGGTCGAGGAGGCTCAACTACAACATTCTCTGCCATTGAAACAACAAAATTTATAAGGACAAAATCATAAATGTATAAGTAATAAAAAATAGAAGTACAAAATTTATAAGTATGAAATTATTAAGTATATGATTAATATACATCCATTTTACCGTCGTTGGCCTCAGTGATAGGAACATATTGGGGTTGCACCCCACTCGGATGGGAATGTTGGGGTTCACCCCAGGAGCTATCCTTTTTATTGCGCACATGACTACCCGATTCTCTTTGTGTCCCTCATATATGCAACTCGGTTGTTTGTTTGTTGTCTCGAGTCGTGTGTTGTTTATAAACCCCGCGATATTACTGGAAGCTTTAGGCCTTCCATCAATATATATAGTCTCTCCCTTATTTTTATCGTTTTTGATCAGTTGTATATAATTTGAGGTGAGTGCATATCTCTACATACTTTGCATGTACCGGACCAGCCGCATCCAATCATTATAATTGTAGCATGGTTCGACATAGTCCATCAATTCAATTATTGTATTGTATTTTATAGTTATTCTAACCATGGAAAATAGCCCCAGGCCATGCAGGGAGGATGGTGCAATGTGATATGTCCTATTGTTGACAATGGAGTCAATTTCTAATGGAGGTAGTTCCTTAGGTAGCCATTGTTTCACCATATGCTTATACCTAAGTGGAACCTCCATGTCTCATATTCTCTCATCATCATAAGAGCATGATCCTCCTTCAGCAAGAAAAAATCCATGCATCTACGGAATTTTCTTCTGACTTTTTCACCTATGGTCCTTGTTTGTGTATCATATCTACTAGATGCAGTCACATTTCCCTCTATTTATCCTAAGCTTCCCTCACTTGAGAAAGAAATATCTTACAGGTACCTATTTGGTTATACCTTTAGTCGCATGTGCATGTGTTGTTAGTGAGTAGTCCATCCTCATCCTAGTTCCAAATTTTGAACTTTTTTTTCTATATTCAAAGTTCTAAATACAATTTTTATGTCTTTAGTTTTGGATGCACAATTAGAGGGTGAAATTACCTAAATTAGTAGAGGCACTCATGCATGTGGATTCCCAACTTAGTGAAGGTTATGAATCTCTAGGTGCGTTTCAACTAGAGAATGATGAGAGGACGAATGCAATTCCACCTGGAGCTTGAAGATACATAGGGGGGATTTTGTGGATTCCCTCAATGAGGAATATTACCATGTGGGGAGATACAGGGACCAATACACCAAATGGTTGCATCTCCATCGGGGTCAGGATCATATCGGGTTCTTCTTTCGGCCTCCCCTCTCTTCGAAAACCCAGGCCCATAACCTTTTGAGCTTCTTGGATGTCAAACCTTGTTGTATCATCACCCAATGCTTTCTCTCCACTTGTTGTAACTAGTTTTATGCATTGTCTCCTGATGTAAGAACCTATTCCCTGATCTACTTGTATTCCCTCTCCTTGCAATATTATCAGATATGACCTATGAGATCTTTAGTTTGACTGGATTGACATGTATCATGTGCAGGGAAAGCGTCGATCTACTTTTATTATGTGGGTCACTATTTGTGACATTGATTTTTTAAATGCCATGTCATCTTTTTTCCCTGGTTTCTTTCCATTCGTCGTGTCTGAATTTGAGCATTCGTGATCGCTATATGACATACCTACCTGAATTGACACCTAGTTACTCGAAATCTACATGGTATAACTTACTCATATTTTTGGTCCCTAGGTGTGGAACCATAACTGGTGTGGAACCATGACTAGAATGGAACCTTGACTCGTATGTAACTTGGCCTCATTTTCCTTCTTTTTTTCTACATAGTTTGTATATTTTTATTATTTTATTATTTTTTCTTTCTTTCTATTTTTATTTTTATTTCTATTTCTATTTCTATTTATTATTTTTGTATTTATTTTAATTTGTATTTTTCCCTTGTTTTTGCAAAACCACGTGGTTTTGACTACACATGGTAATTTTCCATGGCTTTTATTCTTCGTGGTTTTCCCAAAGTTACCCTTGATATTGGTTTTTTTACATGGGAAAAATCAAGTTTACTTTAAAAAAAAATTCACATGGGTCAAAATTGTTTTACATGGACATATTATTTTTACATGGTGCTTTTATCCTAAAACCCTAATGTAGAATATGTACATTCTCAATATTTTTTCATACCCCAGTAAAATAAGAAACAATTTGACTTTTTTATTTTTATGTATATATGTTTATTTATGATCCTTTATGTATTTTTCATTTTCATTTTAGTTTTGTTTTTTCCCATTCTTCCCCTAAATCCTAGGTTGTATATTTTCATTTTATTTTTCTTATTTAATTTTATTTAGTTTACTTTTTAATTTAATTGTTTCATTTTCCCCTCACCCATTAAAATTCAACTTAATACTCCATTAGACTTCTTCCCAAGATTCTTCCAATTGGTATTCATCTTCATTTCCCAATAAATTCCCATTGGGAATTACCATTAAGACATACCTCCTACTTGACAAACCTTTCTTCATCCTCATAATCCCCTCTTCCCTTCCTCGAATACCCTTAGAAACTTAGTATTATTTTAATATTTAATGGGTAATTGGGAGACTTCATGAGACTCAATCCATCGGGATGATCCCATTGGACCATTGAAGAGGTTCTTACCATCAAAATGGTGCCATCATGATGTTTGACTTGTTGAACCATTTTGATTTTTAAATTTGGGAATACTTTGGGTTACATTTTCATTTTGGAGACTTGTATTATTTTTTTATAATTTCACGTGGGTGGGGGGAGTAATTTCTTTTTCTTATTTTTTTTTATTTTCTTATTTTCACTACGGTGGCCAAAATTAAAACACAACCCCTAGGTATTATGCCTCCTTTATGTCCTTATACAAATCAAGTAAGGTGGCTATAAATGGTATTAACCATTCATTATTGAATTACCTCATGCATGTGGTACACTGATTTTCAGGTTGAAGATCGATGACCTAGATTCACTCACAAGAAAATCAAGGGATACTAAGCACTGGATTTCAAACGGACATATCTTGAGCTACAAGAATCAGAATCAAGCCTAAGATACCTCGTTGGAAAGGTATCAAGAAACATAATGCATTGGGAGAGGACTTCATGCCAAAACAACAATGGAAAATCCCAGAAAACCTGAAAAACAAAAGGTCATGATTTTTTTTATTTTTTTTTTGGG
>ML790950.1:390919-402799 GCA_009831015.1 Picea engelmannii
ATCATAAAACTAACAAAGAATATAGCAGGATGGTACAACTAGTGTTAATAGATTAAGGGTTAAAATTCTTAGAAAATATAGAAAAAAGAGGAGGCCCGAATTTAATTAGAAAATGGATTGTGAAATGTTCAAGTAGTCATAGTTGAAGCTACAAGAGTCAAAATCATACCTGCAAGAACAGTTTGGAAGGTTGAGACGAAATAACTCGAGAACAAAAGAGGACACTAATGGGCAAAGTTGATGATATTTTCAAAAAATATCACTCATGAACAACAAATAAAAAAAATGACTATTCAACAGTCTCTTCAACTTCCATTTATAATTATTACCTATTAATTTACGTAATTTAAGAGATATTTAAAATGTCAAATGATAAAACAAAGGGAAGCAAAGTGAACAATCATAAAAAGCTGAAGAGTATCTCTTATCTAATAAAAGAGAATTCGTTGAATGTAGTTAAGGACTTTTTTTCTTGTTGTATAGACTAGGAATACTTTTGTTTTTGGATATATGAAGAGAAGAATGGGTTTTGAAGTCATAATTATTACCAAGTTCATTTGGGACTGATCCACTAATGTGTTTTTTATTTAAGTTCTTCAAGTGTTGATCATATGAACTATTTATATGCTTAGTATTTCAAATGCTTATGTTGTTGTGATTTCTAATGAGTACAAGGATGATGTTACAGGTCTTGTCTACAACTAGTTCTGATTATATTTGCAATACCATTGTTTTAACATATTATTGGCTACCATGAACTATATATGTTGTCATAAATATCATTTTAAACTTTATTCATCTATTATCTTTGATCCTGCATAGGATAGGTTAGAAGTAGTTATAGATTATTTTTTTCTGTTTTTGTTTTAGAAAGGGTTTAGAATTAATTAGAACTCTTTGGGGAACAATTCGTTGTCTTTCACTTTTTTCTTATTTTAATTTTTAGTGGAAACTAGGCCCATATATTGGTCGGAAACACTACACCAAATGAGATTAGTTCTAATTGGGACCTACCATTGAACGTTCTCCCTTACCTATTTAATAGGCCATTCAGACCCATCAACATGTAGAAGTTTGAGTTTTATCTTCAATGCAAATAAAATATGCTAACCATAAACTCTAAGAATGACTAAGCAAATTACAAGTTTCAATTAATCCAAGGCTGCAATAGAGAGATGGTGATTCCTAAGAGGATTGGAGGAGGCCAAAATAAAAATAAATCAATTCAAATTCATCCAATGCATAGGTGGGTAGAGAAATAGAGTGAATCAAGGGGTAGTTCGAGTGTATTTACCCATATCCATGAATCTCAACCTTCGAATTTGTGGGTTGTTGGTATTTTGATGCCTATGGATTGTACATTTCTCTATGAAAGACATCATATGTTTAATGAGCAACAATTATGTGTCCATAGATTTAGGGATTTTTATAAATACAAACTGTTAGGGGTAGATTCCCATCCACAACTATATAAATTCAATTCCATTCTCATGTTGGGATATAGGAGACGAATAAGAGTGTTGTTATATACTTTGTGAATATAGCTTTCGGTTTGTTGTGAATTGTAAGTTTTTTTGTTGCAATTTCCTTTTAGTTGAACCTGTTTGGAGTTGGGTCCACTTCAAAGAGGTACCCAGCTATTGATTTATGTACATAATTCTTGTTTTTATTTTATTACTTTATAGAAATTTGTTTTTCTTTGTTATATGTTGTAGGTTTCCACACTTTATTTAGATTGTAACTCTATTTATATTTCAATTCTTATACTTTGTTCATAAGCACTTACATGGGCATGTTGTTGATGTTATTTTTCTTTCTAGCTACCAGATTAGTTTATTAGAATTTCAAGTGTGCATTTGAATGATTTTTTTTTAATTGGAATGAAATGGTTGCATATTTTGTGTCTCACTAATATAGGAAGTAAGGGAACCTATGTATCCCAAAACCAAAATTAGCCACCAGTCAAACCAAGACACAATCAAAGTAGTTCTCTTTGCTTTTGGGTTTTTTCAGTTCAATGATTTAAAAGTTATGGCTTGAGTATATTAGATTATGATTCAAGTAGGCACATTACAAACTAGTCAATCTCTAGACTCTTGATTTTGTGCATACAACATTTGTGTCTCACAATTTCAAGACAAACCCCAGGTTTGATAATTAAGTGAATCCTTAGAATAAGTTATTCTTTTAAATGGCATATTTTAGTGTTGTCATTTTTGGTGCCATTGTTGGGGAGACACTAAGAGAATTAATAATATTCAACAATATTGAGAGGGGGGTGAATCAATATTGGGTAAATTTTAACAATTTTATATATTTTACCACTTTAACTAATCATCACATAGTTAATCATAAGTAATGTAGAGAATTATATATCCACAAAGATCAACACAAAGGCACAATACAAAGATATTTTATGTGGAAACCCAATAAGGGAGAAAACCATGGAATTTTTTTCTTATAATAATCAAAAGTTACATTCTTTACAGACTTCAACCTGTGAGGGAAACTAATCCCTTTAGTAAGCACCCACTTACAATTTTTCAAGCACCAACTTGACATGCACCAACTTGACAGGCATCAAGCTCTTGATATGTTGAGGATACCAATCCTCACTGCAAGCACCAACTTGACAAGCATCAACCTCTTGATATGTTGAGGATACCAATCCTCACTGCAAGCACCAACTTACAGTCTATAGACACCAATCTTCCAAGCACCAACCTGTTGATCTGTTGAAGACACCAATATTGATTGTAAGCACCTACTTATAGTTTGTAGACACCAATATTCTAGGAAAAAATATTAGTATGCATGGGGATTGAAGACTACAAACACGCCTCATAATCCGGGCAACATTCATTATTCATATGATTGTAGCATGAGGCCATGCAAAGACTTGAGTGTAGGGGGGGAGGTTGTTGAACCTTGGTTTCGATATGTTTACATTGATCATTTATCCTAATACCACTTAATTTCTCTGTTATCTTTACTTACTTATTATCCACATTACCACATATTATCCACTTTTACTTCATATGTGATTCATGACACATGTGAGAATTAATTTTGTTGATTTCCCATGTTTTTGTGGGTACTTAGAATAGATTTTGTTGTTTCCTAATTACTTTCAAAAGTTCAGTTGTTTCTATCGTATTTTCCAGAAATTCAGCAGCTCCTCAGTGTTGTTGAAATGAAGATTTTTTACCGAAATTCCTATAGAAGAAATTCTTGTAACGATTCTCTATTTTAGAAGTAGCACATTATACTTGCTTATAGAAGCACATGTTGTTCAGTACTACTGTGGCATATTTTCTAGCACTTGTGGAAAACCATTCCATTCCATATTGAAGTGGGATTTGTTTCCACATTTTAGTTCCAATAGTGATCATTCTCAGCAGCATAAAGACCTCAACATTTGAATAAACTACCAGAATTTGCATATGAAATTATTCCAAAGAAGCACACAACAAACTACAAAGGACAATCAAGTTCAAGCAAAGGTAAAGAAAAGAGGTAATTGAGGTGAGAAGCAATTTTTCCTAAGTCTATTTCATTCATTTAAATATGATAACGTTATATTGAGGAAATCCATCAATCTTCCATTATACTTCTTGCATGAATTTTATATCTTCACACTCCACATGATTTTCCCTGTCACCTCCTTGAATTAATTGTTATTCCCTTGATTTCGGAAATCCTGAGCAAACCCTCCACAAAATCTTGAGCAAACCCTCCACAAAAATACTGAGCAAACCCTCCACACCGCGGGTATTGGAATTATGGGTAGAAGAGGCGTCATTCAGCATAAGTCTATTGAAATTATTGTAGAAATTTCAAAAACTGTCAAATCTGCTCCAAGGACAGTTTTTGCATGTCATTTTTCATACAACTAAGGCCAAATCAGGAAAAACCGAGACATGAGTTTTGTTCCCAATAGAACCATCCAGATAATTATGTGTGCAAAATTCTCAGAAAATACACAAGGAGGTTTGGATAGACATGCTTTGTAAGCATATTTGGACTTAATTTATAATTTTCATAACTCTAGTTTTCTAATACATAAATTATTTTGCTCATAGTTTGCAATCCACAATCTAGGTTCTTTTGATTTTTTTGAGTTGGAGCATCAGGGTAAAATACACATTCTCACCAAAAATCATCGAGACCCGTATCGACATTTGCAATAATTTTTCTCATCTTCAAACCTATAGAAACTTTTTGTCCAAAAGGAATTTGTGCTTTGAGATGATTGATTGTGACTAACGAGCACATCTTGGGCCTGGGTTTTGATATTGTTAGCAATATCCGATTTTAGTTCTATATATTTCCATTTCATCACCTTACCTCTATTTTCAATCCATTATCCATTCTTTTATAATATTTATGTTATCATAAGGTTTAATAATGTAATTCATTTCCTAAGTGCTTCAATTTCCCTATTTTTTTTTAACGAAAACGATTATGTTGCATTAATCGGCTTTTTGGCCTGCCAGAATCAGAAAGATACAAATCTGAAGAAGGTTGGTGACCTCTAACAGTGCTGTCAGCCTTCTTATAAATGTCTTGGAAGACCGTTCCCCTATACTCCTTGAGCTAATTCTAGAATATGACATAGAATGCAGACATGAGTAAATTCTCACAAACTGTGAGCATAGCAAAAGGCAGAAGCAAAACATTATATCGAATGAGCTGAAAGTTTCCCCTTAATGTAGGGGTCCAGCTTTTTCTGAGAACCTATCGAAATGTTGGAGACCGCCTCCTTTTCTCTGCGCGCTTTATTGGTCTTTCGCCCTCGGGTAAGGGGTGGAGACGGGACTGAATTATCTTCAGGTTCAGGAGTTCCCCTAGAGCCGCTAGAGGGGACTATAACAATCAGACCTGCTTGGGCAGAGGGTTCCGGATCTGAAGCCCGAATTTCTCTCGCTGCCGCTGAATTTGGGGGGGTGGATTCCAGAATGCTATCATCTTCCGGAGGATCTACCTTGACTGTTGTTGCTTCTGGTTCTAGGGCTTCATCTTCATTCAGCGCATCAAAGTTGTTTTTATTTGCTAGGGTAGCCTCTGCTGAGTGAGTGGCCTTCGGGGCCTGAGCTAGTGGATCCTTTCGCCTTGACTGCCTTCGTCGATTAGTTACAGGCTGAAATTCATCTTCTTTGGCTGGTCCCAGCTCCTTTGAGGCTTTGGGGCAGCTTCGTGCAAAGTGGTCGTAAGCATGGCACCGGAGGCACTTAAAAGGAATTTGCTCATAGTCCAGCTCTTGGATATGGCACCATTCCCCCAGGGAGAGGTTAATGGCTTCCGGAAGACCTTTCTCGAGGTTAACTTCAACACATATGCGAGCGCAGGTAAACTGGTCCCCTTTCGGTTCCGCACTGTCCAGGAAACGCCCAAGCTTATTTCCTATGTCCTCCAAAGATATTGTCCCCCAGAGGTGCAAGGGAAGGTGAGGCAGCCTAACCCAAACAGGGGCTGCAGTGATCTCGGCTTCAGGATTGAAGTCAAGAGTCCAGGGGGCTAAGAATAGTTCTCTCGACCCCATGAAATAGGGTCCAGATCTGAAAACTAGATCACAGTCCTCTTTTCTCGCAAAACCAAAGACAAAAAAACCCCTACCTACTGCGAACAAAGTAACTTTTCCTTGTATCAACGACTTCCACCGATCATCCATCCATGCCTCCAACGTTTTGGGGCTAGGACATAACCCCGTAAACTTTCCAATGAGGGTCGTTTCTGCAAAAAGGAGGGCAAGATTGCAAGGCTCCTCTGGAGACAGCTCCAGCGAAGGGATCTCCTCCATCTTCTTAACAAACTTAGACGAGGGAGGAGGCTTGGTTTTGGGTCTTGCCGAGCGAACTAGCTCCTTGAATGCTTCCAACCGGTCATTTCCTCTCTTGGCATTCGAATCTGAGGCCATGGCCGTCGGCCTCCAGCACCAAGTCGCAGTGATTACGCATGCACAGTCGCTGGCGCACTCAGGCCACTCAGGAATGCTAAATCGCGCCTCTGTGTACCCTGATCGGCTGCTCCCGTCGCATATCCTCGCCCCTGCAAACGAATGGAACCCTGGTCGGCTGCTCCCGTCAGATATCCTCGCCCCTGCAATAATATTATTTCGAAAGGTGAGTGGGCTTGGCCCGAAAACGGTTAAACTCTCATGGCGAGCCACGCCCTCGCTCGGGATTGAGCACAGGACCTGTCCGTCTTAACGAGAGCGACCTTTTCAATTTCCCTATTTTAATGAATGGATAGAGTTAAGATTTATTTTGACTAATGATATTACTAGATTTCATTTCTTTTAGCAATGTGGTAGGTTTTGGTAGTATGATCGTTTCCATCTACAACATATCTACTGTATACATCATGAAAAGATGCAACATACAATGTTTTTGGCACCAACAGGCCTTATGAAGACGTAGTTTCGAATGATCATAGGATTTTACTTGAAGACTTGAGGTAACTCTTATTCATGTCTCTAGTTTTATTTTATAAACTTGAAAGTATAAACAATCCATAAACATAAATGTATTATTACTCCATTTACATGTATCCCTATCCATTGTCCACATTCTTCATCATTGTCCATATTCCTCATTTTCCATATTCCTCATTGTCCATATTCCTCATTGTCCATATTCTTATCATTGTCCATTATCTCCACTTACCTTTTCTTGTTTTAAAACTTCCATTTTTTGTCTAAAAAATAAAACTTTCATCCCTGTTCTCTATCATTACTAGTATGAGGATCATTTGAGGCTAATAAGACTAAGTTATCAACATTTAGTTTTGATTTGGGAGACATAATTCAAAATATGGGTTAAAATACAAAAGAAAATGGAAATATAAGGTTTTGACTTGTGTACAGTTGACCTTAAAATAATGAATTATATCCTACAATCCTCATTCCTCTCACAATCCTATGCATTAAAAAAGAGCTCGAACTACCTTATGGTTATCCTCAACTAACTTTTGATTTTGATTTGAAATCATAAGTTGACACTCATATACATCATTGCTACAAAATTATCAAACCTCATAGAATTTGCAATCATGAGTATTTAAGTCTTGCTATCATTACAACTATTGGGCTACTATTTCAATTGATTGGTTAAACTGCACTACCAAACCACCATAAAGCTCAGAGGGTTAAACTACATGCAAAAATCAATAAGTTCATTACTTATAAAGGGAATTTCAACATTGTATTTCACTACCACATCATGATCATGTTACATCTTAAAAAAATGGAATTTAATGAATTCTCCTTTCTTTCTCCTGAAAGACTTGGTTAAGATAGAAAAATAATTTTAAAAACGTACTCAATCCTCAGGGATTTATCACACTGGATTCATAACATTGTTGTATAGGGAAGAGATGGAGAAAGCAGGGGTAAATTGGTATGGTTTTCAAAGTAATATGCAAAGCAAACTTAGGGAAAGGGTTTTACCTTGTCATTACAAACCCTCACAGTCAAAAGGTAAAGTAGTGAAGCTACAAGATTGAGATGATCATGTAATAATATCAAAAATGAATCAAAGAATATGAGGTTGAAAATGGAAAATCAAAGATTAAAAAATAAATTCATAAAATTAAAGAGAGATAGAAGTCACAGGGTGAATACTTTGTTGCAAGAAATAGAAATAGAAGAAAAAAACACTCAAGAAAATTGATGGAGATAGCGTAAATGTTGAACAATGATGACACCTTAGCCTTCTATCATGGTTTTTCATCAATACATTTTCCAACATAATCAAAATGAGGAGAAATTAATGAAAGTGTTCATAGCACATTATTCAAAACATGTTTTGATGATTATTTGCAAGGATGATTTTAAGGATGGAAATTTATTTTAAAATGTAGAAACCTTGGTGAATCTTACAATCCTTCATATTCCAACTATAAAATGTTTGGCGATATTTTTGTAAAAATATTCAAATTTCTAAGGATTTTATATAGTTTGTGTAAAATTTTGGCGATTTTTAAGGTAAAATAATTTTATCCTATAGAATTTGGGTGAATCATTTTTAGAATAATGAATCTTTTGGGGGGGGGGGAGGGGAACCATGGAAAATTAGCCCATGAGAGAAATTTAGCCCCTAAAATCATCCTTGGTTATTTGTTCATATCTTGAAATCTGTGAACTGGGTAGTCTTGATTTTTGGTGAGGAGAAGCAATAAAGTATAACAGGTATGCCTACAACACTTATCAAAAATCCAAATTATAATTTGTGAGAAATTGACAATTTATCATACATGTAGTAGCCTTGAATTCAATGTATAATGAGATCAGAGTTTATGGTTTGTGTTGGATTTCCTCACAAAGACTCTCTTTGGTTATACAACAATTAGTTGGGCATCTGCACCACATATAAGAAAAGGTCCATCATGCACTCATGTTCACCATTACAGAAATAGGTTTTATTTTGTGTCTTAAGATTAAAAAATTACTCATATTATAAAGGTTGAATTCCAAATATGGGGAAACGTTTGTCCTCCAATCAAGAATTTAATTCCTCTTATCCATGGAGTCATTTCCAATAAACAAATGATCATTAACTGCTCCAACAAGTGAACAAAATTCTTATTATAAAATTGCAAAAGATACAAGAATGCTCGTCGAAGACATTACACAAAATCAAGTTTTTATTTTGAGACAAGGAATGGTTGTCTGGAGGTGGAGCCTTGTATTCTTTAGGGATTATTCATGCAAACCATGGGGAAGGAATTAAAGATTTTCTTTGTGAGATATTACGCAATACAAATGTTGAAATAATACAACATGGTGCTTGTTTGAAACTGGATTTTGGTCGCTTTAGCAATTGTTGATGAAGAGATCTATGAGGATGTCAAGAATGTTATTTACACAAATAGTATAGTCACTGGAGAGTCTAGAGGAATAAGTATGGGATTGCTTATGGTCAAACTGCAAGTGAAAAATCTAGTGAAATGCTTGCATACGCATATGAAACTAAACATGAGAAGATCATTAAGGATCTATCCTTCGGAATAGCATTAACTATCTATGGAAAGAAGAAGAGGTTGATACACTTATAGAGAAAATGACTTAGAATCGTGATCCAATTTTATGATATGCTGGGATGTACGCTATGGTCCTGGCATACAAGGACACATCCAATAACAAAATCCATTCATTTTCTATTGAACTTTGATTTTTTATGCAACTATAGAACTTGGCCACCCTGCCTACAATTAGACAACAATACGTTTAAGTGTCCCTGAGAAGGAAGGAGAATTGTGTTGATATTATGGTAGCTACGGGAGGTATTTACCTCCACGTGGAAACCCGATGAGGATAGAATACTCCAGGAATCAAGAAGAAAACCTAATGAGTTGGCCAATAACCCTAGAAGACTTGTCGGCTCAAGAAGATAATTTATATTAGGTTATTAGCCTCCAAGAGAAGAAGTTGGCTAGAAATAATAATATATACTGAAAAGACAGATACCCATAATGAGAAGTTGGCCCAGGCAGTTAGCCAGAATTAGTATAAATACAAGAGGCCAGTTCTCATTCTGGCAGGCAGTCTCAGAATTGCAGAGAAACACTTGTGCACACTGCAGTGCCCAGTTTTGTGCGCAGGTTTGAGGAGAGCTTCTAGTGCAGCTGCTGCAGCTAGCAGTTACGTTTTGGCTTGGAATATCTCTTGGCTAGGGTTTGTACTATCTGATCAGCTCTTGTTGGTGCGCTATCCTTGGGGAAAAGTGTGCTACCCTTTGTTTGGCTATCTAGCCTAGGGTTTGCTTCTGGAGTGATTCTCTGTCAAGGTTAAGGTGCTCGGAGGGTGGCTTCGACCTATGGTTGGGTGACAATAGAGATATTTTCAATGGTAAAACGATCGCATCCATTATATTCTAACAGGTTATGGGCCCACACCTCCTTCACTCAGTCTAACCGCTGGAAGGAAACATATTCATAAAGATGTTAAGCTCGTTGAAGAACTGTCGCTAGGGTTTCTAGCAGGAGCAGTCACCATAGCACTGTCGTTGGGGTTACTAGCAGGTGTAGTTGTAGAAACCCTAATCCTCTCGTTGAGGCACCTTAAGTAAAGGAATTGACCTAATCTCTAGATATATTAGTGCACCCTAGCATAGCGCATGTCCTGGTACTCTCAGCAAGCCAAGACGTGAAGTTTGAATTTTTGCTCAAATCTAGGGTTTGACCAAGTCAAAGAAACCATGGCTTATTCTATGAAATCAGAGAACAAGTTAGATGGAGCTTCTAACTTCAGAGAGTGGAAGACGAGGATTGACCTCATCCTTGCCAAGAATAAAGTGTTGGATATCGTGAAAGGAAAGATTGTGAAACCAGAGTTTGAAGAAGGGAAAGAGAAGGAACTGCAGAACGTTGCAGCTATGGAGAAGTTCAAAGACAGTGACATCAATGCCATGAGTATCACAATGGATTATATAAAAGACCACTTGATACCCTACATCTCCCATCTTTACTCATCGAAGAAGATGTATGATGCCCTAACAAACCTCTTCTCAGTCAAAAACATTGGACAAGTAATGAGTCTGAAAAATGAGCTATGTGACATGAAGATGAATGATGATGACAACATAACATTATACTTTGTGCAAATATCTCAGTTAAAATATCAACTACAAGCTATTGAATAGATCATTTGAGAGAAGGAATTGGTAAACATAGTACTCAATGGTCTTCCCAAGACGTGGGATGCATTTTCTGCAAGCATGAACACAAGAAAGGAGTATCTGACATTTGAAGAACTTTGGACTTGTTGTGCTCAAGAAGAATCAAGGATCAGTGCAAAGGAGAAACATGAAGCATCAATTATCGAAGAAAAGGAACCTACAAAGAAGACTAAGCAGGATGAAAGAGACTTCTTCTTTTAAAGGTAACAATACTCTTCTTATTTCTTGTACATATCTTGTTTGCATCGTCCCTGTACATATCTTGTATATCTATCTCTTGGAAGATAATGTGTTCCAAGAAGAACTATACCTATGGAAGAACAACAAGATAAGGATGGATATCATTAGATAATACACATGAAAGGATGAAATACGTCAAACAAATCATGTGAAATCTATTGCAATATAAGCCGAATCCATCATGAAGAGACTTAGTGTAGGGTTCGAATAGATTTTACATCAATTTATTTCATAAACTAAGACAGTAATTTCATAACAGCGTAATAATTTTCATAATAGTAACTTCCGTAACTTAAATTTTACAATGAATAATAAAATTTTCTAACATAATACAACAATGCATAATTTTAAATAAATACCTGAACCTGATGCTATTAACCCTCCGTTTGTCCTTTACTTTCTTGACCACTGCTGCACTGTAACACACTGCCCAAAACCTAGTTCCTCCCTGCCAACTAGGTAACTTCCTAGCTCCAGGATATCAACGGATATCCTGGCCCCCGTGCCCAAAACCTCCAGCAACCCCGGTGCATTGATACAATCCAACCCCAAAATTTCACTTCTCTCTCTGCAAATCCCAGAGCTCCCAAAATCCATCCCCAACCTCCCTTAGAATGACCTCTCGTCCACCTCCTTCCCTTCCTTATCCCTCCTTTACCGACTTCCCGCCTCTTTTACTCCCTACCTAACTCATTTATTACCTTCTTATCCCTTCCCGTTAATGCCCCTTATCCCCTTTATTTAATATCTTATCCCTTGTAGTTAATATGTTATCCCGTATCGGGTACGTAACTTAATTTAATAATATAATTTATTATCCCCCTTTTATTTATTTACCTTATTAATTAATGAGTTAATTAATACTTAAATTAATCATTGACAATCATGAATAACTAATTAATAATAAATAATTAGTTAATGTTATTTTAAGAAATAAATATAGTTTAGCTAATCTTTTAGGACA
>ML790950.1:482414-498824 GCA_009831015.1 Picea engelmannii
ACACAGAATGTGTGTGTGTGTGTGTGTGTGTGTGTGTGTGTGTGTTGAATATGAAATATATTATAAGGCACTCTTATGAGTTATATCCCATACAAAATGAAGAATTAAATAAGGCTTCCTATAAGGCCCTTGAACCACACATAATTATGTAGCAAAGCATATTAAAACCTTGTGCAACTCTACCTTTCTATGAAGGAAATGCAAAAGATCAAGAGACTTTCCATCAAATTTTAGATAGATAGGGCTAACCATAGTCTTTATGGTATGCTCGTATTGACATTGGGTTTCAAATGCTCCAAATTGGATCTTTGTCAAGCCTTATTGTAAAATTTCATAATAAGCAAGTCTTGGTTTTATTTTATTTTGGTCTTTTTGGAAAAAAACAAATTGGAAGGGGAAATGAACCATTGTGATGGTTGGCCTTCCAATGGTGGGCCACTAAAATAAATGAAGGTTGTAGTGAAGGGGGGAACGAGGGATATGCAAGGATAATTTGGGAGGATAGTAGAATAAATGAAAGCTCAAAGAGGGCATCTTTCTTTGTTCAATGGATGAAGGAGTCAAGGATTTTGTCCACATTGAGAGAAGGTGTCCCTGAGCCATGACCATCTACAATTTTGGTATTGATAGTGAGTAAAAATACACCAAGTCTATGTATAGTTCACCCCTCTATAATTTTCTCCTGAGCATAATAAAATCCCCATTGAATGTTAGTTTTCTCGTTTGAGTTTACAGGGTAATCCACTATCAATGTGGTTTATTACTATGTCTATGGTGCATTTAATAGTTGTGTTGATAAAATCTAGTTGCATCATAGGTTTAATCATTTAAGAACTTTAATTGTGGGTTGTTTTAATTGTTGGAATACTAAATTTGTTAATCATTGTGCGATAATACCCCACAACCAAACAATCCACAATCTATGTGTTGTGTTAACACCTACAACCACACACAATTATACCATTGATTGATTGGGCAATTTGTTAGTTGGTGTTTATTTTCTATTGGGAAAACCATTGGCTATAACCATGCACTTTGCTTCCTACTTGCACATCGATTTAGATTATTGAATGAGATCGAATCCTCCCTTAATGTCGTGAGTATTGTAGGTAGTAATGTCACCTACATACAATTACCTTTGAATGTTTGCTTGAATGCATTTAAGCGGTGTCTCACACCCTCAATCCAAGGCTATACATTGTCCATACCTACAGCCACCTTCGAATGAGTTTATAAACAAGAATCATGTACAGTGTACATATATCTCTCACGTGGCTTCTCTGTATATTAATTTGAATAGCAGTATGACTAGTTTGTTGATTCATTGTTGGAGTGTTAACTTCTATATTACAACTGGGTATATTTCTAATTAATGTATTGCTTCCTTGTATAAAGTGTATGGGAAAATGAATGGTTCCATAGTACTGTAAATGCTCATTTGAACCGCAAGATATGCATTCAATTGTTATAACCAAGTAGAGTGTTGTGACAGAGTATACCTTTTCAACCCATAATGAAAATTTGGATGTGCGTTGATATAGTGCTAAGATTAACCATAGGTTGATCTATTACTGGAAATTAAAGCACAATGTATTGCATCCTTTGATGGAGCCTTGGTCTTGGCACCACAAGCAAACAAGCCAGGCTTGAAACCAAACCAAAAGCAACAGATCCATTCTATCTACCTATTGATGATTAGCTATTAAGATTTGCATTCAGAATCGCACCAAGAGCAGAGAACAAATTTATTGTGGTTCCACAATAGTCATCTGTGTTGGTGAAACGGATCAGCCATAAGCCCACGGTTTTTGGATCATCGAAGGTCCTACATTCTCATTGGAGTATTAGTATGATCTAGAAAGGAAAATAGTTCCCATCAACACCGTGATTTGGATAACATCCAAATACTTGGGCCTCATGTCCTCTTGAACCTGCTTTTTCACTACCTCTAGCTCTTAGAGTGGGATAAACAACACTCAAACTGTTCCATTTTTCTAGCGGTTTTCTCCCATGTTCTGAGAAAAACTTCAGTAGGAATTCTCAGTTAGATGTAAAATTAAGATTTCAGCAATTGCAAAGTGCAATTTTACACTAAATAGAGGCTTTGAATCTAGACCCAAATGCTCAAAATTGCAATTTAAACAACTGAAACTGCCATTTAAGCAATTGTTTTTTTGCTTATTCAGATCAAAAATCTGGAATTCTCTCTTGGATACAAAACTGCGATTTCAACAATTGCAAAGTGAAATATTAAATTAATTTGGAGCTTTGAATCTACACAAATACTCAAAATTTAAATTTAAACAACGAAAATTGTCATTTAAACAATTGGCTTTTCCCTATTCTGATAAAAATAAGAAATTCTTAATTAGATACAAAATTTGATTTCAGTAATTGCAAATTGCAATACTAGACTAATTCGGAACTTTGAACCTATCCAAATGTTCAAAATCTTGAGTATGACAACAATCACTCGTCAGTTACAACTCAGTTGTCGTTTACCAAGCGGTTGGTGCTTCATATCCCTGTAAACGCTTGTGAAATGTTTGCTTAAATGTTGAGCCCTTGAGGTGCTTCCATGAGAGTTGTAATCCATTTTTCTCCACCTGGAAATGAGGTGATAATGCACGCCCACATGCCAGTCGATCTGTTGACCGAAGGCCGCGAGCAGGTGCGGTGGTGTCGAGTTGCAGAGGAATTGGGTGAAGGAGTAGAGGGTTCAACTCTTGGCAGCTGCCATGTCTGCAGTAGTCTATGGGAAGCATCTGCGACCTTTCGAGGACGTCCACAGATCGCCTCCCATTGTTTCCAAAAGACTACGTTACAGCTCCTCCCTTTCTCCTTCCGACAATATGTCCAGGCTCRTATCCCTATTTCCAGCCATGGATTCTCAGCTGGTGGACAATGTGTTCGAGTCTTGTGATGAAAACATGGATCATTCCATCAAGAGCCTCAGTAATCTTTTCCTTAACCCCTATAAGAAGAATATACTTACTGCAGATGATGGTTTGGTTCATTCAGATGGCCAACAAGTTCAAGTGCCGTCGACTTTAGTAATCCAGAGTTCGGTCAGTTAGATGGTAAATGTGGTTGCCCTAATGATAGAGTAGAGTGGGTTGAGTTTCTCATTATAGAAATGAAGAATCCATATGATTTGGATGAGGCAAGGGATCGTGCATCAAGGATTTTGGAGGAATTTGAGAAAACTATAATGTCCAAGTCTGGGAAATAGTAGGTCATTGGCATTTCTAAGGCAGAGGTTGTTGTTCTTGACAGGCGTGGAGGTTGCTAGACGGGGCTGATAAAATGAGAAGCGGAGAATACAGAGAAAGAGCAGAACAGAAATAGAATTCAGTATATTAGGTAAATGAAGAAAAGAGTACCTAGAGAGAAAGGAAAAGAGCTGAGCTAAATAGGCTCAAGCAAATCAAGAAATGATAGTACAACTGGCCAGGACAACTGGCAGTGTACAATTGGACTGTTGAGGTTACATTATATTTAACACTCCCTCTTAAACTCAACAGTTACAAACATCAGCACTGATGATGCCTAAGTGTTGTCTCTGAAAATCTGACTAGCTCACGGATGAAGTGAAAGCGAGTGTCAATGTGTTTGTTTTTCTTGTGAAACACATGATTTTTGGATAAAGCAATTGTTGAGGTGTTGTCACAGAAGATAGGAGTTGGATCATTTTTTGTATGTGACATATCTTTCGATATTCTTCTCAGCCACATAGCTTGACAGGAAGCTGAGGTAGCAATGACATACTCTGCCTCTGCAGAAAATATTGATACAATTGGTTGCTTCTTTGATGCCCATGAAATCAGGTTCGTGCCCATGTGAAAAACATGTCCTGAGGTGCCTTTCCTGTCATCTAGGTTGCCCACAAAATCACTGTTTGTGTAACCAGAGAGATGATGATCATCAGATTTAGTGTACCATAAGCCAAAATTGAGAGTTCCTGCAAAATATCTCAGAATTCATTTCGTCATCTTCCAGTGAAAATCTTTGGGGGATTCCATGTATCTAGAAACAAGGCTGGTGGCATACATAATATCAGGCCTAGTTGCTATAAGATACAACAAACTACCTACTAAACTTTTGTACAGGGTAGGGTCCACTGTAGGGCCTTCATCTTTATTGCTCAATTTTGTGCCTAGGGGTATAGGGGTTTCTGCTGGATTGCATTATTCCATTCAGAATCTTTTGATGATGTCCGCTGCATATTTTTTCTGACAGACAAAAATTCCTTT
Organism: Picea engelmannii; assembly: GCA_009831015.1. Lineage (NCBI taxonomy): Eukaryota > Viridiplantae > Streptophyta > Pinopsida > Pinales > Pinaceae > Picea > Picea engelmannii. The sequence continues at coordinate 486,668 of ML790950.1, forward strand.
GGTTGATTGATCAACCTCAATCCCCAAAAAATATTTCATTATGCCAAGATCTGTCATCTCAAACTCAGATTGCATGGCATGTTTAAAATTGGTTATCTCAATATTTCCAGTGTATATCATGTCATCAACATATAAACATACAATCAAAATTTTACCGTGCTAATATGTTTTGGTGTAAAGAGTTGGCTCATTTTGGCTTCTGCTGAAACGACTTTTGATCAGGTAAGTGTCAATTCTGTTGTACCAAGCTCTTGGAGCTTGCTTTAAGCCATACAAGGATTTCTTCAATCGATATACTTTGGCTGGCTTCTCTTGGACTTCAAATCGAGGTGGTTGATCGACATAAACTTATTCTTCTAAGAAACCATTCAGGAAAGATGATTTGACATCCATCTGGTATAATTGTCATTTGTGTTGCGCTGCTATGGCCAATAAAGTCCTTACAGTGTCTATTCTTGCTACTGGAGCAAAAGTTTCACCATAATCAGTACCTGGTTGTTGTGAGAATCCTTTGGCAACAAGTCTTGCCTTGTGTTTTTCAATCTGCCCTTTTTCATTGAGTTTAGTTTTGTAAACCCACTTGACACCAATACTCTTCTTGTGTCTAGGAAAATCAACAAGATCCCATGTCTTGTTCTTCTCAATGGAGTCAATCTCTTAGTTCATGGCTTAAACTCAATGTGGCTCTTTAGCTGCCTCTTTAAAAGATGTAGGTTGACATGACATTAATGCAAAAAGATTATGTTGTTCAATGTCATCCAACTATTGATGGATTTCTCTCAAACTTCGAGTTCTCTGATTTTGAAGTTCAGAGGATGAGTCTCTGCTTGAAGTTGAGTTTTCCTGAGAATTTTCAGGTTGTCCTTGTACTTGCAATCTTGGAAGAGCAGGTTGAGGTATTGGTTGTCTTGAATTTTCTGTGTTTTCAAAACTGGGCAGCAATGGATTTTGACTATCCATTTGTTGATTTTCAGATTCGTTCTAGAGTTGATTTTCCAGAAATTTTACATCTCTGCTGAGAAATAGTTTCATGAGATTGGATTGTAAAGCCTGTAAGCTTTAGATGTTTCACTGTATCTAGTAAAGATACATTTCTCACTTCTATCATCCAGTTTCTTCCTTAATTCGGAAGTTATGTGAGCGTATGTTATGCATCCGAATGTCCTTAGATGCGCAACATTTAGCGTTGTCTCACTCCATGCTTCTTGAGGGACTTTCATCTTTAGATTGGTGGTTGGAGATCTATTCAAGAGATAAGCTAAGCATGTTGTTGCTTCAGCCCAAAAATTATTTGACAAACATTTCTCTTTGAGTAGGCTTCTTGCCATGTTCATTATTGTCTGGTTTTTCCTTTCAGCCACTCCATTCTATTGTGGAGTATACCTAGTTGTAGTTTGCATGATAATGCCTTGTGATTTGCAGAAATTTGCAAATTTGTTGGAGTTGTATTCTCCTCCTCCATTTAACCTGAGAGATTTTATATATTTGCCACTCAATTTTTCAGCTTCTTCTTTGAATTCTTTGAATTTTGCAAAAGTTTCAGACTTGTGTCTGAGAAAATAGATCCAGATTTTCCTGCTAAAGTCATCAATAAACGTTGGAAAATAAAGGCTACCACCTATTGACTCTGTTTGCATTGGTCCACATAGGTCAATGTGAACAAGTTCGAGTTGTTGTTTGTCTTGAGTGGAGGACTGTGGAAAACTAGTTCTCTTATGTTTTCCAAGTATGCAAGACTCACATGGAGGATTTTTCTCTTTGAAGATAGGGAGACCTTTGACCATGGAGTGCTTCTGTAGAAGACTTAGACTCTGAAAGGGTAGATTTCCAAATCTTGTATGCCAAACCATAGTTTCATTGGGGGTGGATGCACTTTGTGCATATGTTTGGATCAGATTTGCAGTTCTGAGGGTCAGGGGAAATATCCTATTCTGATTCATGTGGATTTCAGAAATCAATTTTCTGCTGGGGGTTTTATCATATATCCTGCAAGATGCTCCCTCAAAAAGTACCTTATAGCCATGTTTCAACTTAGCAGCGATCCCTGTAATGGCCCTTAGCCTCCGTCTATGTGACCACGACCAGTGACCACACACCTAATCGTTCAAGCGCTATCGGATTTTCGTGATTCGGGGAATTGCGATGCAAGCACGTCGTCGGTTCTCTGTTCCTCAATATGCCAAAACCAGAAATATCCTAGCGCCTATCCTTCTCAAACGCCTTTTCGGGATTTCACGTTTCGAGACTTCGTGATGTAGGCACTCCGCCAGTTCTCTGTCCCTCAATATGCCAAAACCCGAAATATCCTGGCGCCTATCCTTCTCGAACACCTTTTCGGGATTTCGCGATTCAGGACTTCGCGAATCCTGCTACTCCAATTCCTGACCCTTCGAACTTCCGGTATCCGAAATACCGAAGTACCGAATTCCAAAATGCCGAAACTCCACTCCTACAGGAGATCAACGGTTGTGAGCCTCCCCTGATCCGACGGCTCAGATCCTTTCAGGATTTCGTTGGTTAAGAGTCTCGAACTCTTACCCTTTGCATTCTCGGTAGCCGAAATGCCGAAATCTTCCTTTTGGGGATTTCTCCAAAACCTCAAACGTTGCCACGTGTCCTCCTTGTGGACTGTCACGATGTTTTCGAGAATTCGTGAGCCAAGGCTTCTTGTCTCCCGACTCTTCTTCCTTGATCTCCCGGTACCCGAAGTCCCAATAGATTTAGATTTCCTTTCGTGATTTCGGGAATCGGGACTTCTTGTCTCACGACTCCTGCCTCCTTGATCTCCCGGTACCGAATTCCCGGTAGATATAGATCTTCGACACCTGTCCTAAAAAATGGACGGCTCACGATCCTTTTGGGATTTCGCAGATTGTGAAGTCGAGGGACTCCACTTCCTTTTGCTGAGACGAAGTTTAAACCTCACGCACCTTTCCTGGATTCGACGACTCACAGACCTTAGTGCTAGATATGACGGTTCAGATCTTTCTTCCTTTGCTTTGATCCAATGGCTCTCAGGCCACCGTGCTCTAGATCCAACGGTCTGGATTCCTTCAGGATTTCGTGAATCAAGACTTCACGAGGTAGTGACTTCATGACCCCTTGCTGCTCTAAGTCCCGAACTCCAAAATGATGAAATTTCACCCCGCGATTTTGAGATTTCGTGATTTGGCTATTCTCCTGTGTGCTTCAGAGGACTAAAACTCGTGCACTTTTCTCGGATCTGACAGCTATCGGTCCTCTGTGCAAAATCTAAAGGCTGAAAATATTTTTCCTTTTCTGTGCTCTCCTTGTAGTGTCCCCAAGGCCGAGCCCCGTTGTAAACCATGTTTTGAAAGGAATTGTAATTATGTTTTATAAGCTGGTGAGCCAAGTTTTTATAAGCTGGAGGCTTATGTGTTGTTAGGCCAGGGAGCCTGAGTGTTGAAGGCCAAGAGCCTGCTGTTGTATATGTAATCACACAAAACAATTAATAAAACATAAACATCTCCATGTGCAGACCGACCACGATGAATGAGTGAAGGGGGATTGAGCATCCATAGAGTGGGCAAGGAATTGGGGGCTGGAAGGTGGGAAAAGGGGCTAAGTGTTAAGCCTAGGGGGCTTAAGCCTGAGAATAATATTTTAATATTATCCCAAAAGACATGTGCATTTTATGTTTTATCCTAAGTTTCTGACAAGGAGAGAACATGCAAGGGAGATGCGTGCTGGTGGAACGCATGCAGTTTCATGGGTGACAAGTGTCAACCCTGACGCATGTGAATAAAACAACCAGGATGATCCGTGAGAAGGTCCTTCCCCATTCTACCCGATTGTCTGAACAGTACGGAGCCTGAGGATAGTACTACCAACCCGACTCTTGTGGAGAACCTTGGTGCGTCCCTGTGATTCGAAAGCCTGTGTCTGGCTCTGAGAAAACAGGTGTGTATATTCCCTGAACGAGAAGCCTGCGTGGATTTGGGGAAAGAGTCTGTGTTTGTTCCGGAAAGTTGGTACACCCCTTCTCTGTTCTAAACTGGGGAGTCTGAATTGACCCCTACGTGGACGACTTGTCACGCGGCCTTGAGAATCCAGATTGTGAGTCTATTCCGTGTTTCCAAATTGAGAAAATAGAAGTGTCTCGTCCCTGCTAAGCCCGGTTATACTATTGCACCTGTCTGGAGCTACCCTGGGGTGTTCGTGTCTGGATCCCGTGGATTGTGGTGGACGTGTATTGTTGATCCTGTGTGGCTTGTTGGCCAGTTTGTACAACACTCTCTCCAGGTGAGAGAGGTGGTTGAAGATTGGAAGAATAGGTTGTTGGACCTGTAAGCGACTCCCTCCAGGTGAGAGAGTGCGCAGATAAAGGAAAGAACTCCTGGAAGGAACCCTGTAGTTGCCACAGAGTCTGGAGACTTTCGTTTTGGCATGTTCCTGTAACCCAAGGTAAGGGAGATTAGTAGCTGAAGGACTGTCCAGGTGACAGAGAAGGTGTATACTCCTGGGGTGGAACAGGCATGTGGGGAATGAGGGTCTGTGGGCAGTGAGCGTGGGAGGTTCCTTGGAGAGAATTCCTTCCTTGTGGTTGTGTGTTGTTTTCCCTGTAACCTGAGCCTAACCTAGATTTTCTTTCCTTGGGGTGGAGCTTAGTCCCAGCTCAGGGGTGATCCATTGCTGAGTTGATGAGCAATGTGGTCTAAGGCTGGGAGGTTCATGGAAGGCCTGCACTTGGTTGGTGGAATCTACCACTTTTAAAAGATAAGTATCTGATTATGTTTTTATCACGTTGTGCATGACTCTACTGTTTATTTTATCATGATTTTTTCTGTGTATACGAATTGATATGGAATGCTATGGTTTGTTAATTATAACAGTAAATAATATGTTTTACTCTGTGCTTAAATGAGTTATGTATAGAGTGGTGTTATAACCTTCTCTTAATAGTGATTAAACCTTGTTAGATCTGGAAAATGTGTGCTATAGTTTGGTATCATAGCCAAGGTTTCGACACTGAGCCTAGATGGGCCAGTGGAATGGTCTTTGGACCGAGAATGAGAGGGAAAGTGGGTCTGGAAGGCCAATTTCGGACCCTGGTTTGCTCCAAAATGTCAAGGAGTTACTTGACTAGTTTTTAAGCTCAAGGGGTTTAGCGACGTTATGAAACCACTTCCAGTGTGGTATAAGTCCACAGGGAGAGAGGACTCCACACAAGAAGTGTAGGAGCTTTAGGATCTATTCGGGAGGGAAGGTGAACCCTTGTGACCATTAGATCTGGAAAGTGTGCACGGAGTTTAAAGCCCTTTGGAATTGCATAGGAGTGCGGAAATCGGGAATCGCGAGATCAGGAGTCTTGATGACAAGAGATCGAGACTTTCCATGGTGGAAATCCTGAAATAGATCTGAACCATCTAAATGACGGAGGCCACGTGTCATGAGATTTCCCATTTTGGGAAATCGAGAATCGCGGAATTGGGAATCCTGATGACAAAGGCCCAGGATTTTTCGTGGTGAAAACCCCGGGATAGATATGAACCATCTGATGGACGGAGGTTACATGTCGAGAGATTAACTGCATCGGGGAACTAGGGATCAAGATTTTGGGAGTCCCGTGATCGAGAGTTCGGACTCTCGTGATGATAAACCCAATGAACAGACGAGATTCTTTCGGAGGATCTCAGAGTCTGTGACGATCGTTAGATGTGAGGAAGAAATCGACATTTTGGGAGATGGGAGGTGAAAAGAGGTGAACACCTTCGAAACCTGAAATCCCGAAACAATCTACACCATAGATCGTGGGGAGAAGAACTTGACCGTTGGATCAAGTAAGTTAGTAGACAGTGAATTCGTGATTCGGCAAATGGAAGTTCAAGATGTGTGGATGCACGAACTTCCAACACCCGAAACCCCGAAACACCGAAAGGATCTGCGCCGTAGATCTGAGAAAGATCTGACCGTTGGATTTTTCTAGGAATGGACGTGAACACATGGAGATGTACCATGTGCCGGTGGGTCAAGAAGAGAAGTGAGAGAGGTGGGACCCGATGACGTCGTTAAAAAGCGACGTGGACCCTTATTAACGTACCACGTGCCACCGTAGTTGTGGGTAACAACTGGGCCATGTGGGCCCGGAGGGTAGAGTAAGTCAGAATTTCGGAAATCGGGGTTGGAAAGGAAAGCAAGTTTGAAAGCCTTGTGGGCCGAAACCCCGAAACCCAAAGTCCCAAAATTTCGAAGTGTCGAAAATGAAAGTTTCGAAAACCCAAAAATTGCAGAGCCGAACGAAAGCTCAGAAAACTTATTTGAATCGAAATGTCTTTTGTTTTGTTCGTACTGGCTTATAAATGTTGAGGATTGTTCCTAAAGGTTAATGGCCTGACAAACTTCAAATTTAATTGCACAGTGCATGTGCAGAGTTCAACGGAGCTCGGGATTACAGTTAACCAACGCCGAGTATGGAATGGGAAAAGGTGATGATTGCCTCCGAAACAGGAGACGAACAGGAAGGAAAGGAGGTCAATATGGGAGTGGAAGGATCGAATTCCAATGGGCATGGAAAAGAGAAGGATAAGGAAGGACACATAATGAAAATCATTGAAGGATTGCAAAGAGAGGCCAAGGCTTGCCGAGCTGATAGTCGAAAGCTCATGAAAGTCAAGGATCGGTAGGGTGAATTAAACTTAAAATTTTTGAAGAGCTTGGAAAGAATAGAGAAGAAACTCGAGAAGGGAAGAGACTCAGGTACGACGGAGAGTCGTAGAACCCATGGGAGAAGAAGTAGGTCGAGGAGTGGTAGACGACATCTTAGTCGCTCCCAAAGACATTCTGACAGGAAGACACACAGTAGTTCAAGCCCATCCCCTACCAGGAAACATTGGAAATCTGGAAGGGAGGAATTGAAAGGAGAGATGAACAAGATTAAGCCTCCAACATTCGATGGATAACATAAGAAGGAGGAAGATGCCAAGACCTGGTTGCTTGGCATGAAGAAATACTTCCAATTGCAGAATTATTCTGCCTGTGCAGAAGGAAGAATTGCAATGTACCAACTTAAAGGAAAAGCATCCATGTGGTGGGATCAGTTGGTGCAGGTGCAACACATCAGAGAGAAAGAGGTCACGTGAAAGGAGTTTAAGAGGTATTTCGAGAAGAAATACCTGACTAAAAGATACTATGACAGAAAGATGAAGGAGTTCTTCGAACTCAAGTTGGGCAGTATGACTATTGATGAGTATGAACGAAATTTTCTGGAATTACTGAAGTATGTTCCATTCATCAAAGATGAAGCTGTTAAAATTCAGAGGTATCTGAGTGGACTGCCACCTTCCATGAGTGACAAGATTTAATATGACGATCCTAAGACCATGGAAGAGACCATAAGAAAGGAGAAATGCTTGTATGAACAACAAGGAGAAAGGCCTATCCTTCGGAAGGTTTGGAATGATCAGAGGAAGTTTAAGAAGGAACAGAGGCAGAAGGGAAACAAGCCTTCCTTTTTCAGAAACATTCCTTGGAGACAGTCATCTTTTAGAGAGCCCAGGAAAGTTGAAGGGAGTGAGCAGGTGCCAAGACCGCCACCTATGGAGTGATGGGGTTTTAAAGGGAATCATAGGTACAAAGATTGCCCCTACAGAAAAGACAAAACAAGAATTGTCCATACTGTTCAGCAAGCTAAAACAGTGGAGGATATGGGCAGCAAAATGTCGAGGATCTACGCATCCCTGGACAACAAGCAAGCATAATTTCAATCGCACATGATTGAAGTGGAAGGTAAGATCAACAACCGACCACTTGTTATTTTAATTGATTCAGGGGCTAGCCATAGTTATGTAGATCCTAGAGTGGTGGAAAGTTTGCATCTAACGAGAAGCAAACATGAGAAGTCTTGGTTAGTGAAGTTGGCCACAGGGACCAAGAGGAAGGTCACTGAATTGGTTAAGTCATGTTCAGTGGACATGAAAGGAATGAGCACTAAGGCTGAATTGAACATTCTGCCTTTAGGCTCATACGATTGCTTAATTGGGATAGACTGGTTGGATCAGCACCATGCCCTTCTGGATTGTCGTAATAAGAGGTTTACATGCCTGAACAAGAAAGGAAATCAGGTAACAGTCCAAGGAATTCCCAGAACTGTGGCTGTTAGGGAAATCTCAGCCATGCAGCTGAAGAAATGGTACCGGAAAGGCTGTCAATTATTTGCAGCTCGGGTGGAAGAATCATCCCCAGATGAAGTCTCGAATCTGTAAGACCACGAAGTTCTCAAATAATTCAAGGACATATTTCAGGAGGTACCTGGACTACCTCCGAAGAGGGACATCGATTTTGCTATAAATTTGATGCTTGGAGCAGCTCCAATTTCGAAGGCTCGTTATAGAATGAGTACACCAGAGCTGAAAGAGTTGCAATTGCAGATCAAAGAGCTACTAAATAAAGGTTACATTCACCCCAGTGTGTCACCGTGGGGAGCCCCAGTCCTATTCGTGAAGAAGAAAGATGGGACGTTGAGGTTGTGCATTGATTTTCGACAGTTGAATAAGGTCACTATCAAGAACAAGTATCCTCTGCCAAGGATTGATGATCTTTTTGATCAGTTGAAGGATGCGAAAATATTTTCAAAAATAGATCTCCGATCTGGATATCACCAAGTGAGAATAAAGGATGAGGGCATCAACAAGACTGCCTTTAGAACAAGGTACGGCCATTATGAGTTCACGGTGGTGCCATTTGGGCTATCCAACACACCTGTTGTTTTCATGTGCTTAATGAATGGAGTGTTCAGAGATTATTTGGACAAGTTTGTCATAGTCTTCCTGGACGATATCTTGGTGTATTCTAAGACAGAGGAAGAACATGAGAAACACCTGAGAATGGTGCTACAGGTGTTGAGAGAACACCAGCTGTATGCGAAACTGAGCAAGTGCTCTTTTTATCAAAGGCAGATCGATTACTTGGGACATATTATATCTGAAGAAGGGATCGTTGTGGATCCTGAAAAGGTACAGGCCATTCGAGAATGGCCAATGCCAATGAATGTGGCAGAAGTTAGATCTTTTATGAGTCTGGCAGGTTACTATAGGAGGTTTATAGTTGGATTCTCAAGGATAGTTCATTCTATCACTTCCTTGCAAAAGAAAGAGAAGAAGTTCCAATGGACTGAAGAATGTGAAAGCAGCTTCCAGCGATTGAAGCAGCTGCTAACTAGTGCTTCAATCCTGAAGATTGTGGATCCAAACAAGGATTACGTAGTGTGCACAGATGCATGTAAGGAGGGGCTGGGAGGAGTTCTCAGCCAAGAGGGATTTGTAGTTTGTTATGAATCCCAAAAGTTAAAGGAGCATGAGAAGAATTATGCCACTCATGATTTAGAGCTAGCAGCAATCGTCCACGCCTTGATGAAATGGAGACATTACCTCATGGGCAAGAGATTCGAGTTGAAAACAGACCATAATGGTCTGAAGTATTTATTTGATCAACCGACCTTAAATGCCAGGCAAATCAGATGGCTGGAGTTTCTGTGCGAATATGACTTTGATATCAATCATATCAAAGGGAAATAAAATAAGGTGGTTGATGAACTCAGCAGAAAAGTGCACAAATTACATGCTACAGCCATTAGCATGTACAGAACTGAGATTAAAGACAGAATTTTGGAATCTGCCAATGCTGATTTGCAGTACAGATGTCTAGTAGCAAATCTACAGCAGCGTGAGGGACCACATACCAAGGAAAGTTACACCTTGGGAATTGATGGTTTACTTCTGTATAAAAACAGAGTGTATGTACCCAATGTCCGAGAATTGAAACTGACAATTCTAAAGGAGATGCATAACTTGGCTTATGCTGGACATCCTAGATATTAGAAGACTATGGCAGCAGTCAAAGGCCATTATTATTGGTCGAGTTTGAAGAAAGAAATCGATGAATACATCGCCAGATGTATGGAGTCCCAAAAGGTTAAGGCTGAGCACAGGCACCCAGTAGGGTTACTGCAGCCTTTACCTGTTCCTGAATGGAAATGGGACGTGGTAACAATGGATTTTATCACAGGATTGCCCAGAACAAGCAAGCAACATGATTCAATCATGGTGGTGGTGGACAAGCTTACTAAAGCTGCCCATTTTATTCCACTAAAAACCACCCATAGAGAAGTTGATGTTGCTGATATATTTTTAAAAGAAGTTGCACGCTTGCATGGAATTCCTAAGACAATTGTGTCTGATAGGGACCCAAAATTCACTTCGAATTTCTGGAAAGGATTGTTCAAAGGATTCAGAACGAATCTAAACTTTAGCACAACATATCATCTCGAGTCTGATGGACAGACAGAGAGAGTAAACAGAGTAATAGAAGACATGCCGAGAATGTATGTGATGGATAAACCATCAAGGTGGGAAGACTACCTGCATTTGGTAGAATTCGCCTACAATAATGGGTATCATGCATCACTGAAGATGAGCCTATTCGAAGAACTTTATGGAAGAAAGTGCAACACTCCAGTGAGCCGGGATAATCCAGTTGACAAAGCGGTAGTTGGGCCTGAGCTACTCAAGGAGATGGAAGACCAAATGATAAGAATTAAACATAATCTAAAAGATGCCCAGGACAGGCATAAAAGTTACGTTGATAGTAACAGAACCCATAGAGAATTCAAAGTGGGTGGCCATATTTTCCTGAAAGTGAAAACTAACAGGAGTTCCTTGAGGCTGGGAAGTTGCGCCAAGTTGGCAACAAGATTTTGTGGGCCATTTGAGATCCTGGAAAGTATTGGGCCAGTTGCATACATGCTTGCATTACCTGCATATATGACTGTACATAATGTGTTTCATGTTTCACTACTTAAGAAATATGTACCTAATGCTAATCATGTTATCGATTGGAATGCGATTCAGGTGGAACCAGAAGGTGTCTTGCAAGTGCATCATGTATGCATATTGGACAGGAAAAGTAAACAGCTTTGGAATCGAGTCATAGAGATTGTAAAGGTCCAGTGGACCTAGTACAGTCTTGAGGATGCGACATGGGAGCATGCAGATGTTATGCAGGCAGAGTACTTGCATCTTTTTGAAATTTTTTGAAAAACTTGCAGATGTTGTGTAAAGTTGCATTGAGGACAATGCAAAAATAAGGGGAGGGGGATTGTAGTGTCCCCAAGGCCGAGCCCCGTTGTAAACCATGTTTTGAAAGGAATTGTAATTATGTTTTATAGGCTGGTGAGCCAAGTTTTTATAAGCTGGAGGCTTATGTGTTGTTAGGCCAAGGAGCCTGAGTGTTGAAGGCCAGGAGGCTGCTGTTGTTTATGTAATCACGCAAAACAATTAATAAAACATAAACACCGCCATGTGCAGACCGACCACGATGAATGAGTGAAGGGGGACTGAGCATCCATAGAGTGGGTAAGGAATTAGGGGCTGGAAGGTGGGAAAAGGGGCTAAGTGTTGAGCCTAGGGGCTAAACCTAAGGGGCTTAAGCCTGGGAATAATATTTTAATATTATCCCAAAAGACATGTGCATTTTATGTTTTATCCTAAGTTTTTGGCAAGGAGAGAACATGCAAGGGAGATGTGTGCTAGTGGAACGCATGCAGTTTCATGGGTGACAAGTGTCAACCCTGACGCATGTGAATAAAACGGCCAGGATGATCCGTGAGAAGGTCCTTCCCCATTCTACCCGATTGTCTGAACAGTACGGAGCCTGAGGATAGTACTACCAACCCGACTCTTGTGGAGAACCTTGGTGCGTCCCTGTGATTCGAAAGCCTGTGTCTGGCTCTGAGAAAACAGGTGTGTATATTCCCTGAACGAGAAGCCTGCGTGGATTTGGGGAAAGAGTCTGTGTTTGTTCCGGAAAGTTGGTACACCCCTTCTCTGTTCTAAACTGGGGAGTCTGAATTGACCCCTACGTGGACGACTTGTCACGCGGCCTTGAGAATCCAGATTGTGAGTCTATTCCGTGTTTCCAAATTGAGAAAATAGAAGTGTCTCGTCCCTGCTAAGCCCGGTTATACTATTGCACCTGTCTGGAGCTACCCTGGGGTGTTCGTGTCTGGATCCCGTGGATTGTGGTGGACGTGTATTGTTGATCCTGTGTGGCTTGTTGGCCAGTTTGTACAACACTCTCTCCAGGTGAGAGAGGTGGTTGAAGATTGGAAGAATAGGTTGTTGGACCTGTAAGCGACTCCCTC
>ML790950.1:501794-521622 GCA_009831015.1 Picea engelmannii
GTGTCTGGATCCCGTGGATTGTGGTGGACGTGTATTGTTGATCCTGTGTGGCTTGTTGGCCAGTTTGTACAACACTCTCTCCAGGTGAGAGAGGTGGTTGAAGATTGGAAGAATAGGTTGTTGGACCTGTAAGCGACTCCCTCCAGGTGAGAGAGTGCGCAGATAAAGGAAAGAACTCCTGGAAGGAACCCTGTAGTTGCCACAGAGTCTGGAGACTTTCGTTTTGGCATGTTCCTGTAACCCAAGGTAAGGGAGATTAGTAGCTGAAGGACTGTCCAGGTGACAGAGAAGGTGTATACTCCTGGGGTGGAACAGGCATGTGGGGAATGAGGGTCTGTGGGCAGTGAGCGTGGGAGGTTCCTTGGAGAGAATTCCTTCCTTGTGGTTGTGTGTTGTTTTCCCTGTAACCTGAGCCTAACCTAGATTTTCTTTCCTTGGGGTGGAGCTTAGTCCCAGCTCAGGGGTGATCCATTGCTGAGTTGATGAGCAATGTGGTCTAAGGCTGGGAGGTTCATGGAAGGCCTGCACTTGGTTGGTGGAATCTACCACTTTTAAAAGATAAGTATCTGATTATGTTTTTATCACGTTGTGCATGACTCTACTGTTTATTTTATCATGATTTTTTCTGTGTATACGAATTGATATGGAATGCTATGGTTTGTTAATTATAACAGTAAATAATATGTTTTACTCTGTGCTTAAATGAGTTATGTATAGAGTGGTGTTATAACCTTCTCTTAATAGTGATTAAACCTTGTTAGATCTGGAAAATGTGTGCTATAGTTTGGTATCATAGCCAAGGTTTCGACACTGAGCCTAGATGGGCCAGTGGAATGGTCTTTGGACCGAGAATGAGAGGGAAAGTGGGTCTGGAAGGCCAATTTCGGACCCTGGTTTGCTCCAAAATGTCAAGGAGTTACTTGACTAGTTTTTAAGCTCAAGGGGTTTAGCGACGTTATGAAACCACTTCCAGTGTGGTATAAGTCCACAGGGAGAGAGGACTCCACACAAGAAGTGTAGGAGCTTTAGGATCTATTCGGGAGGGAAGGTGAACCCTTGTGACCATTAGATCTGGAAAGTGTGCACGGAGTTTAAAGCCCTTTGGAATTGCATAGGAGTGCGGAAATCGGGAATCGCGAGATCAGGAGTCTTGATGACAAGAGATCGAGACTTTCCATGGTGGAAATCCTGAAATAGATCTGAACCATCTAAATGACGGAGGCCACGTGTCATGAGATTTCCCATTTTGGGAAATCGAGAATCGCGGAATTGGGAATCCTGATGACAAAGGCCCAGGATTTTTCGTGGTGAAAACCCCGGGATAGATATGAACCATCTGATGGACGGAGGTTACATGTCGAGAGATTAACTGCATCGGGGAACTAGGGATCAAGATTTTGGGAGTCCCGTGATCGAGAGTTCGGACTCTCGTGATGATAAACCCAATGAACAGACGAGATTCTTTCGGAGGATCTCAGAGTCTGTGACGATCGTTAGATGTGAGGAAGAAATCGACATTTTGGGAGATGGGAGGTGAAAAGAGGTGAACACCTTCGAAACCTGAAATCCCGAAACAATCTACACCATAGATCGTGGGGAGAAGAACTTGACCGTTGGATCAAGTAAGTTAGTAGACAGTGAATTCGTGATTCGGCAAATGGAAGTTCAAGATGTGTGGATGCACGAACTTCCAACACCCGAAACCCCGAAACACCGAAAGGATCTGCGCCGTAGATCTGAGAAAGATCTGACCGTTGGATTTTTCTAGGAATGGACGTGAACACATGGAGATGTACCATGTGCCGGTGGGTCAAGAAGAGAAGTGAGAGAGGTGGGACCCGATGACGTCGTTAAAAAGCGACGTGGACCCTTATTAACGTACCACGTGCCACCGTAGTTGTGGGTAACAACTGGGCCATGTGGGCCCGGAGGGTAGAGTAAGTCAGAATTTCGGAAATCGGGGTTGGAAAGGAAAGCAAGTTTGAAAGCCTTGTGGGCCGAAACCCCGAAACCCAAAGTCCCAAAATTTCGAAGTGTCGAAAATGAAAGTTTCGAAAACCCAAAAATTGCAGAGCCGAACGAAAGCTCAGAAAACTTATTTGAATCGAAATGTCTTTTGTTTTGTTCGTACTGGCTTATAAATGTTGAGGATTGTTCCTAAAGGTTAATGGCCTGACAAACTTCAAATTTAATTGCACAGTGCATGTGCAGAGTTCAACGGAGCTCGGGATTACAGTTAACCAACGCCGAGTATGGAATGGGAAAAGGTGATGATTGCCTCCGAAACAGGAGACGAACAGGAAGGAAAGGAGGTCAATATGGGAGTGGAAGGATCGAATTCCAATGGGCATGGAAAAGAGAAGGATAAGGAAGGACACATAATGAAAATCATTGAAGGATTGCAAAGAGAGGCCAAGGCTTGCCGAGCTGATAGTCGAAAGCTCATGAAAGTCAAGGATCGGTAGGGTGAATTAAACTTAAAATTTTTGAAGAGCTTGGAAAGAATAGAGAAGAAACTCGAGAAGGGAAGAGACTCAGGTACGACGGAGAGTCGTAGAACCCATGGGAGAAGAAGTAGGTCGAGGAGTGGTAGACGACATCTTAGTCGCTCCCAAAGACATTCTGACAGGAAGACACACAGTAGTTCAAGCCCATCCCCTACCAGGAAACATTGGAAATCTGGAAGGGAGGAATTGAAAGGAGAGATGAACAAGATTAAGCCTCCAACATTCGATGGATAACATAAGAAGGAGGAAGATGCCAAGACCTGGTTGCTTGGCATGAAGAAATACTTCCAATTGCAGAATTATTCTGCCTGTGCAGAAGGAAGAATTGCAATGTACCAACTTAAAGGAAAAGCATCCATGTGGTGGGATCAGTTGGTGCAGGTGCAACACATCAGAGAGAAAGAGGTCACGTGAAAGGAGTTTAAGAGGTATTTCGAGAAGAAATACCTGACTAAAAGATACTATGACAGAAAGATGAAGGAGTTCTTCGAACTCAAGTTGGGCAGTATGACTATTGATGAGTATGAACGAAATTTTCTGGAATTACTGAAGTATGTTCCATTCATCAAAGATGAAGCTGTTAAAATTCAGAGGTATCTGAGTGGACTGCCACCTTCCATGAGTGACAAGATTTAATATGACGATCCTAAGACCATGGAAGAGACCATAAGAAAGGAGAAATGCTTGTATGAACAACAAGGAGAAAGGCCTATCCTTCGGAAGGTTTGGAATGATCAGAGGAAGTTTAAGAAGGAACAGAGGCAGAAGGGAAACAAGCCTTCCTTTTTCAGAAACATTCCTTGGAGACAGTCATCTTTTAGAGAGCCCAGGAAAGTTGAAGGGAGTGAGCAGGTGCCAAGACCGCCACCTATGGAGTGATGGGGTTTTAAAGGGAATCATAGGTACAAAGATTGCCCCTACAGAAAAGACAAAACAAGAATTGTCCATACTGTTCAGCAAGCTAAAACAGTGGAGGATATGGGCAGCAAAATGTCGAGGATCTACGCATCCCTGGACAACAAGCAAGCATAATTTCAATCGCACATGATTGAAGTGGAAGGTAAGATCAACAACCGACCACTTGTTATTTTAATTGATTCAGGGGCTAGCCATAGTTATGTAGATCCTAGAGTGGTGGAAAGTTTGCATCTAACGAGAAGCAAACATGAGAAGTCTTGGTTAGTGAAGTTGGCCACAGGGACCAAGAGGAAGGTCACTGAATTGGTTAAGTCATGTTCAGTGGACATGAAAGGAATGAGCACTAAGGCTGAATTGAACATTCTGCCTTTAGGCTCATACGATTGCTTAATTGGGATAGACTGGTTGGATCAGCACCATGCCCTTCTGGATTGTCGTAATAAGAGGTTTACATGCCTGAACAAGAAAGGAAATCAGGTAACAGTCCAAGGAATTCCCAGAACTGTGGCTGTTAGGGAAATCTCAGCCATGCAGCTGAAGAAATGGTACCGGAAAGGCTGTCAATTATTTGCAGCTCGGGTGGAAGAATCATCCCCAGATGAAGTCTCGAATCTGTAAGACCACGAAGTTCTCAAATAATTCAAGGACATATTTCAGGAGGTACCTGGACTACCTCCGAAGAGGGACATCGATTTTGCTATAAATTTGATGCTTGGAGCAGCTCCAATTTCGAAGGCTCGTTATAGAATGAGTACACCAGAGCTGAAAGAGTTGCAATTGCAGATCAAAGAGCTACTAAATAAAGGTTACATTCACCCCAGTGTGTCACCGTGGGGAGCCCCAGTCCTATTCGTGAAGAAGAAAGATGGGACGTTGAGGTTGTGCATTGATTTTCGACAGTTGAATAAGGTCACTATCAAGAACAAGTATCCTCTGCCAAGGATTGATGATCTTTTTGATCAGTTGAAGGATGCGAAAATATTTTCAAAAATAGATCTCCGATCTGGATATCACCAAGTGAGAATAAAGGATGAGGGCATCAACAAGACTGCCTTTAGAACAAGGTACGGCCATTATGAGTTCACGGTGGTGCCATTTGGGCTATCCAACACACCTGTTGTTTTCATGTGCTTAATGAATGGAGTGTTCAGAGATTATTTGGACAAGTTTGTCATAGTCTTCCTGGACGATATCTTGGTGTATTCTAAGACAGAGGAAGAACATGAGAAACACCTGAGAATGGTGCTACAGGTGTTGAGAGAACACCAGCTGTATGCGAAACTGAGCAAGTGCTCTTTTTATCAAAGGCAGATCGATTACTTGGGACATATTATATCTGAAGAAGGGATCGTTGTGGATCCTGAAAAGGTACAGGCCATTCGAGAATGGCCAATGCCAATGAATGTGGCAGAAGTTAGATCTTTTATGAGTCTGGCAGGTTACTATAGGAGGTTTATAGTTGGATTCTCAAGGATAGTTCATTCTATCACTTCCTTGCAAAAGAAAGAGAAGAAGTTCCAATGGACTGAAGAATGTGAAAGCAGCTTCCAGCGATTGAAGCAGCTGCTAACTAGTGCTTCAATCCTGAAGATTGTGGATCCAAACAAGGATTACGTAGTGTGCACAGATGCATGTAAGGAGGGGCTGGGAGGAGTTCTCAGCCAAGAGGGATTTGTAGTTTGTTATGAATCCCAAAAGTTAAAGGAGCATGAGAAGAATTATGCCACTCATGATTTAGAGCTAGCAGCAATCGTCCACGCCTTGATGAAATGGAGACATTACCTCATGGGCAAGAGATTCGAGTTGAAAACAGACCATAATGGTCTGAAGTATTTATTTGATCAACCGACCTTAAATGCCAGGCAAATCAGATGGCTGGAGTTTCTGTGCGAATATGACTTTGATATCAATCATATCAAAGGGAAATAAAATAAGGTGGTTGATGAACTCAGCAGAAAAGTGCACAAATTACATGCTACAGCCATTAGCATGTACAGAACTGAGATTAAAGACAGAATTTTGGAATCTGCCAATGCTGATTTGCAGTACAGATGTCTAGTAGCAAATCTACAGCAGCGTGAGGGACCACATACCAAGGAAAGTTACACCTTGGGAATTGATGGTTTACTTCTGTATAAAAACAGAGTGTATGTACCCAATGTCCGAGAATTGAAACTGACAATTCTAAAGGAGATGCATAACTTGGCTTATGCTGGACATCCTAGATATTAGAAGACTATGGCAGCAGTCAAAGGCCATTATTATTGGTCGAGTTTGAAGAAAGAAATCGATGAATACATCGCCAGATGTATGGAGTCCCAAAAGGTTAAGGCTGAGCACAGGCACCCAGTAGGGTTACTGCAGCCTTTACCTGTTCCTGAATGGAAATGGGACGTGGTAACAATGGATTTTATCACAGGATTGCCCAGAACAAGCAAGCAACATGATTCAATCATGGTGGTGGTGGACAAGCTTACTAAAGCTGCCCATTTTATTCCACTAAAAACCACCCATAGAGAAGTTGATGTTGCTGATATATTTTTAAAAGAAGTTGCACGCTTGCATGGAATTCCTAAGACAATTGTGTCTGATAGGGACCCAAAATTCACTTCGAATTTCTGGAAAGGATTGTTCAAAGGATTCAGAACGAATCTAAACTTTAGCACAACATATCATCTCGAGTCTGATGGACAGACAGAGAGAGTAAACAGAGTAATAGAAGACATGCCGAGAATGTATGTGATGGATAAACCATCAAGGTGGGAAGACTACCTGCATTTGGTAGAATTCGCCTACAATAATGGGTATCATGCATCACTGAAGATGAGCCTATTCGAAGAACTTTATGGAAGAAAGTGCAACACTCCAGTGAGCCGGGATAATCCAGTTGACAAAGCGGTAGTTGGGCCTGAGCTACTCAAGGAGATGGAAGACCAAATGATAAGAATTAAACATAATCTAAAAGATGCCCAGGACAGGCATAAAAGTTACGTTGATAGTAACAGAACCCATAGAGAATTCAAAGTGGGTGGCCATATTTTCCTGAAAGTGAAAACTAACAGGAGTTCCTTGAGGCTGGGAAGTTGCGCCAAGTTGGCAACAAGATTTTGTGGGCCATTTGAGATCCTGGAAAGTATTGGGCCAGTTGCATACATGCTTGCATTACCTGCATATATGACTGTACATAATGTGTTTCATGTTTCACTACTTAAGAAATATGTACCTAATGCTAATCATGTTATCGATTGGAATGCGATTCAGGTGGAACCAGAAGGTGTCTTGCAAGTGCATCATGTATGCATATTGGACAGGAAAAGTAAACAGCTTTGGAATCGAGTCATAGAGATTGTAAAGGTCCAGTGGACCTAGTACAGTCTTGAGGATGCGACATGGGAGCATGCAGATGTTATGCAGGCAGAGTACTTGCATCTTTTTGAAATTTTTTGAAAAACTTGCAGATGTTGTGTAAAGTTGCATTGAGGACAATGCAAAAATAAGGGGAGGGGGATTGTAGTGTCCCCAAGGCCGAGCCCCGTTGTAAACCATGTTTTGAAAGGAATTGTAATTATGTTTTATAGGCTGGTGAGCCAAGTTTTTATAAGCTGGAGGCTTATGTGTTGTTAGGCCAAGGAGCCTGAGTGTTGAAGGCCAGGAGGCTGCTGTTGTTTATGTAATCACGCAAAACAATTAATAAAACATAAACACCGCCATGTGCAGACCGACCACGATGAATGAGTGAAGGGGGACTGAGCATCCATAGAGTGGGTAAGGAATTAGGGGCTGGAAGGTGGGAAAAGGGGCTAAGTGTTGAGCCTAGGGGCTAAACCTAAGGGGCTTAAGCCTGGGAATAATATTTTAATATTATCCCAAAAGACATGTGCATTTTATGTTTTATCCTAAGTTTTTGGCAAGGAGAGAACATGCAAGGGAGATGTGTGCTAGTGGAACGCATGCAGTTTCATGGGTGACAAGTGTCAACCCTGACGCATGTGAATAAAACGGCCAGGATGATCCGTGAGAAGGTCCTTCCCCATTCTACCCGATTGTCTGAACAGTACGGAGCCTGAGGATAGTACTACCAACCCGACTCTTGTGGAGAACCTTGGTGCGTCCCTGTGATTCGAAAGCCTGTGTCTGGCTCTGAGAAAACAGGTGTGTATATTCCCTGAACGAGAAGCCTGCGTGGATTTGGGGAAAGAGTCTGTGTTTGTTCCGGAAAGTTGGTACACCCCTTCTCTGTTCTAAACTGGGGAGTCTGAATTGACCCCTACGTGGACGACTTGTCACGCGGCCTTGAGAATCCAGATTGTGAGTCTATTCCGTGTTTCCAAATTGAGAAAATAGAAGTGTCTCGTCCCTGCTAAGCCCGGTTATACTATTGCACCTGTCTGGAGCTACCCTGGGGTGTTCGTGTCTGGATCCCGTGGATTGTGGTGGACGTGTATTGTTGATCCTGTGTGGCTTGTTGGCCAGTTTGTACAACACTCTCTCCAGGTGAGAGAGGTGGTTGAAGATTGGAAGAATAGGTTGTTGGACCTGTAAGCGACTCCCTCAAGGTGAGAGAGTGCGTAGAGGAAGGAGAGAACTCCTGGAAGGAACCCTGTAGCTGCCACAGAGCCCGGAGACTTCCAGTCCGGCCTGTTCCTGTAACCCAAGGCAAGGGAGATTAGTAGCCGAAGGACTATCCAGGTGACAGAGAAGGTGTATACTCCTGGGGTGGAACAGGCATGTGGGGAATGAGGGTCTGTGGGCAGTGAGCGTGGGAAGTTCCTTGGAGAGAATTCCTTCCTTGTGGTTGTGTGTTGTTTTCCCTGTAACCTCAACCTAGCCTAGATTTCCTTGCCTTTGGGTGGAACTTAGTCCCAGCTCGGGGGTGACCCATTGCTGAGCTGATGAGCGGTGCGATCTAAGGCTAGGAGGTTCGTGGAAGGCCTACACTTGGTTGGTGGAATCTACCACTGTTAAAAGATAAGTATCTGATTATGTTTTTATCACGTTGTGCATGACTCTACTGTTTATGTTATCATGATTTCCGCTGTGTATACGAATTAATATGGAATGCTATGGTTTGTTAATTATAGCAGTAAATAATATGTTTTACTATGTGCTTAAATGAGTTATGTATAGAGTGGTGTTATAACCTTCTCTTAATAGTGATTAAACCTTGTTAGATCTGGAAAAGGTGTGCTACACTCCTCGTCCTTTCTGAACTCATTTAACGTCTCAAATCTGTTAGCAGGACCAATCTTATGGCTGTGTATGTCTGTCCTTTGCTCCTTTAACATGTTCTTTGCTGCTTCTGCAAAGAGTTTCTCCTGAAGAAACAAATTCGTGAATCTTTCACGAATTCTTTGAATGTTTCTACCCTCTGCAACAATCTTTCACTAATTTGAAAGAATTTTCACGAGATCTTTAGATGTTTCTGCCTTCTGCAGCAATCTTTCACGATTTTGAAAGAATTTCTTCGAATTCTTCAAATGTTTCTGCCTCCTGCAGTTTTGACTCCTCAATCTTTTGAGTGTATTGCACTCTGCTTCCTCGTGTGTGCTTTTTGCGACGATCTTTTGAGTGGATGGCAGACTACGGATTTCTCTCCAGGCTTTGTGAAGAATCTCGTGTCCTATGCTCTCATTCACAGTGTAAGCTCTGCGATGTTGAGGATCGGGTTGCTCTCCAGACAGTGTGAAGAGTCTTACTGCTGAAGCTCTGATACCATGATAAAATGATAAGCAGAGAATATAGAGAAAGAGCAGAACAGAAATAGAATTTAGTAAATTAGGTAAATGAAGAAAAGAGTACCTAGAGAGAAGGGAAAAGAGTTCGGCTAAATAGGCTCAAGCAAATAAAGAAATGATAGTACAGCTGGCCAGGACAACTGGCAATGTACAGTCAGATTGTTGAGGTTACATTATATTTTATAGGGCCAATGGTAGAGCTAGCAAGGAGGACATTTGCAAAGCTGTGAGGACCAAGCTGGGCATGGTAATGTCTCAAGTAGCACTGGATGCAGCGGTGGTAGCAATGGAGATGGTGATGATCTCAAGGTCAAGCTCGCAGAGTGTGAGGTGCAATTTTTGCATAGTTGGGAGCTCCAATGCAAAGAAGAGGACTTGATTTCCCACTGAAATGGAAAGGTGGGAGGTTTTTTAATACAAGGTTCAAGGTGGAGTTGATAATTCTTCTAAATTATATGCATATGGGCATATGGTTATATGACCTGGTTACCCCGGGTTTGGATGTTTACCCCGCCTTTGGAACGTCACCAGTAAAGTCTAGATGACCTAGGTGATAGGGAGGAAGAGGAGGTTTGGTTGGATTTGGCCATTGGAAACCCCAAGGGGAGGGGAGTTAGGTCAAGAGTCATGATTTTAGCACATGGTCTTTTGGTAGCCCATGTTTTGAGCCCATGGATTGCTTACTCCATTAAAATCATCCTAGAGCTGAGAGGTGAAGACTCACTTGCTCGCTTGGACAAGTTTTGGTCAAGAGAACAAAGTTTTATATCTCTGTTAGTTATGGTGATGGAGCTAAGGGATGCAAATTGTGGGATTCTAATGTCCACAAATCAAAGGTAACAGAGATATGTACCATGAGATGTTGTTCAAGATTGCAAAGGGAGATTTGTTTGCAAACTTGAGGAATCATTGTATGGCCTAAGGTGACCAGAAAGTGGTACATGATGTTTGATTCCTTCATGGTGAGCCAAGTTTCTTAAGAAGTGAGTATGATCATTGTATTTATGGCATATTCATTATCTTGATGTTATGTTGATGAATCTATGTTGTTGCAAGAAAAGCATGGTTGAGATCAGTAGGTTAAAGGCTCAATTGACCAGGATGTTTCATATGAAGGATCTTGGAGAAGAAAAACAAATCTTGGACATAGAAGTACATAGAGACGAGAAAAATGGTAAGTTGTGGTTGTCATTGATGAGATTCATAATGAACTTTGTGAAACCGGTAAATATCCCTTTAGCTTTCCATTGTAAACTTTCTTCAAGTTTTTGTCCCTATAGTAAAGAAGAAAAGGATTATATGTCTCGTGTACAATACAGTAGGAAGGTTGATGTTTGTGATGAGAATGTTCAAATATTTCACATGCAACTGGTGTTTCCAATGGACACGTGGAAAAACCAGGGAAAGAGTATGGAAATGGGTGCTTCGGTATCTCAGAAGGACGAGTATCACCTACAGTGGTTGCAGTGATTTAGTTTGTGGTTATGTTGATTCAATGGAGGTGGAGTGGTCCATACAAGAGCAAAGTGTGCAAACATGTTCACGCAACTAGTGTTGTTAGAGAAGTTGTGGTAGTGTTTGGCTTCTCTTGGCTTGCAGAAAGGTGATGTTTGATTCGTTTGGCAAGGTATCAAGAAATTGTTGGACGTGACAACAGTCACTCGTCAGTTACAACTCAGATGTGGTTTCCCAAGCGATCGGTGCTTCATATCCCTATAAACACTGATGAAATGTTTGCTTAAATGCTAAAGCCCTAAGAAATTGTTGGAAATGACAACAATCACTTGTTAGTTACAACTCAGATGTGTTGGAAACGACAAAATCACTTGTTAGTTACAACTCAGATGTAGTTTCCCAAACGTAAACGCTTACCCAAACGTAAACGCTTATGAAATGTATGCTAAAGCCCTTGAAGTGCTACTATGAGAATTCATTTTTTCCGTTAGCTAAGCAATAAATATATCATTGCCCCCATCATTTCTTGTCATACAGGCCCCGCTCCCAACACAAAATTACAATTTAAACAACTAAAACTACCATTTAACTACATTCCAACAAATATGGGACAATCTAAGTGCCGGGTAGTCGACACCCTGGGACAATCTAAGTACGTGGTAGTCGACACCCTGCCAGTTCCACCGTTTCGTCTAATCCCTCTATTTTACATTCATTACGATCATGCATGGTGAGGAAGCTTAGAAAAAACGAAAAAAAAACTCTTACTAGTGCATGTAACTGTAGTCCCTTGACATCCATATACCATCCGACACATGTTCCATTGAGTATACCATCCGACACATTTTTCAATGAGAATAAGTGATGCGAGCTCGATGTGCATTCCCTTTTCCCCAGCCCCTGTAACGAAGAAATGTGCAAGCTTGAATATTCCCAACAATTATATAAAAAAGAAAAAATCCAAGGGCAAAATCATCTCTAACCTGGCATATATTGAATTGCAAATATATCAATGATGACGCTGGAGAGAAATAAGGATAGCGGGGCCTGCATGTGGTGCGTTGCTTTGTTCCTGTTTCATTACGCTGATGGTCGTGACGCCTGTCATTCGACAGTCCCAGGAGTATCACAATTTTGCAGAACAACGCAACTTTTTCGGGGTGCCCAATAGCTTGAATGTGATATTGTCAGACTCATACTCTGCCTTTACGTAAATCATTTTAGTCTAAGTTTACAAGGAGAAGTGTGGGTCTGGGTATTCTTTTATATAGGGGTTACTGCCGAAAATAGATACAGGTTTTTTGATTCACTCAATGCCAGTACGGTATCGATACCAAGAGTCGATCCAATAGTTGATCCCGTCCATTTATAGTTACATTCCAAGTTTAATAAGTCAATCACTCCATGCCAAGAGCCAAGCCAAGAAAGAATAGTCGATCCCAGCTTGTTTCAGCGCTTACATAGCCCATCGGCAACAGTGGCTCTACTTATTATCAAGTCAAACCAGATGATGCACGACTTGTATGGGATCGTTTATCTTTGACTGTTGCATTCACTTCAATCGTTGGTTGTCTTCATTTTTTATGCTTCTGCATTATGCTCTGGTTCAATTTATTTCATGTATTGGAATTTTAGTAATGATTATTTTATTGATTGTAATGTGTTTTTGTTTGGAAGTCACATGGTGAAATTCAGAGGATTTAGGGTAGGGTAAGTATAGCTTAAACTTTAGCAGTCAAATCGCTACATAAAGGAGGTCCTCCATTTTCCTACAAGCAAAAAGTCTTATATTCCAATTTGATGTGTAACTTGGCTGTAAAATTAATAATAATAATAATAATACACACTCTATATACTGATTTTAATTTTATACCACTCTATATACCTTAATAATAATAATAATAATTTTGATTCTATACTACTCTATATATAGAATACTGATTTTGATTCTGATTATGGCCATTATGGTATGAAATCAGTGAGCAACTCTATATAGAATACCGATTTTGATTCTGATTATGGCCATTATGGTATGAAATCAGTGAGCAAGATTTTCTATTTAGTAAAGCTTTTGTCTCCTTTCACATCACTTAAGCCAACCTTTGATTCTAATTAACCTTTTTCCATTTATGGATGAAATCATAATGTCAAACATGAATGCTTTGTATTATTTGTTATTAATTTATGAGCTTCCGGAGATATGGAAAGCAACAATCCCATCATGGTTTGTATTATATGCTCTTAATTTATGAGCTTCCTGAGATATAGAAAGCAACAATCCCAGCAGTGCCATGCCTGGGCAATGTAGGGAGAAGGTGAAAAAGAATGGCTCAAAAGCATATTTGGATGTAAGTTTTATATATTGGATATTGGGTACTCAAATCATACAGTATAAGAACAGAGAACTGCGGTGATGTCTGAGATTTAGTTTGGAAGTTTTGATAGATGTGTTAAGGAAACTTGTGAGAGTTACAAGCAACTTTTTGTAACCTTTTAGTCCGAAGCGTATTCATGTGGTTTCACTGCTTTGCATCCATTAACGCAACCGAGGCTTGGCAAGATTGAACCCCGCATCAATTGACAACCATTGTCGAATATATTTCAAGGAATTTGCAAGGCAAGGACTTGCTTGTATTATCATTCAAGTGCAAATCCCGGAGGAACCGGTCTTGTAGGGTCTTGCGTGTATAATAAAGAATAATGTTAAACTCTAAAGAAAGCATTGTATTGGTAGTAGTGATGGTATGTTGGTATGTTAGTGAAACGAGCTTGTTCACCCATTTGTGGAGTTGAAAAGGGTCTTCCAGTTAGCATGTGACAAAACTATAAAAAAATTAGACAATATAGAAGAGACATATCCAGAATAGGAAAATGCAGCACACAATTGTATTAGATGATAGGCTAGACATATAAAGAGGAAAACAAAACAACTAAATCAAGAAACATGAACAAATCTGAATGACTGGTACAACTCTCCAGAAAAGCTGACAGTCTATAGTCATACGTTGTTGAGGTTATAACTAACACTCCCTCTTAAACTCAACAGTTACAAACATCAGCATTGATAATGTCCAAGTGTTGTCTCTGAAAATCAAAAATGGTTTTTCCCAATGGCTTTGTAAAGATGTCTGTGAGTTGTTCTCGTGAGCTACAAAATTGAAGTGTGATTTCACCATTATTGACTAGTTGGCATGTGAAATGAAAGAGAGTGTCAATGTGCTTGTTTTTCTTATGAAAAACATGGTTTTTTGATAAAGCAATTGTTGAAGTATTATCATAGAAGATAGGAGTTGGCTCATTTTCTATATGTGATATGTCATTCAATTTTCTTTACAGCCACACAGTTTGACAGGAAGCTGAGGTAGCAGCGACATACTCTGCCTCTGCAGAAGATATTGAGACAATGGGATGCTTCTTTGATGCCCAAGAAATAAAATTCGTGCCCAAGTGAAAAGCATACCCTCAGGTGTTTTTTCGGTCATCTAGGTTGCCTGCAAAATCATTGTCAGTGTAACCAAAAAGATGATTATCTTCAGACTGAGTGTACGATAAACCAAAATTGAAATTGCCAACAACATATCTCAGAATCATTTTCGCCATCTTCCAATGAGAATCTTTGGGAGATTCCATGAACCAGGAAACAAAGTCGACTGCATGCATAATATCAGGGCTAGTTGTTGTAAGATACAACAAACTACCTACTAAAATTGTGTACAAAGTAGAATCCATTGTAGGGCCTTCATCTTGCTTGCTCAATTTTGTGCCTAGGGGTATAGGAGTTTATGTTGGATTGTAGTCTTCCATGCAGAATCTTTTGACGATGTTTGCTACATACTTTTGTTGACAAACAAAAATCCCTTTGGTTGATTGGTCAACCTCAATCCCCAAAAAGTATTTCATTATGCCAAGATCTGTCATCTCAAACTCAGATTGCATGGCATGTTTAAAACCGGTTAACTCAATATTTCCAGTATATATCATGGCATCAACATAAAGACAGACAATCATAATTTTACCTTGCTGGTATGTTTTGGTGTATAGAGTTGGCTCATTTTGGCTTCTGCTGAAACCACTCTTGATCAGGTAAGTATCAATTTTGTTGTACCAAGCTCTTGGAGCTTACTTTAAGCCATACAAGTCTTTCTTCAACCAATACACTTTGGCTAGCTACTCTTTGACTTCAAATCCAGGTGGTTGATCAACCTAGACCTCTTCTTCTAAGACACCATTCAAGAAAGATGACTTGACATCCATCTGGTATTCTTTCCATTTGTGTTGAGTTGGTGTGGCTAAGAGAGTCCTTATAGTGTCCAACCTTGCTACTGGAGAAAAAGTTTCACCATAATCAATGCTTGGTTGCTATGATAATCCTTTGGCAATAAGTCTTTCTTTGTGTTTTTCAATCTGTCCCTTTTCATTGAGTTTAGTTTTCTAAACCCACTTGACACCAATACTTGTGTTATGCTTGGGCAGATCAACAAGATCCCATGTCTTGTTCTTCTCAATGGAGTCAATTTCTTGGTTCATGGATTGAACCGAATGTGGCTCTTTAGTTGCCTCTTTAAAAGATGTAGGTTGACATGACATTAATGCAAAATGATTGTGTTGATCAATATCATCCAATTGTTGATGGATCTCTCTCAAGCTTCGATTTTGCTGATTTTGAAGTTCAGAGGATGATTTTTTGCTTGAAGAAGAGTTGTCCTGAGAACTTTCAGGTTGTCCTTGTACTTGCAATCTTGGAAGGACAGGTTGATGTGTTTGTTGTCCTGAATTTTTTGTGTTTTCAAGAAGTGGCAGCAATGGATTTTGACTATCCATAGGACGATTTTCAGACTCACTCCAAAACTAATTTTCAAGAAATTTGACATCTCTACTGAGAATGTGTTTCTTTGAAATCAAATTGTAGAGTTTGTAAGCTTTGGATGTCTCATTGTAGCCAACAAAAATCGTATGTAGGCTTTGGATTTCTCACTTCGATCATCAAGTTTATTTCTCAATTCATAAGGTATGTGAGCGAATGCAATGCATCTAAAGGTCCTAAGATGAGAAATATTCATTTTTTTCCCACTCCATGCCTTTTTAGGGACCTTCATCTTGACACTAATGGTAGAGGATCTATTCAAAAGATAAATTGAACATGTTACAGCTTCAACCCAAAATAAATTCGATAGACATTTCTCTTTGAGAAGGGTCCTTGCCATGTTCATGATAGTCTGGTTTTTCCTCTCATCCACTATATTTTGTTGTGGAATATACCTGGTTGTGGTTTGCATGATTATGCCTTGTGATTTGCAGAAATTTGCAAATTATTTTGAACAATATTCTCCTCCTCCATCTAACCTGAGAACCTTCACATATTTCCCACTCTATTTTTCAGCTTCAACGTTGAACTCCTTGAACTTTGCAAAGGTTTTAGACTTTTGTCTGAGGAAATAGATCCATATTTTCCTGCTAAAATCATCAATAAATGTTAGAAAGTAAAAGCTACCACCTATTGACTTGTTGGCATTGGTCCACATAGGTCAGTGTGAACCATCTCTAAGTGTTGTTTCGCTTGAGTGGAGGACTATGGAAATCTTTTTCTCTTATGTTTTACAAAAATGCAAGACTCACATGGGGGATTTTGCTCTTTGAAGATAGGTAGACCTTTGACCATGGAGTGCTTCTGCAGAAGACTTAGACTCTGAAAGGGAAGATGTCCAAATATTGCATGCCAAATCATAGTTTCATTAGGGGTGGATGCACTTTGTGCATAAGATTGGATCAAATTTGTAGTTCTAAGGGTGAGTGGAAACATTTTATTCCTAGTCATGTGGATTTCATAAATCAATTTTCTGCTGAGAGGTTTGTCATATATCCTACATGATGCTCCTCAAAAAAATACCTTATAGCCATTTTCAACTAGTTGTCCTACACTTAACAGATTGTGATTCAGATCTGGAATGTTTACATCTTGTTTAGTGAGAATATGTACAATTCCTTTGCCTTGAAATTTGACTAAAGAGTCATCTCCAAGTGTAATATCAGATGAAATAAAAGAATCAATGCAAGAAAGTAAATCTTTGTTACATGTCATGTGATTGTTGCATCCACTGTCCAACAACCAGAGGTCCTTGTTTTGTTCCTCAGTTTTGTGACATGAGAGAAACATCCCATCTGAGGTGTCTCCTTCATGATTTGATACATGGGCTTTATCTGAGTGTTTATCGACTTTCTTCTTCCTGCATTCAGATTTATAGTGCCCATATTTTTTGCAGTAATAGCATTGTATGCTTGCTCTGTCATTTGATCTCTTCCCTCTGCCTATTTGAGGCTGGAAATTCCAATTCTAGTTTTGATGTGTGTGACCTTCACTTGAGTGATGGTCTCTTGGACTTCTCCCTCTTCCTTTGTGACCTCTGCCTCTCCCTCTGCTGAAAGAGAATTGAGTCTTGAAGGAATTGGCTATTGACTCATCTTCTAGATGCAGTCTGGTCTCATGTGACAACAAAGAACCCATGAGTTCATCTGTTGAAAAAATTGACAGATCCTTGGATTCAAGGATGGTTGTAACAACCATCTCAAATTTATTTGGAATACTTTTGAGGACTTTCTCAACAATCCTTTGATCAGGGATGGCTTCACCATTCAACTTGATCTGGTTTACAATTCCCATGACTCTGGTCATAAATTGATCAACATTTTCAAAATCTGCCATTTTTAAGGTCTTAAAATGTGTCCTCAAGGTTTGCATATTGTCTGTTTTGACATTGTCATTTCCTTAATAGGTTGTATTGAGAATGTCCCAGTCTTGTTTTAAGGTAACAACACCTGTGATTTTTTAGAAAATCGAGTCATCCACTGAGTTTTGAATCCAAAATTTGGTCTTATTCTCTCTTTTCCTCTATTCTACCTGAGCAACTCTTTCTTGATTGTTCATGGAATCTAGATCTGTTGGATTTGGTTCCACATAGGCAAGATCCATTGGATCCCAACAATATTGTTCTGAGAGACCAAAATTCATAGTTCTTTCCAAGAATAATTGGCCCTTGTGTTGGTCCTAAATGGTTAGAGGTGGCCATTTTTGTAAAAATAATGAGAGAAGAAAACAAGTTGTTAGTATTGTTCATGCTTTTTCTCAGGGATAAAGAAATACCTCTGATATCACTTGATGCAAGCAAACATGTCCTCTTCCTATTTCATGCGTGTAAAACACACCAGTGAAGTTTTGAGCTCGAGCTACAGGAAAATTTTTGTTTCCTGGTATCGATCTTGTTGGCTCTGACTATCCGAGCACAAGATAATTTAGAATCAGAGCTCCAAGATACGTTCTTTATTGATTGTAACCCTTTAATGGAGAAAACCAGGCGCTCTGGGGCTTCCTTTTTAACGAAAAAAAATTTAACGTTAAATCTTCATATGACCAAGGGCCGAGAACCAGGTGCCCCGGGCATTTCAGGACTTTGATACTTTCTACCCTTCTTATCTCCATATACACAATCCAAAAACTGTCGAACAATAGGCAACAAGATCAACAGTCCTCAAAAATCACTGAGATCGAGGACTCAAATTTCGTTGTTTTGGGCTTCGACGATTTTTGTCGATCGCACCAACACACACAACACTCGCAAAGTGTCGATCACCAAAAAAAGGGAGATCGAATGGCTCATATTCCTCCAACAGATCAATGGCTCTGCACCTCCTTTGCACTTTGATCTTCGGTAAAAAATTTCACAACACCTTTCCACAAATCTCTCGAATTACCGAATCGGAAAATATACCCAAGTATTAAATCGATGGTCGTCAAGCTCTGATGGATGGACGATTCAGATTTCTCTCTTCGGGCTTCGAAGATTTCTCTTGGTCGTCCACACAGCACAACCCTTTGTATCCTCCGACTCCGAAATGCCGAAACGATTGAGTGTCGAATGGAAACAAAAATCAATGGCCCACAATGCTCAACTAACCGACGGTCGAGATGTTTTTTTGGGAGTTCACATCTACTGACTTGAGCTAACCTCCAGAGTGTCGAATCTTTGGAGTGATGTAAGAGTGATCCCAACGGTCAACATGTTTTCTGAACGAGTGGTCAGGATCCACTTCGGTGCTTCGGCCTTTGAGGCTCTTTCCGTCACTGCTTCACAGTTCTCCCAGAGTGTTAGATCATCGAACTATCGGATAAATTCCACGTTTCCAATGTGATCAACGGCTTGGATTGACTTCGAATCTTCAGATCTTTGGGATTTCGCGACTCAAAACACCTTAGTTCTTCCAAAGTGATGGTGCTTCAGACCTCTGGATCTAGCGCCACACGTCCACTGAAATCAACGGTCTCGATTCTCTCCAGGACTTCGGGGCTTCGGCCCTTTTCAATGCACAATACCAACTATCCTCTGGAGTGTTGAATTAGCAAACTCGTAGAGTGCGAGATATGACGATCCATGTGTCCTTTTCGATGGATGACTAAGATCATTTTCAACCTTCGGGCCTTTGCAAGTCCTCACAATGCTTCACTCTGTTTCCTCTGAAGTATGAGATCATCAAATACAGGTATCGTCTGACACGTGTCTCTTGGATCCAACATTCCATCGTACCTTTGGATATCTAGGACTTCGAGAACCTAGACAACTTCTTGACCAAGGTCCTTCAGAGATCTAATGGCTGAGATCTTTTCGTATTCATATTTAATGGCTGATATCTGTTTGGTACCTCTACGCGCTCCTTGTCCTATCTGGTCTTGATCTGAGAGCCCAGATCTGTTCTCGCAGTCGATCTAACGATTGTTGTAGCTTCTGCTCTCGTACTTATGCATCTTCCTCAGGAAGAAAGGATTCCATGAATTCTTAAGGTTCTTCGTCTTGAATCTTCTTCTGCAATTATGACTCACGCTCTTCTTTTAGCGGATTGATGTCTCTGGCGCTCCTTTAGCGGGGTGCTCTCCAGGCTCTTTTAGTGGAGTGCTCTCCAGGCTCTGTGAAGAGTCTTACCTCCCACCCTTTGATACCATGAAAAAACTATAAACAAAATAGACAATACAGAAGAGACATATCCAGAATAGGAAAATGCAGAGCGCAATTGTATTAGATGATAGGATAAACATATAAAGAAGAAAACAAAACAAAAAAATCAAGAAACATGAAAAAATCCTAACGACTGGTATAGATATCCAGAACAACTGGTAGTGTACAGTCATACGCTTTTGAGGTTATAACTAACAACATGCATTCCATT
>ML790950.1:531626-542349 GCA_009831015.1 Picea engelmannii
GTAGATGTCCAAATCTTGTATGCCAAACCATTGTTTCATTCAGGGTTGATGCACTCTGTGCATAAGGTTGACTCAGATTTGCAGTTCTGAGGGTAAGGGGAAACATCCTATTTGGAGTCATATAGATTTCATAAATCAATTTTTTGCTTGGTTTTCTATCATAGATTTTGCAAAATGCTCCCTCAAAAAGTACCTTATATCCTTTTTCAATGAGCTATCCTACACTTAACAAGTTATGTTTCAAGTCTGGAACATGATAGACATTACATATGTCTTTCTTTACATTATGTTTAGTAAGAATAGGAACAGTTCCTTTTCCTTGAACGTTGACTAAATGATCATTTCCAAGTGTGATATCAGATGAGATTGAAGAATCAAGGCATGAAAGTAATTCTTTGTTACCTATCATGTGATTGTTGCATCCACTGTCCAACAACCAGAGATCTTTAGGTTGTTGTTCAGTTTTGTGGCATGAGAGAAACATACCTCTTCAGGTGTCTCCCATATGATTTGACACATGTTCTCTGCCTGAGAGATGATCTGCCTGCTTCTTCCTGCATTCAGATTCATAGTGCCCATACTTTTTGCAGTAATAGCATTGTATGCTAGTTTTGTCATTAGATATTCTCCCTCTGCCTCTTTGAGGCTGGAAATTCTGATATTGATTTTGTTGTTGTTGCCTTTGACCTTGGAAATTTGGATTCTGAGATTGTTGTCTGTTACCTCCACTGTAGTGAGGATTACTTTGATTGTTCCCTCTTCCTCTACTTCTTCCTCTGCCTTTCCCTCTTCTGAATGATAATTGAGTTTGGAAGGCATTGGAGATTGACTCATCTGTGAGATGTAGTCTGGTCTCATGTGTCACCAGAGAACCAATTAACTCATCTGTTGAAAATCTTGACAGATCCTTGGATTCAAGGATTGTTGTTACAAGCATTTCAAATTTCTTGGGTAGACTTCTGAGAATTTTCTCAAAAATTCGTTGATCAGTGATGGTTTCACCAATCAGTCTAATCTGGTTCACGATTCCCATGACTCTAGTCATGAACTGATCCACTGTTTCGGACTCTGTCATCTTGAGAGTCTCGAATTGTGTCCACAAGGTCTGCAGTTTAACTATTTTTACCCTGTCATTTCCTTGGTAGGACGATTTAAGGATATCCCAGGCCTGTTTGGAAGTACCAGCGCCTGTGATTTTCGAGAAAATCGAATCATCTACAGAATTCTGAATCCATAATTTCGCTTTGTTTTCTTTGGTCCTCAGAGTTTCCTGAGCAATTCTCTGTGCATTTGTCATGGCAGTGAGGGCGGTTGGATCTGGTTCCACATATCCAAGATCCACTGGTTCCCATCACTCTTGTGCTTGTAGGAACGACCTCATTCGAAGAGACCAAAATTCATAATTCTTACCAAGAAGAATCGGACCCTAAGTTGGGCCTAGATTGCTTGACGACGCCATGATTTTTTGAATTAAAAAAAAAAATTGCAGAAGTGCAGAGGAAAATTTTATATTTACCTCCGATCGGTGAAACGTCAATTTTCCGATGGCCGATGGGATCTTATCGGGCTTGAATTGGCCCTTGGTCTCCTTGCAATGTGACCACACGTATTTCTTTTAAAGTGCTACAGGCTTTTCCCGGTTTTTGCCTTTCAAAATGCCGAAACGCGAAAATTTGCCTTTGGACTTTTCAACGATCCAGATCGTGCAGTGATCTGACGGTCCAGATCTTATCGGGATATCGCGAGTCAGGATTTCGCGAGTTCTGATGTCGAGTTTTTCTGACTCCTCGATTCCCCGATCTCTGATTTACCGATGGCACTGTCCTTTCGAGACTTTTCGCGATCGCTTTGATCACCTCCACGTGTCCTAACAGATGGACGGTCGTGCTCTCTCCTCGCGATTTCGTGATTTGATATGTCCCGGATGTCTCGTCTCCTGGATCTGTGATTTGTCGAATCCCGTAAAGCCGATGAACTCTCTTATCGGGATTTTTCCGAAAGCCTCAATCTCTACCAGGCGTCCTCAACAGATGGACGGCTCAAATCTACGTCGGGGATTTCACTGTGGAGATTCTCGATCCCACGATTTTGATGAGATGACGTCAGTTGGGCCCCACGACGGAGTTTACCTCCTGTCAGGATTTTTGAATTCAGAGTTTCGAAGTGCACGAGATCCTTGTCCTCAAGATTCGCGATTTGTCAAATCCCAATATGTCGATGGCCCTTTCCTTGTCGGAACTTTTCCCGAGTCCCCGGATTTATGCCACGTGTTCGGGAGAGATGGACGGTCCTGATTCCTCCTCGGGATATCGCGACTTGTGATGCTCCGTTGACACAATGTGTCTGTCAACTTGAAACCCCGAATGCTGAAATGTCGATGGGCACTACGATGTTCTCCACGTGTCCGGTCAAATGAACGGCTGAGATCTTATCACTATATCGTGTATCGCGATTTGCGACGCCAAATTTCTTAGACAACTTGAAACCCCAAATGCCAATGTGACGATGCATTGATCTGTTGCCACCTGTCCTCTAAGATGGACGACTGTGATCGTTTCTAGATATCGCGTATCAGAGTTTTGGAGTGCAAGCCTTTGCTCGTCCAACTCCCGATTACCGATTTTGCGATGGCATAGGATCTCGCCACGTGTCTCTTGATGGACGGTCAAGATGACGTCGGGACTTCACAAGTCAAAAATTCTCCGGTGCGCTCCAGACGACTAATCGTCGTGCACCTTATTGCTGATCCAACGGCTGTCGGTCCTTTGCTCAAGATCTGACGGATGAAATGGTTTCTCCTTTTCCGCGCTCTCCTCGTCCCTTCTGAACTAGTTTCCCGCCTTGGATCCGTTCGTAGGACAAATATTATGGCCTCAGTGGCTATTATTTTCACCTGAGACGCGTTCTTTACTCCTGTGGAAGAAATATTCGTGAATCTTTCAAATATTTGAAAGAATTTCACGAGTACTTCATTCTCTGCTACAATCTTTGACAGATTTGAGCGATATTTTCAAGTTCCTTAAAATTTCTCGCCTCCTCCGGCTTTTCTTCATCAATCTTTGACGATTCTTGAAAAGGTTACAAGAATATTTAGGGTTTCTTCTCTCTCGGTCTCTGCTTCCTCATTCTTTCGAGCATAGTACGCTCTGCAACCTCGCGTGAGTTTCTTACAGAAATCTTTAGAGAGTATTACAGACAGCTTTCCAAACCTTGTGAAAAGTCGGTGTCGCGTTCTCTCAAGATGCGTGTAAGCTCTGCGCTGTGAGGATCGTGTGGCTCTCCCAACTGTGTGAAGAGGCTTACTGTTGAAGCTCTGATACAATGATAAATTGTGAAGCAAAGAGAAATGCAGAGAGAAAGAATAGAACAGTATATTGAAATGTATGAAGAAGTACTGAAGAAGTTTGTACGAGGAGATTACAATGTAGTGGGAGATGGATGAGCTAAATATGCTCAAGCAAGACAAAAATAGAAAGTACAACTATCCAGTACAACTGGCAGTGTACAGTCAGACTGTTGAGGTTACATTATATTTAACATCTTTTTCCTATATTTCAATTTCTGAATCAATTTAAAAAGCACGTATATAGAAAGCAGTTTATCTTTGTGTGGTCAACGTTCAGTTTGCCTCGACAACTTCCATTCAGATTTGATATCATTTTGTTTAGCCATGGATTCATTACTAAAACTTAGACTTATAGTGTCAAAAAGGAATTAAACCCTGGCCTTCATTTTCATTATCCTCGGCGTAATGGTGGACGGTTTCAAAACTTAATGGAATCAATCTCTTATCGGCGTTCCAGAATCTAAAAAGTGAGCCTTGGAATTTGACTCCAGCTTGTGGAGCATTGGATGGATTAATTTCGGCCAACATAAGTCAAATCTCGGACCAACTGAGGAGCGAAACATATCAATTTGACACGTTTCGTCGCTTCAAATCAACGCAAACTTCGTAATTTGTGTATTATTAGGACGATCAGATAGTAGCCTTTGAACGCTGCATAGGGGGTGGTATATATGATGCTTGGATTTGAGTTATAGGTTGTTTTCTATATATTATCTATGCAATAATACAAAACAATGTGGATATTAGTTGTATTTTTCATTAACCTTGATTGTTTGAGAACACTTTGACTAAGGAACATATGTCTTTCTAAATCATAAATCATGAGTTCTCTCTTACTTAAAGTACCTTTTATATGCCTTTCAAACAGTTTATTGAATACACATCTCGAGTTACTTTATAGTTATAAAACTATATTACTTATAATATAGCTATATGATCTAAGTGATTGCTTAAAAACCCAAAAGAAAACATAAAATTCAAAGAATTTTTTACTAACCAATAAAACCTTTTAATATAGCTATATGATCTAAGTGATTTCTTAATAACCCATTTGAACCAAAAGAAAGCATAAAATTCAAAGAATTTTTTACTAACCAATAAAACTTTTTAATATAGTTATATGATCTAAGTGATTTCTTAATAGCCCATTTGAACCAAAACAAAACATAAAATTCAAAGATTTTTTTACTAACCAATAAAACTATGGTATTTTTGATGAATGTTCTAATAAAAATTTTGTGGGGAATTATCTACTTGGTCATTGGAATGCAAAAGAAAAATATTACAGAGAGGTTTATAAGAGAGTTTCTCACAATTGGCAAATGAACATTCATGCTCTTTAAATAGAGATCATGGACCAATCGGGTTTTACTAACCAATAAAACTATGGTAATTTTGATGAATGTTGGGTGAAATCATGAAGATGGGTGTCTATTTTGCTTGTTTTATGAGAAAAAAATCTATATTTTCACAAGTTCTTCAACTTCCGACATAAAAAATTATTATTTTTTATTTAGAATTTCACTTTACATTAAAAACAAAACTTGTGAAGAATTTTGTTAGCTTTCCAATAACTATTTTTCAATTTTTTTTATTAAGATTTGATATGTCAATTTGACAATTGTTTAACAATATGTTCTTTAAACATGAAATGAATGATAATGCGTTATTTTTCCCCCCAACAATGTATATATTATTAAACTTTTGTTTTTAACAAACGAAATACACTACAACAATCTATATAGACTATTTTATTATGACTATAATTTTGAATCTAACGGATGAATATTATAATTTCTAGAATTTTTTTAAGTTGACCAGGATGAAAGTGTTGCTGATTTTAAACACATGTTTTCCCCCACCTTGTATCTATCTTAATTTTTACTTAAAAGTAAAAGCTAAAAATACCCTTTTGAAAAGAACAGTTTAAGGATTATGAATATAAATTTTTCTAAATTTTTCACTGTGTATTTTTAGAGATACATATATTTCATTTCACTGAATCATAATGTCAGCTGAAAAAATTATGCAGTGGTTTTGTTTTTTAAATTAAATAAAATTAGATAAAAATAATGAAAATGAAAACAAATTATAGGAATTGAAAGTAGATTCACTTTTGCAAATGCTGGTGTCATTTTCGAAACCAAATTCTGAGTATTTGCAGGAGTCTGCAACCTCCAAAGTTCATGTAAGCTAGAGGGAATTCTCTGGTTCCTGCAAACAGTTCCATTCGCTAGTTTTCGATCGAAAGAATCTTTCGGTCAAAAAACATTTATTTTGGCCGAAAAACGTAACTCTAACGGAATCCATCAATATTAAACGGTTTCCTATCTTTTCGGCCGAAAAAAACTTTTTTCGGCCGAAAGATGGGTGAGCGAATTTCATCGGTTGAAAAAAATGAAAAAACACGTATCGTTTCATTTCGCTCCAAATTGTATAAATACGCTTTCGAGCGAACACATTTAACACAATTCATCGCTTGTTTCATGGTTTTCTAGAGCACATAAACAAAGTTTCGAATCATCTTTTTCATTTTTTTTTAAGGTCATTGATGTTTGTTCAAGTTTTTATTGGAATAACAATTTATATATTGAAAGATAAATGTTGAGCATTTTTTCAAGGTGAAACCTTTGTTGAACATAAAATTATTGATATTATTTTTTAATAATTTTTGTGACGATGATGTTTTTCTGAGACTATTCTGAAATGTTGATTTTGTTCAAAAAAATTACAGATAACTATACTCATGGGAAACTGAAGTTTGCGCAAGAGAAAATTTGATCACACTCGAGATGAAACTCACTATAACGATCAAAGAAAAGATCATTATTGGAGAAATAAACGAGAACATGCAAATATTGAAAGATGATAATGTAAA
This sequence comes from Picea engelmannii, assembly GCA_009831015.1. Classification (NCBI taxonomy): domain Eukaryota; kingdom Viridiplantae; phylum Streptophyta; class Pinopsida; order Pinales; family Pinaceae; genus Picea; species Picea engelmannii. Next base: position 537,851 of record ML790950.1, read on the forward strand.
TAGATATTTTCAACAAGAAAAAGTCCAACCAGGTATGCATGCACATATTGACTATATTAAAAGTGTATAATTCAAATTTAAAATATTGTTTAATATAATTGATTGTAATTACGATTTGATGTTTTTCAAAAAACACAAATAGATTTGTCTCATAACGTCGATGAATACGTTGAAACCGAAATTGAAGAAAAAGACGAATCACCTATAGGTATGTACATAAATTTAGATCATACAAGATGAACACTTGTATATAGTTTAGTAAATTTATGTTTAGGTTTTGTTTTTTAATATAAATTTTAAATTGAAATATGCAGGAGAATCTATCAACATTGATGATGAAATATTAGAAAATGTTGATACTCACAAATTTGGGAAGAAATAAGCTAAACATTATATAATATATCAAACTAAGAATATGTATAATACTTTTTTCAAAGATGAATCAGTAACAGTACAAGCTCAACTTTTACTTTGTCTAATAAAGTCAAGAAAGTTAAAAGAAGCTACATCATTATTGGGTATTCAAAAGTCGAGAAAAGATACAAAGGTGAAACAAAATGTCTTTGACAATATAACTAGTGTATTAAAAGCTTTTGGAAAATATCGAAAAAAAGATGTCAGTGTTGCATGTAGAGTGATACAAACAACAGTTGTTTCATCTAGCAATATAAAAGATTGTTTGACACGACACATGGAAAAAACGATGGGAACGTCAAAAAAAAATTGTACAAACATAGAAAATTTTAATTGCAAATAGATGCAAATGATGAACTGGCTTGTTGGATAGTGATTTCGAGACAACCCTACAAAGATAGACTTGCAGAAAATGTTAAAAAATTGTCTCGTAATTGTTGGTTGACATGATCTCGTGTTTCACCACATACAAAGGATGTGTTGCGATGAAGAATAACACGAAAACAATATGAAGAATATCCAAAACATATATTTCCAATGACACAAACAGAATTGTTCAATAAATTCAAAGAAGAACACAAAGAAGTTAAAATTTCCATCAATATATTTGTGCAACAAAAGCCATGGTTTGTTAGACCCATCATTGTTCGTGACACTTGTTGTTGTCGTTATCATGTGGAATTTGAGTTATATTACAACACTTTTCTTGATTTTGGTAAAACTTTATGGCCAAGTTCACTCCTCCTTCCACATTTCGTGCTTTTATATCTGAAATTCTATGTGAAAGAGAAGGTGATGAATTATTTTACCAAAAAAAATGTGTTTATGAAAAGAAATGTGATCGTTGTGGAAATCTAAGTTTGTTTCACTCAAAGTATCATATTCATATGAATGATCAATCATTTTATAATATAACAGACAATTGGAAGAGATATGAATATATCAACAACACGACTCCACATTCTTCAAATTTTATTTCTAAAATGATTGATTTGAAAGTAGATAAAATATGTGTGATAGATGTTTTGAAGAATTTTGAGGAAGAAATTTATAAATACACCAAGAATTCACATAGAGCTCAATGGAAAGACCTACAATTCAAACAATCTCGTGAAGTGTTTCCGCCAGGGACAATTTTGTTTGTAGTTGATTTTGCAGAGAATTACACATTCGCTGCACAAAAATAAATACAGAGTGAATATTATCATTCTGATCAAATCACTATATTTGTCTACGTTCTATATAAACATGCTCAATGGAGTCTTGATAACATAGAAAACACCAACAACAATCAACATGTTATTAAATAATATCACTTTTATATAAGTGATTATCGAGCACACGACACACATTATGTACAACATTGTTTTGATAAATTTTATGATTCATTGAAAGAATGCGGAATCGGATTTGATTGACATTGGATATGGTCAGATGGATGTGCAAGTCAGTTCAAATATTCACGATCATTCTACTGGTTGTGTCGTCTTCATAATAAATCAAACATTACGCATTGTTGGAATTTTTTTGAGACTGGTCATGGAAAAGGAGAGCGCAATGGTGCAGGGGCATGTGTAAAACGATCACTTCGAAGGTATCAGATGAACCCTCATGCCGATTGTTTTGAATCCGCTGATCAAGTTGTTGAATGGTGAAAAATGGCGCTAAGCCATGAAAATAATACGTCAAGGGATGTGGGCAGGTGTGTCTATATATACATGTTACACATGTACATAGGATATTTTTATTCACGTGTTCAAATTTATATTCAATCTTCAATCATTTTCTTGAGAGATTTCAAGTTAACAAGTTCTTTTCTTGTGCAAGTTTTTTTGGTATGTTGGAATCCAAGATGTAAATAGATCAATCCCATATGAAACCGATACAATACACGGGACATGAAAAATGCATCCAGTTAAAACAAAACGTTATCAAAATGTGTTTGCATTTGATAGAATAAATGAGTCTTGTTTTTGAGTTTGCATAAAGGACATAGAATCCATAGAGATTTGTGAAAAGGAAAATGCAGAATATGTTAAAGCTTGGAGACATACCGAACTTAATATAAAAGGGAAAATGTCACTTGCAAGCTCAGAGAAGATGGAATCAAATGAAACTATAGTGTCAGTTGATGGCGATAAAGTTTCTGATCTTGTTAGAGAAGGTAATGTGTATGTTTAAAAATTTTCAAATAACTTGTATATGTACTTGTGTGATAATATAACACGAAATATTTGTTGTCCAATATATCGAATTATTTGCAGGAGATGTCTTTGTCGTGGTTGCACCTGTAGACAACACTGAAAACATGAAATATTATTTGATGCGATGCACATAACAAAAGATGAGGCTATTAGAATACTTTGATGATAACGATTTTATATATGAAAGAGAATCCATCGTATTGAAAATAAAATTTTTTCAAAAAACCCATCAAACCAATATTCATGTTCACTTTCAAGGCTACCAGTCAAATGTCATAAGTTGTCAATATAGTCATTTGGTATGTGCAACGCGCATAAAGTTAATAGAAGTTCAATCAAGAAAAAAAACAAAAGTTAGAAAATGGAAAATGTCCAAAGCCGATCATGAACGAATAATTGAAGATGGAATATCATTACAATTTCTTTAAACGAGTGACATGTACATTACAGAATTTTATATTTTGCATTGAAAGTACACGTATTTATGAATATCTAGAATTCTAGAATCATTTCCAGTTTAGTTTACTTTCATGGTCCATTCAATTAAGAAAAGTTGTATTTTTTATGAATTATAAAGTTTACCGAGCCTTATTTACACTTTCAGAGAAGAACCTATAGATTGTATCTAGGGAACCTAAATTGACCTATACTTTGGATGATTATACTTTAATACTACAAATTATCCAAATAGTATACGCAAAACTTTTTTATGCATGTAACTAATTTACTACATATAGGATTTGTGTTCATTATTTGCAATTTGATTGTTCAATGCTTTTTCAAATGAAGATGATAACTTCATATCAAAACTAGGACCCATTTCCATGTCATTATAAGAGACCATTGATGGCTTAAAAAAACTTTAATTATGAAATTGTGAATTTTGATTCCAAAAGTGTTGATATTATATTATATTGTTAAATTTATCCATTTAGATTTCAATATCTTGAAGCAAATTGAAAACAAAATTGAAATTATGAGCTACTTGAAAAATGTGTATGATGAGCAGGTAACAAGTTACTTATATTCTACACATTAAACATAGTTTTCATTGAGTTTGATTGAAAAAAACTTAAGTTGAAAATGAATTTGATTTTGTGGCCTGATAACAAAAAATAAAAAATAAGAGGTCATCTACTAAGGCTTGGTTTGTTGCATTTAGATTTTCATAATTTTAATTGAATTAATGGTAGATGTCATATTAATGGAATTAGTGAATACTTCCAATGTGCAGAGGATTGATAATTTTCATCAACCATGTTCTACCATCTTTGATACAAAAACAATTTATATCAATATAAATTTTAATGAAAAACGCTTACTTGTATTAAAGTATATTTTAATTTTACATATTAAAATAGGTTTTAAATCATGTTTTTATTTCAAAATACATATTTTTATTTCACATTTTCTTGAATAAATATATTGAAAGATCGAAAAGAAACCAAAGACTAACATAACCAATTTAGTGTTGGACTGTCATAGTGAATACTTCCATTAATGGTAGGTGTCATATGAATGGCATTAGTGAATACTTCCAATGTGTAGAGGATTGATAATTTCCAGATCAACCATTTTCAATACATAAAAAAATATATCAATATAAATTTTAATGAAAACCGCTTACTTATATTAAAGTTATTTTAATTTTACATTCTAAATCATGTTTTATTTCAATTTTTATTACAAAGTACACATTTTTATTTCAGATTTTCTTGAATAAATATATTGAAAACTCGAAAAGAAACCAAAGACTAACATAACCAGTTTAGTGTTGGACTGTCATTTCATTGTGAAATTTCATAAGAAACTATAAAATTTGATGACTTGTTTTGACTATTTTCAACCATATTTCCAAATCAAACAAAATTTAAATTATAA
>ML790950.1:542399-561362 GCA_009831015.1 Picea engelmannii
GATGACTTGTTTTGACTATTTTCAACCATATTTCCAAATCAAACAAAATTTAAATTATAAGTTAGAAACTATAATTTGTATTTCACATTTTCTTGAATAAATATATTGAAAGCTCGAAAAGAAACCAAAGACTAACATAACCAGTTTAGTGTTGGACTGTCATTTCATTATGAAATTCCGTAAGAAACTATAAAATTTGATGACTTGTTTTTTACTCTTTTCAACCATATTTCCAAATCAAACAAAATTTAAATTATAAGTTAGAAACTATAATTTGATAACTACTCAGATCTCCCATCACTAAAAAATCAACTCTACTTCACATAGTACAATGATGTTTATACAATAATGTTTATAAATAAAATGAAATAAAACATTTTTAATTTCAGCACAGTATCGTAAAACATAAATTAACTTTTTTTTTTTCTAAATAAAGTAGGATCCTTATATTAATAATTTATTATTAAAGCCTTCTGGTATCAAAAAATTACATTTGTCAGGGTAAACAGTGAGACAATGGCTGCATCACCCAGATGAGAAACCAATGTTGTCACTTGTCCAAACAGTTTACAATTGCAGAAAAAGAAACTAAGGTGCCTTGGAGGGCTAGATCCAAGAGAAGTAATCCATCTAAAGACATAAAAAATCCAAGAATCAAAAGTAATCATCTTGAGCTTGGGCTTGGCTTATGTTTTGTCTGAGGATCATGCACAATGTCCGGGGATGAAGTCCCTGTGTCCAGAGTGGTGTGAAGGAGAATGAAGATGAGAGTCTCCAAGTGCTCATCGTGACGCTCACAAAGTTCGTCTCTGATCAAGAGCTCCTTCATGTCATGCCTGACTTCAAAGACTGAGTTCTGAATGTTGTCCAAGGAATTCTGCAACTCCGTAAACCCATCGCACCGAGTGCATGAAGGTTGTGGCCTAGGAGAAATAAGGGGAGGAAGAGGAGGTGAAGTGTGGGGGGAGGCGGAAGAAGTGAGGGTGGCAGTCGAGCTAGGGAGAGCGGATGGAGAATGCATGCGGCAGGGAGGATGGTGTATGGATGGTGCTTTCGGGTTGAACTCAGGTGTGAAGCCGAGTGAATTATCCATTTTTTCAAACCACTCCACTTTGCAGGCCCACAGGGAGGACAGAGGAGGGAGATCCGGGGTGGAGGAATGAGAGGCATGAGTTGTAGGCGAAGGCAAGTCTAGAGTGTTTTTCCATCCTCGCCCCCACGAGATATACCACACAACCCCTCTCTTGAATTTTCCCCTTTGCCTTGGCATCAAGAAGCTGTCATTAAAACATAAATTATCCTTTCAACATAAAACATAAAAATTCAAATTATAAGCTATTGACTATTTATTAATGAATAAACAATATTTTTCACCATCATAAACATTATAAGAGAAATCAAAGATGTAACAATAAACAATATATTCCACCATCATAAACAATATAAGAGAAATAAAATATGAGACAATAAATTGATATTTTGAGTTCCAAAAATGTCATATATATATATAATCAAATTTTGAATAGTTACACTGCCAAATACATAGGTTCCACATCCATTTTAGAATAATAACAAAAACTAAGACATTCAACTCAAAAATTCTAGACTCTAAGCCATCTCTTTAAGATAGATCACTTCATACCTGGAAAAGAAAATAAAATTCAAAAATTAAAAATTTACAATTCAAACCTGCAAAAAAAACATAATTCAAAAATAAAAAATTTACAATAAAATATATGTACAAATTTAAAATAAAATGTACACATGTACCATTTTAGATAAATAAAACAAGTTGTGATTAAATAAATTTTTTTTTTTTTTAATAAGTAAGTGGTTTTATATATAAGGGCCTTCAAGAAACCAGACCATAGTTACAAAATTTGATAACAGTCGGATTGTAGTTACTGAACTGCCCCAAAAGGGAGAAACCAGTTCAGCCAACCGGGTAAGTTTAGCATCTGAGAGCCTACCAGTCTTAAAAAACAAAGCTGAGCTGACTAAATTATAACTAGAGGGAAAACTATTAAAAAGGAAAAGATCCCTTGAGGGGTTAGACACCTGGCAAGTAACCTGGCATGTAACCTGGCAGGTAACCTGGCCACAACTCCTCCTCAATAGGTGTCCCTCTATTTTCCAAATGCATGTCATCGTCCATGGTGCACTCGTCCCTGTTGACATCTGTCATGGCGTCTCCCGACGGAGTGTGCACATGTTGACCTGTGGCTGTGACCGCTTCCATGTCCTCCTGTTGGACCTGCTCCGCAACGACCTCTGCTACACTCTGCGTCCTAACATTTCTTTCATCGCCTGCTGAGGAGGGTGCTCCTTCTGAAGTCGCGCCTGTTGGGTAGGAGGGAGAGGCGTCTTGGAAGGTAGAAAGGAGCTGGAGGAGGGTCGAGATCCTTTCGTCCATAAGTTGCATCCTAAATTGGAGGTCCTCCATTCCCTGACGGAGTTCGAAGACCAAGTCGTAGAGGATGGTGAAACTCTCTTTCAGCTGCAAATCCGGCTTGGATTCAGGAGACACCGATGTATTGTTTCATTCGGCCCGAACAGGAGATGGCGCCCCCATGGGCGACTTTGAAGAACCAACAACTGGTGCGAGGGGAGGATTGAAAGTTCTGGAGGTTGATGGAGTGGAAAGGTGGTGCAGGGAAGAGCCTGGAAAGATTTCAATTATGGCTAAGCACTCAAAGCAGGAGACAGACAAGGTGGAGGAATTGAGAGGTGCTAACTCAGGCAACAAGAGCGGCGGGGAAAGTGTAGAGGGAGAACCAGGAGGAGAAGCCGATGCACGAGGGTGAGGAGGATGCCAAGGAGAGCCCCTTCGCGGTCGTCCTCGTTGTCGCGGCATGATTTGGAAGTGTAAATGGATTTGACGTTCCAGGCCAATGTGGAGAGCCTAGAGAAGGTCGGGACTCGTGAGCACCATGAACGTGCAAGCAAAACCAGGCCAGGGTAGTGGAGGAGTGTTGGAGTCGGTTCTCGGGAGAGGGAGAGTATCACAAGTAGACGGAGAAGCCATAGAACCATGCATAATGGAGGTCGGGTGAAAACAAATTAATGCCACTGCAAACGACGTGAAAGTCAGTTAATGCTAGGTAGAGTTGGCGGTAGTCGGCACGAGCAGGTCACATGGCTCGCTACCTTACTGGCTCCTATGCTCTCCCTCTGTACGCCAGGTGGTCGACACTATCACCCCATCCGGGGGTGATTAAAGCAAAATTGACATACATACCAAAAGAGTTAAATCTTATCCTCCAACATACTCATTTCCACCAAATATAATGTAAACATCTGTAACAATAAAAACAATAATAAAAAAAACAAATAACACATATTAACATATATACTTTAACTAAATATTAAATAAACAATAAGAAATAATAACATATCCAACCAGAGTTAAAAGATTTATGATTTTTCCTCTCTTTTTATTACACTTTTTTGGCACTTTTTTTTAAACCAAACTTCCATCACAAAGTTCCAAAACTTTCAAAATAGTTACTTTCCACATTAAGCATACATGATTTAAACAATTTGTAAAATCTTTCTCTAAAATCTTTAAAAAATTAATGAGAAAATTTTTGTTCTTGGTAACCAATTTTTGTGTTCAGAGTTAGATAATACTCTGAAAATAAATATAGAACTGTGTATGCAGAAAGTTCACAAATCTCCATATTAAGTCATTCTTCCAATAAAATACTTATCTCCTTGTGGATAAAGTCTCAGATTCTTCAGGTGAAATTCTCATCCCAGGTGATCTTATTTACTCAGCAGTAAAATACTAATCTCCTCAACAGTAAAATACTTCTCTCATCTTCTGCAGTGGAATAGATGTTCTCATATAATCAAATTCCCTCAAATGCCCTTTCAAATTAAAGGACTCATAAATCTCTATATTAAGTCATTATTCCAATAAATTACTTATATCTATAAAAGTTCACAAATCTCCATTTTAAAAATCATTCTTTCATAAAATACTTATCTCCTCTTTCTGCGGTGGAATAGATGTTCTCATATAATCTTTCATGTACATGAAAAAAACACAAATTTGCAGATATATTAAGTCATTCTTTAAAACCATTTAAATCTTTCATATTTGGGATGTATTCATATTACACATAATCAAATGTTCTTTGAAAGTATATGTCATCTACTATATGTGAGTTCCAGAAAATATGTATCTCCTCTTTCTGTGGTGGAATAGATGTTCTCATATAATCTTTCATGTACATGAAGAAAACACACATATGTACATATATTAAGTCATTCTTCAAAAACCATTTAAATCTTTCATCTTTGGAATGTATTCATATTACATATAATCAAATGTTCTTTAAAATATGTCTCCATCATAATATAAACATAAGTGAGATCATGCACATACATAGCTTATTTGTAAATCTACTTTAATGTTGGTTTTTGTGGTTAGTAACCAATTTAGTTAAGAGTTTGACAATACCCTGGCAAGAAGGAATTCACTTCGTTGTATACAAAAAACACAAATGTTCATACTATGCCATTCTTGGACAAGAAGGCAAGAAATGCAATCGAAAAAAAATTAGAAAATTCTTATTTTCTAATGTGGGATAGAGTTTGTTTTCAAATAATCAAATTTTTAAGTTCAAAATTAGGTCATCATCATTATATAAACATAAATAAGCTTGAATGTATCATTTAAGACAATGATAAGTTTATATAGGGTTTCTGTATATTTCAAAATAATTGATCAAAGCATTAAAAAGTTATTTAAACACTATTTTAGTAACCCTATGAATAGGAAAGACTAAACTAAAAATTTGAGAAAACAAAAATTATAAGTTTATTCAACAAAAATAAGCTTGAACACTTTTATATAAAACCCCAACATAAAAGCAAATTAAAACTCACTAATGTGCAATAAACATATATTTATGAATCATCATGAATAGACGTATATTTCCCAGGTATGGATGTTTCTTCATCAATCTCAATCTCACGCACTCTCTTCTCCACCTTTTGTTCAAGCACACTCTCAGGTACTCTCTTATCCACATTGCCCTATATAACACATTTCAAATTTGAAAATTTGAAAAGTAAATTTAAATGATTTTAACACATTAAATTGTAGTTTTAAATTTTGAAACATGTAATGCCTATAATGTGTCAACCTATGATTCAATAAATTAAATGTTGTTTAAGACATTATTCTTTTATATTAATAATTTAAATGTCAATTTTCAATTTTAATATATAACTAAATTTGTTTTCAACATGCAATAATACTTGTGAACTCCCACCCTCTTCAAACTCTCCCAATGAGAATTGAAACAGGTATGCCCAAGTAGTAGGAGATGGAATAGGGATCTGGGAACAACACAACTAAGAACTAAATCTAGGATTCAATGTGTTCACACTTATACAAAATTATAAATGGCATATTGTTGATCTTATTCAAAAGATTGAAAATTGAAAAACTAAAGTGTTCATTTGTGGATATTAAAAAACACATACCTGATTCAACCCATCCAAATTTAAACTTGTGGAATCAAGTCTCCTATTAACTGGAGATTCAGTTAACATATTTTCAAACTACAATTAATGACAATAACAACTCAATTATTTCTATAGATACAATGATATGTATCTAGATCTATAATTAGAAGTAAACTATCATAAAATGCATAAAAAATTTACTAACTAGAACACATACCAATCTGTTGTTCAGTTCATCATTCTGAATGAGCTCCTTCCAACCATTACGAATAATTTTTCATACTCCTTAAAAAAATTTACTGACATGGTATCTAACTCCTTATTTGTTTTATAAACAAAAATGGTCTGAGAATTGGCTTCCTCTCATTGATGATTCAAACCAACATCAACACCATAAAAAATCGATTTCAAATTTTATCTAATTACATTCCTAGCCTCTTTGTCAACCTCTGATGAAGCTCACAACTCTTAATGTGAAGCAAATGCCCCTTTTGGGCGAAATACTAAAGGTCATGGAGACCTCTGCAATGTCGCATTTTGATATGTCCATTTTCGATCATATGTTTGTCCTTTACCAGCCCCATAATAATCGAACGATAGACTAGTATAATCAGGGTGCATGTCCATGAAAAACTCTGCATAAAAGTGTCTAACAAAATAATATGAAACCTCATCGTTCCACGAAAATTTCTCATATGCTGCCAAAAATCTGTTATACAGATGTCCTGCTATGTTGGGGTGCTTAAAATATTGCACCTTCAACATCTTTCTCTTTGACCCATCTTTAGAATTGAACATCAAAATTGTATTTTCTTTTGAAACTTTATTTTTTACATCTCATTTATCATGGCTCATCACCTCTAAATTTCTCCGCCTCATCAAATCGATAAAACTGTCAGTGATTGGCCCCATCTTTTGATATGCATCTATTAAGTTTTTCAATGAATGAAAAACAATATGCAAGCTTTGTTTACTCTCCCGAGGGAGATCCAAGATCCTAAAATCATTTTCCAACCTGCTTTTAACACTTGAGCATCATTCAATGATCATTACTTCAGTAATCTCTTCCTAGGGAAGTTCATCACCATCATTCAAAGGATAGGTGGACGTAGGTGCGTAATCTTTTGTTTCTTGATAACGTCGCCTCATAAATCCACCTTCACCCTCTTCACTAACATTAGAATCTTCGTGACACCCACTCTCTCTTTCATTGTCTTCTCTCGCACTAAACTCATTTTCTACACACACATTTGAAAGTAATTACAACATTTAACTTGACATAAATATAAATACACAAAAATACAACAAAAATAAATCAAATCAAATCAAATTACCAAAAATGGTTTGTTGTCCTGATGTATTCCCTACATTTTCAGGTGTAAGAGTATCAATGTGCAACCTATCTAAGAATGTTGCATCTATAACACTTGTTTGAGCACATTTTCGAGTTGATCTATTCACAGACTCATTTGATAATCTTCTCTGACGAAATTGTCGTTGGTCACTCGAAATCTCAGTCGAATAAGAGATTCATCTTCTTCCTTCCTGAGATAGCCTAGAGCGTTTGCGAGGAATGTTTGGAGAATTTTGTCTCGACATTTCGCCTTAATATCTATCCTTTGAAAATTCATGAATATGAAATTTCATAAGTTTTAGAAACATTAAATGGAAATACTAAATGTATAACACAAGCATTTAAGAACATATATTGAAAAAACTAGAACAACTATATTTTTTACAATGATTGACAAAAACAATCACTGACAAAACATTTACTTAAAACTAAAACAAGAAACAATATCACATGATACATGTTGTTACTATCCTCTTAGATATATGCTCAGAAAAAGCTTCAAGGGATCATTTGATCAAACCCTCGGGGTAGATCTCATCATGACACATGGAACAAATTGTCAAGGAGAAATTTTAGGGTAAAATATCAATAGACTAACGAACAACATACACATGTGGAACCAACAATAGAAGATAACGGCAACATACTCAAGGTGGCATTAGCAAGGAGATAAAAAGGACAACACCAGCAAAAAAAATGAGGAGGGTGACACCAGCAAGTAGAACCAAAATCCCCAAACAATAACCAAGAAGAGATCTCCAGCAAGATGGAAAAGACCAAGAAGAGGGGTTGTAGCCACAAAATTAAATAATTAAATAAGTCAAGAGAAGGGATCCAAAGTCAAGACAACTAACTTTCTTTAGGAAAAAACAAAGAACAAAACCAAAAACCCACACAACAATTAAGGGGGGCATAATTCAAGCAAGTGTGGTTTCAACACAAAGTCAACAATTAAATTCTTTCAAAGTCAAGAAGGATAACTTTCTTTAGGTAAAGCACAAAACCAAAAACCCACACAACAATTAAAGGGAGCATAAGTCAAACAAGGGTGATTTCAAGACAAAGTCAACAATTAAGTTCTTCTTGAATGAAAAAATGTCTGCATGATTCTCATGATATTTACTTATAATTTTTTATCATCTCAACATACAAGGAAGATCAAGAATGTGATCATGCTCTTATTAACTACTCCTATATCTCATGGACCATCCCATGAGAGAAAAAAATCACACATTATCTCAACTTGGTACTTAACAAAAAACAAAATAAACCAAAACACCAAAAGAAGATCAATAATGTGATCATGCTCTTCTTTGGATGTTATTTAGTTTATACATTTGTTGTTCTTCAATAATGGGACAAGCTCGAATTCAAGCCCGTCCCTGTACATGGGCAGGTCAAAAATCGGATCTCTCATCCCATCCGATAAACATATTATACCTCTACTTGTATGTGCCCGATATGGTCTAGGTGTTGTTGTGTCTTTGTTTTTACTCTATTGTTTTTTCATCCTATTTTGTTCATAAATTATTAATTTATAGGAGATTTAGGCATGTCCCTGTACATGGACAAGGCCAAAAATTGCCCTATCCATGCCCATGGACAAGTAAAGTGAGCTTATCTATGCTTACTATTATATATGTTGAAACCAAGGTGAATAACAATCTTGAAATGATTAGGTGGTTGTGTCAATTTCATCTCCAGGTAAAGCTCTAGAAGTTGACTAAGTAGCATCCTAGCTAATTATAATTCCACTAGGTCAAGATATAAAGCCTACAACAGCACTAGTAGCAGATACAATTCCTAAGAATTCTATATGCTTACTAACACCATAATCACATTCTTCTTTAGATAAAGGTAATCACATAACTAATACCATATGCTTACTTACAGTTGTTGGAACCATTACATGATGGGTAACTATGAAGTAAGCTCTACTTTAAGCTCAGTATCTACATGTTGCTACTTATACCATATGTAATAGCACATAATAAGCAATACTCGTAACATAATTAACACAAAACTAATGTTCATTAAACTAATAGTAATACGGGATCACTACTACTATTATGATCACCTATCCATCACATAGAGCAAGTGTATTAGTACTACTTATGATAGTGATTAGCTTATTACCATTGATTGTCATTACTTGGATATGGATTAGTACAAAACTAGCTATGAGTACATCATTCTGATATGAGTCTAATGTATCTAATTATGAACTACTGAGTACATTGGTTTGAATCTCTCATTGTGTAGTAGCCAGTGATATTGCTTCCCATTAATTCCATAACATTCCATATTGTGAATCTCATCATGGTACTAGAACAATGATCACTATAAAGAAGTAATTCCATTGAATAGGAGTACTACTAACCTCTATCTTATTTGTCCAGTTATAGTTAAAGGTTGTTGTATGACATATAAAATAAGGAATAGAAACAAACGACATGATTGTTAACTAAAAATGGAAGTATATAATAAGAACTAAAGGCAATAGCTTAACCTGTAATACAAGGGGAATAGATCCATTTCATTACTATGATATCAGTAATACAGAAACAACTTAGCTTAAGGTTAAACAAGATGATATCATGTTACCTATTTACCATAATCAATACACATTGTGATATTAATCTTATCTCTTATTAACTACATGGGATATCACTAGAAAGAAATGGTACTAAGTATCAACACATGTATTACACTTGTATGTGATTCCAATGCTTGTGTCAAAAGCTATTACCCTTATTTTCACCTATCACCATTATCGAGTAGTGTGTATATTCCCCTTATTTCCTTAATCGACACTGTGGAATAGTGATAAGTAGTATGTGTTCATTACAGATAGCTTAGGTATTACTTCAATATCATCGTGGTTATCGTATACAATAAGCATTACTTAGTGTTATATATGGTTTATATGTAAGTTCAAACTCAAAGCTATGATACTAGCTCGATGGGTATAATCAATACATATCCATATATTATGCATATTACTTAGTTGTATCAATACAGTTAAATGTGTTATCTCAAAAACAGAGGCTATATCTAAGCTATTCACATACATCACATGTGTTCACTTCCAATACTATGATTCCAGTCAAAGTTGATCGACACTAATATAGAAGTAATACTAATATTACCCTTTAAGGAATACTAGTATTATGCATAGTTAATACTATTTAATGGCAATAGCTATGGAAACAAGATTCACCCTTGTCACAACAGAGCTCATATATCTTATCCTTGTTGATCTCTTTGATTTGCCTCATATATGCACTATTCATTTCCTTGTATTCCCATATATATGGTATGCTCATACAGTAAAGCTTCGCACAGTATGGAGCAAATAAGGCAGAGAGAATACCATGCAATTTGTAACTAGTATCTGTGCCATATTAGTGTAAATACAAAGGGTAATAGATCACCAAAGCTAATGTATAGAGGTCTCATAGAGGGCTTGTTGTGGTCTCATATCATATTAGTTCATTACTTCATCATATTCAACCCTATACAGTTAGCTGGTATGATTACAACAGGTTTGATTCATGTTTGTGTACACTTACTTTATCCCTATTGTTTCCATGATACTGAGTTTGTTAGACTAGCTAATACACTAATCACTATGTTGTAATTAATGGGAAACATACACTTATAGGGAAAATACATGGTATTGTAACTCGGCTTAAAGATGGTATTATAATCATGTCTATTACTAAAAGCTTAGATACGATATATGTCATGATATATTAGTAATAACACGTATGATAAGATGTATACCATTGCCTATATATGTAATATGGATCTGTATTAACTAATTATAATGCTTCTATGATTCAGATAGTCTATGATTACCGTATGTTCACTAGTATGTACACTATAACTAGGAGTGATGTCCAGCTTAGCTCCAAGTAATACGAATGATTTGGGGAATTACAATGGAATCAGATTAGGCATATGATAGTTAAAGTTCATAAGCTAACAAAAGTAGAGACCTATCATATTTATGTAATATAAGCACAATCATGGTCACACTGTATTACTATCGATCCTAGTTATATGAGCATAGTGACCAGTACTCTTCTATATCAATTCCACATGTTATAACTGTCATATATTATGGGATTCATTATCCTTATTACTCGTATTGAATAGTGTAAATAGAGATATTACTATAAGAAACACTATAACTTTACCAGTAGCATCATTAACAAGGGTCTTACAAAGGGCATACTCTTATCCAATACAGATGGGTTTTACTTACTCTGATTAAGAGAGAGCTAAAGCAATGGAATCAACTTCATATCTTACCCGTATGAGCTATGTGAATATTACGATATAGTTAAGAGTGTAGAGTCTAAGTCTAAGGTATAGGCCACTAATATCTATATGATCTCCATGGAATACTATGGCTATTATCTATACCACCCTGTATTAGAGTATGCATATTGATTCCCCTTGTTCATATGTTACCATATTCACCGGTAAATCTCAGACAACTCCTCAGGTCTAGTATTGCTAGTAGCTATACCATATAAGCAGTATGTTCATGTTAGTTTTAATGAGATTAGTTCATGTCTATCACCTATACCTGCCAAATTTCCTCTTATTATGTGTTAGATGTTACTGTGTTCACTAGAATAAAGGTCAATGGCAATAATACTAACATATAATTATAAGTCACACTACAACTCATACTTTGAATTACAACAAGAAAGCATAGAGCTATACATGGTGTGTTTCATATTAGTTGAGATCAAGTTGTTATTACGATAGCTTACATGCTTTGATTATTATCAGTATTAGTATTGATTTTAGTTATATTACCTTTATTAGGGAAACTACGTATATGGTGTGTACAGATTATTTAGATAAAGCACAGATAGCTATGGGTTTAAATAAGGACATAAAATGTGAAGCTTAAGTATATCATAGGTAAGAGATTGGTTAAGTTGAACAGGAGAACATATCCCTTATTAACATGAACTCAATATAATAGGTATGATCGTAACTATCAAATAAAAAAACAAGTGATTAGAATGATTACCAGTAATCTGTATATCTTTATCGTAACTATGTATTAGTCTGTAATGGTCATAGTGTAACACATAGCCTTTATTAAGCTAAGGGACAGGGTCAAATATGGCACTGTCCATGTACAAGGACAAACCCAAGTCCGGGCATGTCCTTGTACATGGACAAGGCCTCACATATATTATATGTGAGCTAAATGTTTAATTAACTCAAATATAAATTTTATTTGAATTCATAATTTCCCAATAAAAATAAATAAATTTCAAATAAAAAATGTTATAAACCATAATTGTACATTGACTATAAACAACAGTTCCAAATTAATATAGTAACAATCTATTCTAACATTTATAAGAATTTAGTAAACATTGCACCACAATTTCACCATGTAATAATCTTTTACTTTTGTATTATATTTCAATAAAGAATAACAAAATAAAAATCTATTTTAACATTTATCAGAATTTATTAAACATTGCACCACATAATTGATTTCAATTTCACCATGTAATAATTATTTAGTTCTATATTATATTTCCAATAACAAGAAAATAAAATATGAAAAGCCATCCAATACAAATAATACAATCCCAATATAAAATTGTAAAATTATTATCTGATATTTAAATCATTATCACACAATCTCGATATTTAAATCATTATAACACAATCTCAATGTAAAAAATAAAAATTATTCACTAAATATTAATCAACACAGCTTTGAGATTTGCAAATCACAACATGTCTAAGGACTTATAGTTAACCCAGGCAAACACGGTTGAAAGCTTATACACCAAAAGAGAAACCTTGTTTATTGTATAAAGTAGAAAAGGGGAAACCTAATCAGAATCATCTAAAATGAGGATACTCAGTTGAAAAGAAAAGTAACTAAGCTATGAAGGCAAATTCATCATAAACAAAACAAATCTATCTTTTCTTTTAATACTAAAATTGAATTATGAAGAAAATAAAAAAACACTAAAAATGAATTACGAAGAACAAAAATTCAAGCCTACAATTGTTTTAACATATATATATCTTGCCAAAACAGATCCTGATGTGTAAGAATAACATCCTTTCAAATAACTGAGGAGTAAGGGACAAGACTATGGTACCATTCCTATACATTATGATTCGTTATTCAGGGTTATAGTGCTCACATCATCAATGGACAAGTTATGGTAATTTATACACTTGGGGGGACAACATTCTTGACCAAATCAGATTGATATAGGTTCAATAAGTCCATGTTGTTGGTTGCATTAAGATGCACCAGGTGCATGGCTCCTTATAAGTAAATAATAGATAGCCAGGGTTCATATCTATCTCCATCTCTATCTATCAAGTTCTCCTATTAAGTCTGCTATGTCTCCACCTCCATTACTTGGGATATCTAACTAGTAGAGGCTTCTTGTACAACATGTTCTGGAATTGACTGTGCAGTTGGAGGCATTTGTCAGGGGTCTCCTTTGTAATATCCATAGGCATTCCAGCAAGTTGTGTAGATGACATTTTGAACTGGAAAAGTGGATTGTGGATGTTGTGAGGGCTGATTTTCACCTTGGTTCATACATCAACGTACATCGGGTTGCAGGATCACAAATCTCTGGAGAAGATTTGAATTTTGACGGCTAGAATGCAAACTAGATTGATCCAATGTTTACGCGGGCTTTGGAGGTGAAAGCGCAAGGTAATAGAGTTTGTTGGATGCACAATGGAATGGTAGAATGAGGGAGGGTGTAAGCAACATTTCTAAAACACCCAAAAATTACATATCAAACTTCTTTAACAATAAAAATGAACTTTGATCAACAAACCATTTATTCTACAATTGCTCAGACACCCACCTAAAAATTAGAAGTTCATCACTAACACGTTTGAACAAAAATTGGACATTGTAATTGGATAATAATGATGAACAAAAATTAATAAATTAATAAATTGGATAATGATAATTGGATAATTGGACAAAGTTGTTGATCAGTTCTTTAAAATCTTCACGGTCTGAAGACGAAGAAAACAGATCTGTTGATGGAGTCATATTCACGGTGTCTGACGCCCTTCAAAATTACATGCATAAGAGTGGAGGACTCTCAGCAATAGAAAGATACAAAGGTATCACTGTAATATTTCCAAGGTTAGCAGAAGTCGTAATCAATGTTGTACTAACTGTCTATTTAAAAGAATAGATGGCTTCTCTAGCGCCCTGATAGCCAAAAGGGAAATAAGAAAATATCTTCTTGAGAGTAAAAAAACTGGTTTTCTCGCCAATATGTTTCTTGTCAAAGATCTGGTAAATTCTAATGCCAATTACACCCATGTTTGCCAAATGTTGACCTTTACATCATCAATTCTAAGTTTGAGGACGTTGTCGTTTATTGTGGGTAGTGTCAACTTAATTTTCTCTTTTAATTGGTCTCTGGTTGTTTCATTTCAAGGGGGCCAATGGCCAATGGTATACATTCTATGCCTCTCTCTAAAACTAGAGTTATGGTTATAATAGCAGGCATTGGTATTACTTTGCTCATGGATTTTTTGGATTTGTTGTGTCTTTCCAAGAGAATTAGACAGAGGGCATAGAGTGATAGTAGGGGACTTACTGACAGAGAGAGGATAATGCTTTTGGTAATGATAGTTTTGTAGATGTTGTGCATCGTCTCAGGCAACGTAGTGTTAAGAACTTTGGGTGTAAAGGGTTTTGGCAAATGGGTATACAGTGTTATGCAAATCCTGGTTTAGGTGAAGTGGGGAATTGGTAGTTATCTTATGGACAAGTTTTTGAATGAATTGCATTCAACAGAGTGTGGATGGCGTACATATGGTAACATTATGGGATACTCTTCTCACAAGTGGAGCAGCTATAGATTAGAAAGTGTAGTTTCGGTGTACTCTTCTGCGTTTTTACTCAATTTTATATTGACTGGATAAAAATTAATGAATTGGATAGTGATGAACAAAAATGTAACACCGTAAATACTGAGACACCCCCACCCCGAGACAAAACTAAAAATTTACCACTAAACCTTATCGACAATGCCTCAAGCAAATTACTGTTAAATTATTGTGTCGAAACTATTTTGATTGAAGACATAAATTTACCTGGACCGAATGCCCACAGCTCCAACACCTGCCTGCTTGCATCTCCAATGTCCACCCGACCGCCCGCCCTCCCGCCCAAAGCAACGACGCGAAACACTATCGCCTAGCGCTATCGCCAACACCACACGATATCAACTAACCAACAACTCGAAAAAAACTATAACAGTCGCGATGTGCGGGTAATATATAAATCTTTTTTCGACCGAAAGGTTCTTTCTGTCGAAAAGTGCTTTCGGCCGAAAAGATGTTACTGGATGAAACAATTTCGTCTGGCTAAAATTGTACACAAAAATCGAGGGCATCATCATGGTACCATTCGATTTAACGTTCAAAGGTTCGACCGAAACATATTTTGGCCGAAGAAAAGGTCTTTCAGAATTTTGGAGACCCGATTCTCACAAAAATGTTACCCACCTTCATGAATTTACCCTACTCTAATAAAATTCTTGTGGGGAAACATCTACTTGGTCACTTGAATGCAAAAGAAAAATATTACAGAGAGATTTACAAGAGAGTTTCTCACAATCAACAAATGACCCTTCATGCTCTTTAAATAGAGATCATGGACCAATCAAATGTTAAGCCATGGACCAATGTAGTAATTAAGATCGAGGAGAATATGAGCCATCAGATCACTCTATGTCGAGAACATATTGTGATCATCATATTACCTAACTACAAATGCATACTAAAGAAACACAATTTTACTTAACGACACATTAGACCAAATTGATCTTAATTAACTCCTAAGTGTCTAAATATCCTAACATGAACCCAGTGGAAATTTTAATGAATGTATCAATAGGCCCATAAGGATGAAAATCTATTGTGGTGCAAGATAGATTTATGCTTGTTATTTATTCACTATAACATGGTTTTGAATATTTTGTTGATAGCCTCCACCTAGCCATTAGCTCGTGGATAGTAAAGAGTGGTGAACTTGTGCATAAAACCTAAATGAAAATCCAACTGTTGGAAGAATTTATTCTTGAAATGTGTGCCACGGTCAGAGAACAATTGTTTCGAGACACTGAAGTAAGTGACAATGTGGTTAAAAAATAAGCGAGTAGTTGCTCATTTTGTAAAATAACCAATGGCCACAATGTTGTACTTATGGACACCATTGGATGTAGGTTGACACACCATAAAGTTAATTCCCCATTTACAAAAGGGATCGTAATGATAACAGGGCATAGTATAGTTGGTGAAGCTCATGACTTGGAAGTGAATATTTGGCACTCCATGCACCACTTAATTGCATGAATGCAATCATGAAATAGGGAGGGCCATAAATAGATTACCTATGCAATATTTTTAGTGGTAGTGATTTCTAATAAATGGCCACCACAAGCACCACTACAGAAGTCATTTAAAACATGCTCTACCTCTGCATGAGTTAGGCACAGACGCGAAATGGTATCAAATCCTCATTGGTAAAGGATGTCTCCAATGAGGATATAGAGAGGATATTGGTGATGAATGTGCTAATAGTCATCACGTGAAAGATGTAAAACAAGGATCCTCAAACAAAATCATTTTGCGGGGTGGCAATACCACCCCACATTTGTTGTTGATGCCCTTTTCGAGTGTGAGCAGGTCTGCAAGTTTATGCCAGAGATGTTGAGGTTCTCATGTGCTCTACGGTGAGCACATGTCCCCGAGTTGGAGCTAGATGTTATCCCCGATTTCTAGGGATAACTAGGAGATCATGTCTCGAGGCCCACAGGTCCTAGGCATGGAGTACCGAGAGCAGGATTGACCTGAGCATGGCCCTGGAGGGCCCATCTTTCTTCTTCTTCATCAAACCTGTTCTGTCAGCAGCAGCAACATCCATCACCTTCGGCTTGGACTTGCATCGGAGAAGACTCTTGATCCATGAGGTAATTGGTCCAGGTATCATCGTATGTGTCATGTTTGATCATTATAACTTTCAGATATATGCATCAGATTCCTTGCATTTCTGACAACTACTTGGATCTTACACTAACCCACTTGACCATGGTTGGGGGGATTAACGGGGTGCCCTAGAAAGCTTATATCCATAGGTTTTGGTTAGCCACCAGGGGAGATTTTGAAGAGCCATCGTCCGCTCCCATCATTATATCACTTTTACATCTTATCTCCCAATTCGTCTATCACATTCCCCTAGTCCGGACATTAGGATAACTTATTTGTGGGGTTACACTTTATCCTGTGGGAAGAAGAGGCTAAAGGCCCAGGGCATAAAAGCAATTTGTAAGAGATAAAAGCCATAAAACAATAAAACCTATAGATGCCTCGCCCAGGGATCCCCGAGAAGTCAATAAAAGGCCTCTCAATAAGAAACAAGAGGGACCCGAAGAAAAATAACAATAAAACAAGACCTAGCCAAGAGGATGGGGGGTCTCCTCACGAGCCAACCCATTATGTTCATAGGTACCTAGCAGTATGACATTGCCATTATCTCGTTACCACGCCAGGGTAGTGACCTTTGGTTGCATGGCCAAGGGAAAGGGGGTCTCATCACGATTCAGCCTTATCATCTCTGTGAAAGTACTCATGGATAACACTGTCATCTCTTGTCACCACGCCAAGGCAGTGTCCTCTAGTTAGACCTTGAAATAAAAAGAAAGAAAAAGCAATAAAGAAAAGAAAGAATAAAGGCAATAAAGGGTTTGCAAAGAATTGCATCCATGACAGGTACAGCTCGCCTCCTACAAAGGCACCCATGGATAATATCCACCCCTGTCTTTCACTATGTCTGGACATCCTTGGACCACACCACCTCGTATTACATGGCTTGGATGATATCCTTTGGGAACTTTCCTTTTCTTATGGATGTTGGCCCAATAGGGCACTTTGTCTTTTTCTTCAACTTTGTATAGTAGGTCATTGTAATATCTTTGATCTATTAGATGATATGCTAGGGGTTTTATGCATGCATTTGATAAAATTAATGATGAAATATGATTGACATTGCTATGATCCCGAGGACTAATGAGCCCATGGAGGGTGAAGTTTTTGATGTGCAGGACCATGCCCGACGGACAAGTACCAGGTGGACCGGTACACATGGGGAGATTATTAGTTCAGACCTCCATGGGGCTGAAGAGCCCATCAGATGGTTGATGGGACCTCATCAGGGGCAGAGACAGGACAGTGATTGGTCGAGCCTTTGCACAAGAGAAGAAGAAGGACATTTTCATCCAGGACGCCTTGGCTGAGCCCAGCCCTAGGGGGTTGACCCACTGCAGGTGGAACGTGTCCCTCTGTTGACCCAGGATTTCCTCCAGAGATCCTTGACGTCACCTCCAGTGCATGGCAGCTTTACAAGGCAGTTTGGCACTTGTGGAAGAGTTTGGAGGCCTAGAGAGGGCCAACGTTTTCCATCCAGTGCTGAGATTTGCCCTAAAAGGGGCCAACGTCTCCCTCAAATGGACTGGACGTCTTGCTCATTGCTCATTTAGGATTTTCTTTTAGCAGTTTGATGTAAACAGTATCATTTTTAGTTATTAGCCTTGTTGGTTGTTTTAATGACCTAATTTTAATTAAAGGTCATTGCATGATATAAATTGAGGATGTTTTCCCTCATTTTGACATAACAGAATTCACTCACACTTGTGAGGTCTGATTTTTGCGCCCTTCTTGGGTATATTTGTTGCATAAGTGAGGCGCACTTGCTATTGGAAGGATATTTTTG
The DNA here is from genome assembly GCA_009831015.1 of Picea engelmannii. Lineage (NCBI taxonomy): Eukaryota > Viridiplantae > Streptophyta > Pinopsida > Pinales > Pinaceae > Picea > Picea engelmannii. The sequence goes on from ML790950.1 coordinate 561,050, forward strand.
GCATTTTATGGCATTTCTCTCAAGGAAGGTTTACAACTAGGGTTTGCTTATGCTTTTCTTCATGACATGTAAGTAAATTTTCTTGCAAAACTTCTTAAATGAATGGTTGTAGGTGTAATTTATTGCATTTACTTATAATGTTGTTGATTTAAAACCCTAGGCAACAAGCACACAAGTAGGTCATTGTTACATGTCCCCTTAGAGAGAAAGATTTTCAGCCATTGAAGAAAAGAGATAGAGCCTAGCCTTTGCTACACTTGTCTTGCTTCTTCCTTTTGAGCTAGCGTTGAAGTTTATAGGTTGAAAGAAGGTG
>ML790950.1:572709-592136 GCA_009831015.1 Picea engelmannii
TATCTTAATCTTTCTTTCAGAAAGATTCTCTATCAAGGCTTTGAATTCCTTGAACTTGTTGAACACTTCATCTTTAGATTTCAAGAGATACACCCAGGTCTTACGAGAATAATCATCAATGAATGATACATAGTATACATACCTGCTAATGGAGGCCAATTGCATTGGTCCACACACATCTAAATGAATGAGTTCTAGGACTCCTTCTACTTTGTTGTCTCTCTTCGGAAAAGGGTTGTTGATGTTATTCCCTTGTGCGCATCCATTGCATACGCCTTCATGGTCGACCTTAAGTTCTGGTTAACCTATGACCGCTTTGCATATGTATGGTAGTTCCTTGTAGTTGATGTGAGCTAATCTTCTATGCCAAAGTTCACATGAGTTTTCAATGGCATGGGCCATGGCAGTTTCTGAGTGACCCTTTAGTCTATACAAGCCATTTGCTTCACTTCCAATGATGATTGCTTCATTTATGGTTTCTCCTTTAGCCCACATAAGAACTTCTCCATCTATAAAGGCAACTCTATAGCCTTTCTTTTCTAAATCTGAAATGGAGAGAAGGTTCTTTTTCAAACCTGGTACATATAGTACGTCCTTCATTTTTAATGAATTCCCTGAATTCAATTTGTAGTTTGATTATCCCACTCCCTTGATGGGATATTGGTAATTATCTCCAAGTGTCACTTTCTGAGAAAACTTATTTTCTGAAACACAAGAGAGAATGTTTTTCTGACCTATCATGTGCTTGGAGGCACCACTATCAATGAGCCACGTGTCCTCTCCATGTGTTACCGATCCTGAGAGGGCCGAGATTAAGACATAGTCTTTGATATGTTCTCTTATCATCTTTGCAGGTGGCTCTTCATCTTCGACTGCATGGGCATGGTGCCTCTTATGTTTCCTCTTGTATTTTTCTCGTCTGGCTGGACAGAATTTCGCAATGTGTCCCATCTTGTCACAATGATAGCATTGTACAGATGAGTAGTCTCTTTCCCTTCGTTGTCCTCTCTTCTGAAATCTCCTTGGATGAGATTCTTTATTATTGAATCTGTTTGGCAGTTGAGGCTCTTTATGAGTCTCCTTGTGGAAGTAGGGTTTCTTCCTTTCTCTTTTGGTGTGAGTAGATAGGGCTTGATCATCATCTCTTGCTAGTAGCGCTTCACGGTTAGCTACTCTTGTTTCTTCTTGGATGCATTCCTCCCATAGACTATCAAACTTTAGTTTCTTCGTTCTGGCACATATTGTTTGGATGAATGCATCCCAAGGTCTTGTGAGACCATTTATGGCCGTCATTATGAGCTTGTCTTCGTCTATGGTGTCTCTAATCGCTTCTAACTGTTGTTTGAATTCTGAAATTCTAGAGAAATATTCTTGGATCATTTCTCCTTTTTGCATCCTCGTATTCTTTAGTTGAGTTCTTAGATTCATCTTCCGGTTTATGTTCTTTACTTCGTACAGTCTACTTAGGGCATCAAACATTTCTTTCAGAGTGTTCTTTGATGACACATAAGGAATCAGGTGGTCTTTGATTGAATCTACAATGATTCTTTGGGCCCTAATTGTGTCCTTTTTATGCTTTTCTTTCTCTGCGGCATCTTCAGGTTCCGACACTTGTTATTTGATGAATCTTGCTAGGTCATTCTCTGCAAGGATCAGGCCAATCCTATACTTCCAGGAACAGAAGTTTTCCACGCCTTCCAGTTTGTCAGCAAGCTTCGTTCTTGCAGACATCTTTTACATGGAGCTAGGAAAATGACCAAAAAATGAAAGTACTCAAAATCAAATTTTGAACTTACTAGGAGATGCGCTTGGCTGAGGCGAGTATCTTGGTGTGCTTGGATCTGAGAAAATCCAACTTTTACCCTTCCAAACTTGATCTGCGGATTTCTGGACTGGTGCTTCTAGTTTTCTGGTACCTCTGGTACTCTGGTATTTCTGGTACTTCTGGTTCACTGGTTTTCTGGTACTTCTAATACTTTTGTGAAACTAGGGTTTCACTTTCTGGGAGATCCACCCACTGAAAAGGTGCGCTGATGATGCCAAAGTAATCCTTGAGGGAGGGCGCACTTTTCTAGATGGTTTTGGGGCTAAAAAGCTTCACCATCAAAAAGCCCTATTTTGCATGTACGACAACAGTGACATTTTTCTCTTGCGAAAGATGCTCTCTTCAGCTTGGCTCTGAAACCCTGTTAATGTTTATTCCATTATTATAGTTCTTTGCATTTCAATAGATAACAGCAACATAAAGACAAGATCATTGAGAAATACACAATCACAAGAGACACAACATTTATCCTGGGAAACCCTCTAGGGGAAGAAAACCCAGCAAAACTTCCTTATTATAGATAGCCAATACATTTCCAAAAGATAACTCAAGCTAATACAGAAGATCCTCTCCAAAAGATGCGCCACTCTCTCTCTTTCTTCTCCAACTGTAATTCTGAAACTTGTCTCTCAAAAGGAGCAAGTGAGTTGTGTGTCTAAGTGAGGCGTTGGCCTCTTTATTTATACAAGATTGGCACGTGTGAAGTGTCTCTTCACTGGCAAGACCGACTTCTCAAACTGGGTGGTTATAACCACCTTTAATATATTATGGGGCCTCTTTAATATCTGTTGGGGCCGACTTCTTATTCTGCCTATTATAATTAGCATTTGACCAATCCAAAAAAGGGGATTTGGTCCTATTACAATAGCTGACATGATCAATCCACAATGGGGATTGATCCAATGAATAATATATCAGATAATAATAAGAATACACTTTGCAGTTACATTATTTCAACACCATGGAATCTTCTATAGATTCCATGCCCTTCCTTCCTAAAGATTCCAACTTCTTCCTTTCATCATAGGAACATGGATGCAGATGGACAACCAAGGATACTTAAGATTCTTTTCGAAGAAGACTTTTTCTAGAGTCAAACTGAACACGTGTTGCTTATCATGGCTGCTACTTTCAATGGGAACATGGACAGATACTTCATAATCTTCATGGATTCTTCAATGGATCATATCATTTAGGATTAGCTCCCTCCTAATCCTCGCTTCGTGCATGAATGCATACTCTTCTTTTGTAATTATGTAATAAGCTCCCTCAATCTAAGAGAGTCCATGCTTTTGTCTGCATCCTTATTCCCTTCTACAAAGTTTCAGAAGTCTTATTCTAATTTCCTCTTGATTACTGACTTATTTCTGATTAGACTCCTTCTAGGTCTCTTCAAGTTTGATTCTGATTTCATCTTATCTGGCAGTTGTTACTTATATAATATATTCCTCAGAAATTTGCCAACGTACTTCATCTTCTTGTAGTCATCGTAATAGCAATCCTTATCTTGTTATTCTTTCATAGGTATTGTTTCACTGACCATATTTTCTTCTAAGAAATAGATATGCATGATATGTACAAGAACTATGTAAAGATGGTATGTACAAGAACTATGTTATAGAAGAATATTGTTACCTTGACTAGAAGAAGAAGTCGGTTTTATCCTGCTTGGCTTTCTTTGAGGGTTCCCTTTCTTCGGCAACTGTTGCTTCGTTTGTTTCCTTCCTTTTCTTTAACTCAGGAAAGTGGTTCCTGTAGTGACCATATTTTCGATAGTTGAAGCATTGTAATTTTGACATATCCGTTTCTTGATTTGGTTTCTTCCTTAAGACAAACTTCCTCTTATTCCTGAAATTCTTGAATTTTGTGTAATGTCCCCCACCTCTTAATGAAGAGGTTTGGAGAGACTTAGTGGTCCAGTCATCCCCACTAGACCATAGTCTCATGCAGCATGGGGAAAAAGTCAGCTAACTCAATCTTATATTTTGAAGTTGACTTGGAAAGGTAAAAAGGTAAAAAGTAACTCACTGGAGGAATAGAGCACTTGAGGTTGAGTTAGGAGTTGAACCTAAGGGTTAACTTAACTCAATAGAGAAACAGAAAGAGGTATAAAGTAAATCCTAGGGCGCACCTCTCATTCATCTTAGATCATATTGCATTTGGCTATTGGGCTTATGAGCACACAGTTTTGAGGGTTTTGAGAATACAAACCCTAGAGAACAACTCGGTGGTGAAATATTCCACTCACCTTGTTCCAAGATTGGTCTCGGGGATGAAACAATCCACCCACACCATTCTATAGTATTCACAGGTACCATCATCTATTCAGAAGGTCAGCAGGTCGTACCCTTGAGGGTTTTCCAGCAGAGGCGCATCATTTCTTGGAGAGGGGTTTGCTCCAACTTATTGACAGGGTCTATTGACATTCTATCACCTGGGTATTACTTGCAGGGCCTTGTTCATTAGATTTGGAGTATTTTGGGAGGGTTACTCTTGCTAGATTATTATCTGGAGCTTTGGGACGGTTTTGAGAGGAGGAGGGCGCAATTGTGATTCAGATCTGTCTATTTTGGAGGGGTTATACCTCAGATCTGACCCTGACACTTCTCCCAGCATCTTGTGGTGGCCCGATCTATCTTTCTAGATATTTTTAGGGTATTTGGAGGCTTCCTCCATTAGGGCCGAAATATTGAGCTTGACAGTCTTTAGGAGGGCGCAGCATTGATTAGGGTTTCAGCAGTTGGAGGGGTAGACCTTGACATCTTGACTTGAGACTTCAGGGAGGGCTTCTACTTGCCCCAATCTATCTTTCTATGAAGTTTTGTACTATTTGGAGATCTCCTTCAGCTGGGCCGAAATATTGGTCTTCTCATCTCTCAACAGGATGTGCCATCAGCCAAGAGGGTTTGGACTTAACCCTGGTTCTTCTTGCATTGACCTTCATTGTATATCCAGCCCTTGGAGACTTGCATTGTCTTATCAGGAGAATTTTGTAGCAGGTCATATATTATCTCTTGGAGCCATCTGATGTTATTCCAAATCTGCATCCACTTTGTGTCAGGTTCTTGCTTTTCATAATAATCAAGGTCAGATCTATGCTATTTGGTTCCATATCTTGTGTACTGGTTAGATCTTGTATTTTCATTGAGTGTTTCTTCAGATCTGTGCTTAGTAACTGAATATAACCCTAAGGCTGAAACTTGAGGGGCCAACCTACAAACACACACAAACAAATAAGTAAATCAGTGGTCAATTAGTGTTCCAAGCAAAACAAATTGGCTTGGGAACATTACAGTGGTATCAGAGCTCTGATCCTCCCATCCTGTGAGGATTAGTGCATGCAAAAGTTCAGTGGCATTTATATGGGCAGAAGGAGGAAATAGACAGGTGAGGCAGAGGCCGATATGGAAGGTTTAGGTGAGGAAAGTGAGCCACAGGGCTTAGCAACCTTGACACAGGAACTACATAAATCCATACTCCAGACAGAGAGTACATTGGTCACACACTTACAGGAAATCCAAGAGGCAACACATAGGGGACAGGCCGAAATATCAGAGACCTTGAGGAAGGTAGATGAAAACCAAACAAAGATAACACAAATCTTTTTGGAGATGACTCATAAGGGTAAAGGCCCAGAATCTTATGCCAACAAGGAAACTAGTGGATCTCATGGAGGGAATAGATATCAGCAGGAACATGTTCTCTATCATCATTCGGAGGGAAGCCATGGAGGGGGAGAACCACAGGGACAAACAGGTAGCAGGACCCTCATTTACAGATGAACCAACACAGTCCGACCACCCAGGTGAGTTTGAGGATCAGTTTGATCAATATGTCAAGGAATACAACTCATTAAGCATACCAGTTCAGAGGCAGATCACCCTAGATCAGTTATGTGGATTAAAATTCAGAAGCAAGCCCAGGCTGTACCACAAGAAAAATTATGAGCTTGAGCGCAGGGCTGGGAAGATGGAGATCCCCTACTTTGATGGTTCGGCCAAGATGACTGCATAGGTGTGGGTACAGAAACTAGACACTTACCTGCAGCTTAACCCCATGAGGGATATCGATGCCATCAAGTTTTCCACCATGTACTTGGATGGAAAAGCTCATGACTGCTGGTACCATGGGTTGAACACACTTGGCCACAATCAGATAGTGGCATACACAAAGTTTACTCAAAGGCTCATTGACAGGTTTGACCAGGGGGATCCAGAGCTACATTTTAGGGAACTCACACAACTCAGACAAACAAGAGCACCGTAGGTGTATATTGAGGAGTTCCAGAGGCTAGCAGTCATGGTACAGGATGTGTCATAGTCTAGACTCATGATGCTCTTCACTGAGGGTTTGATGGAACCCTTGAAGGGTTGGGTTAAGGCTTTTAAGCCTACCAACTTGCAGGATGCTATCTGGAGGAAAAGAGATCTAGGCTTAGCTGCAAAACCAAAATTTGTGCCTAGACCACCTCTAAACACATGAGGGAGAAAGAACGAGAGCACTAGAAGAGAACTAAGAAGAAAACAGTTATGCTACACATGCAAAGAGCCATAGAACCCATCCCACAAGTGTATGGGTCGTGGCCAAGTTCATTACATTGAGGTGACATCTGATAATGAAGAGGATGAGGATTTCAGCCACATCCAGAACATAGAGGTAGACACCACTGAAACTGCAGAAGAGGAGGTTATAGGTCACGACAGTGCAATAGAAGAGAGGGCTACATTGGCATCCATCAATGGGGTACCCAAGTACAACACCTTCAGGATGAGAGGAGTATTGCAGGGGCAAAAGGTGTCAGTGCTCATTGATGGGAGGTGCTTCTCACAACTTCATTGACTCAGCATTGCTACAGAGGAGGCATATACCCACCGTTGAGTTTGAAGGATTCAAGGTGGAGGTAGCAGGAGGAAGCACCATGCCTTGTAACAGGTACATTCCAGGGATGAATCTTACACTGGGTAGGCATGATTTGGCACAGGACTTTTATGTGATGGACCTCCCTGATACAAATATAATACTTGGAGTACAGTGGCTCAATACGTTGGGGCCCATCACCACCAACTACAAGACCATGGAGATGTATTTCACAGAGGAGAATGGAAGAAAGGTAGTCCTCAGAGGCATGTCAGGTAACACAACCAGGGTAGTCACAACAAAGTGTATGGAGGCCATCTTCAGGAGAGAGGAGATTGTATATGCTGTTGAGTGCAAGATTTCGGCACGTGTGGACAAAAAGGGGAAGTTTCACTATGCACCAAAGATCCAGAGGATCATTGACAAACACAGCAAGGTGTTTGGACCCATTCCAGCAGGAGTGCCACCAGACAGGGGTTTTGAGCATATCATTGAGTTGGAAGAGGGGGCAAAGCCAGTCATCACCACGCCCTACAGACACCCAAAGAAGTATAATGACAAAATAGAGAAGGCCATCAAAGAACTCTTAGACATGGGTCACATTAGACCAAGTTCCAGTCCTTTTGCCTCTTCAGTAGTACTGGTCAAGAAGAAAGATGGAACTATGCACATGTGCATTGATTTCGGGGCATTAAACAAGAAGACTGTCAAAAACAGATATCCCATTTCGAGGATTGATGAGCTATTGGACGAGATCCATGGGGTTCTTTACTTCACAAAGATTGACCTGCACTCTGGTTATCATCAGATCAAGATGAGGGAGGAGGACATTCCCAAAAATGCCTTCAGGTGTCACTACGGCCACTATGAATTCTTAGTGATGCCATTTGGATTGACCAATGCACCTGCCACATTTCAGTCATGTATGAACCACGTCTTCAACAAGCAGTTGAGGAAGCATCTTCTTGTGTTTTTTGATGACTTGCTAATCTATAGAAAGACTTGGGAGGAACATCTTTAGCATGTGGAACAGATCTTAGCTATCATGGAGGGCCAATCCTTGTATGTCAAGGAGTCCAAATGTGAATTTGGAATGACAGAGGTCCTCTACTAGGGACACATCATTGGAGTTAAAGGGGTACAAGTACATCAAGAAAAGATCCAAGCTATAGTTGACTGGCGCACACTAAAACCCTTATAGAGTTGAGGGGATTTCTTGGTATTTGCAGTTATTACAGGAGATTCATCAAAGGGTTCTCCCAACTTTGTGCACCTTTGACCGATTTGACTAAGAAAGGAGCTTTCCGGTGGAGTGAAGAAGAACAATCTACATTTGATAGGATAAAAAAGGTAATGAGCACATGCCCAGTGTTAGCCTTGCTAGATTTCGGCCAACCCTTCACACTGGAATGTGATGCCTCCGGAGAGGGCATTGGAGCCGTACTGATGCAGAATAGGCATCCCCTTGCCTATGAGAGTTTAAAATTGAGGGGCCCTGAGCTTCTTTACACCATCTACGATAAAGAGATGCCGGCTATCATGCACGCCTTGGCCAAATTCAGGCAATACTTGGTAGGTGCAAGGTTTGTGGTGAAATCAGATCACAACAGCCTTAAGTACTTCTTGGAGCAGAAGGACTTAAATGAGAGACAACAGAAGTAGGTCAGCAAGATACAAGCCTATGACTTTGACATTGAATTTGTCAAAGGGAAGAACAACGTAGTCGTCGATGCATTATCCAGGAGGCCATCAGTTTATGCCATGACAGATGTATCAGTCGAATGGAAAGCCCACCTCTTGGTGGAATATTCCAAAAATCAGTTCGATTGTCAGTTGATGGATGGGAAAATACAGGATGACAACTTCAAAGTCATAGATGACATCATCTACTACAAGGGCCGAATTTTCTTGGTTCCTAAGTCAACCTTCAAGGCCAAGATACTACATGCATGTCATGACTCACCGGTGGCAGGGCACCAAGGGATTGGCAAAACATATAAGCAGGTAAGGGAAAGGTTCTCATGGAAGGGCCTCAAAGAAGATGTGATGAGTCACATCAAGGAGTGTACTAGCCGAGAAAACAAGGATGAGCATACACATCCAGTAGGACTGCTACAACCTCTACCCATCCCAGAGCACAAATGGGAGAGCATCTCCATGGACTTCATCATAGGATTTCCAAGGGCACAGGGTAAGGATTGTATTTTCGTAGTGGTGGATAGGCTGACTAAATTTGCACACTTCTTTTCCATTGCTACAGACTTCAGTGCAACACAGGTGACCGAATTATTCATCAAGGAGATCTTCAGACTACACGGTCTACCCAAAACCAGTGTTAGTGACTGGGATAGTTGATTTATGAGCACCTTTTGGTAGGAGTTATTCAGGATGGTTGGTACAGCCTTGATCCCTACCACTAGTTATCATCCTCAGATTGATGGGCAGACTAAAATAGTCAACAAATGGGTAGAAGGCTACCTCAAGAATTATGTAGTAGGGCAGCATAAGGCATGGGTTAGGTGGCTACACCTGGGGTAATATTGTTACAACACCACTTATCACATGTCCATAGGCACGACTCCATTTAGGGATTTGTACAGTTATGACCCACTCTCTTTTGTAGAGATTGCCTTTGGTGATAGCAGAGCTCTGATGGTACAGGATTGGGTGCAGCAAAGTCAGGATATACTCAGGGAATTGAAGGATCATCTACAAAGGGCACAGAATCAGCAGAAGGTCCAAGCAGAAAAACACCAGGTAGAGCGTACTTTTGAGGTTGGTGACTTGATCTACCTAAGGCTCCAACCGTACAGACAGGCTTCTATCAAAAGGAGTGGAGCAGAAAATCTCCAACCCCGGTTCTTTGGACCCTATAGGATCAGCATGAAGGTAGGGGTCGTGGCTTATGAACTTGAGCTTCCACAAGGCAGCAAGATACACAACGTTTTCCATGTGTCATGCCTGAAGAGGTCCATTGGCCAACATATCACCCCACTTGAGGTGCTACCAACTTTAGATGAAGAGGGGCAATTGGTACTGGTGCCAAAGGAAATATTGGAGGTTCGGGAAAAGAAACTCTGGAGGAGAAGCATCAGAGAATACTTAATCAAGTGGAAGGACTTGCCCATTGAGGATGCCACGTGGTAGAATGAACAGGTTATATAGGAGACAGGTTCGGAATTGCTTGTGGACAAGCAATTTCTAGCAGGGGTGACTGTAATTTCCCCCACCTCTTGATGAAGAGGTTTGGAGAGACTTAGTGGTCCAGTCATCCCCACTAGACCATAGTCTCATGCAGCATGGGGAGAAAGTCAGCTAACTCAATGTTATATTTTGAAGTTGACTTGGAAAGGTAAAAAGGTGAAAAGTAACTCACTGGAGGAATAGAGCGCTTGAGGTTGAGTTAGGAGTTGAACCTAAGGGTTAACTTAACTCAACAGAGAAACAAAAAGAGGTATAAAGGAAATCCTAGGGAGCACCTCTCATTCATCTTGGATCATATTGCATTTGGCTATTGGGCTCTTGAGCACACAGTTTTGAGGGTTTTGAGAATACAAACCCTAGAGAACAACTCAGTGGTGAAAGATTCCACTCACCTTGTTCCAAGATTGGTCTCGAGGATGAAACACTCCACCCACACCATTCTATAGTATTCACAGGTACCATCATCTATTCAGGAGGTCAGCAGGTCTCACCCTTGAGGTTTTTCCAGCAGGGGCGCATCATTTCTTGGAGATGGGTTCGATCCAACTTATTGACAGGGTCTATTGACATTCTAGCACCTGGGTATTACTTGCAGGGCCTTGTTCATCAGATTTGGGGTATTTTGGGAGGGTTACTCTTGCTAGATTATTATCTGGAGCTTTGGGACGTTTTTGAGAGGAGGGCGCAACTGTGATTCAGATCTGTCTAGTTTGGAGGGGTTATACCTCAGATCTGACCCTGAGACTTCTCCGGTCGGTAGCTTGTGGTGGCCTGGTCTATCTTTCTAGATATTTTTAGGGTATTTGGAGGCTTCCTCCATCAGGGCCGAAATATTGAGCTTGACAGCCTTCAGGAGGGCGCAGCATTGATTAGGGTTTCAACATTTGGAGGGGTAGACCTTGGCATCTTGACTTGAGACTTCAGGGAGGGATTCTACTTGCCCCGATCTATCTTTCTATGGAGTTTTGTACTATTTGGAGATCTCCTTCAGCTGGGCCGAAATATTGGTCTTCTCATCTCTCAACAAGACGTGCCATCAGCCACTGGGGTTTGGACTTAACCCTGGTTCTTCTTGCATTGACCTTCATTGTATATCCAACCCTTGGATATTTGCATTGTCTTATCAGGAGCATTTTGTAGCAGCTCATATATTATCTCTTGGAGCCATCTAATGTTATTCCAGATTTGCATCCACTTTGTATCAGGTTCTTGCTTTTCATAATAATCAAGGTCAGATCTATGCTATTTGGTTCCATATCTTGTGTACTAGTTAGATCCTGTATTTTCATTGAGTATATCTTCATATCTGTGCTTAATAACTGAATATAACCCTAAGGCTGAAACTTGAGGGTCCAACCTGCAAACACACACAAACAAACAAGTAAAACAGTGGTCAGTTAGTGTTCCAAGCAAAAAAAAAAATGGCTTGGGAACATTACATTTTGTTGTGAAGGCTTGATCATCATATTTCTTTTGGGATTTCTCTTTTGCGTTAATCCTTGATTCTTATTGTGCACAGCAAGTCCAAAGTTCTTCAAATGTGGGATACTCCTTTCTTGTGTTCATGCTTGCGGCAAATGCATCCCATGTCTTGGGAAGGCCATTGAGTACTATATTTACCAATTCCTTTTCTGAAATGATTTCTTCAATAGCTTGTACTTGATCTCTTAACTAAGAGATTCTCACAAAGTATGATGTTATGCTATCATCATCATTCATTTTCATGTCATGGAGCTCATTTTTCAGACTTATTACTTGTCCAATGTTTCTGACTGAGAAGAGGTTGGTTAGGGCATCGTACATCTTCTTAGATGAGTCAAGATTAGATATGTAGGGTATCAAGTGGTCTTTTACAGAGTCCACTATGATATTCATGGCGTTGATGTCATTGTCCTTGAACTTCTCCATAACTGAAACATTCTGAGGTTCCTTCTCTTTTCTCGCTTCAAACTGTGGTTCCATGATCTTTCCTTTCACGATATCCAACACTTTGTTCATGGCAAGGATGAGGTCAATCCTTGTCTTCCATGCTCTAAAGTTAGAAACCCCTTCTAACTTGTTTTTTGACTTCATAGAGTAAGTCATTATTGTTTTTACTTGGTCAATCGTTGACTTTGACCAACAACTCAAACTTGACGTCTTGGCTTGCTGAGAGTACCAGGAGGTGCACTAGGCTAGGGCGCACTAGGTTATCCAGGAATTAGGTCAAGTGCTTCACTTAAGGTGCCTCAACACAAGGGTTAAGGTTTCATTGCTACAACAAAACTCTGACTGCAACTGCAACTGTGACTGAGAAAATCCTCCCAATCTACCTTCTAGTGGTTAGACTGTCCGAAGATAGTGTGGGCCCATAACCTGTTAGAATAATAGGTGTGCTCATTTCACCGTAGACAATATATCAATATTGTCACCCAAACATAGGCACAAAGGCCACCCTGAGCACCTTAACCTTGACAGAGAGAATAATTCTGGAAGCAAACCCTAGAACCAATAGCCAACCAAAGTAGTGTACCTCTCTCCAAAGCTAGCATACCAAGCAGAAATTCCAAACTATAACCAAAGCAGAAATTCCAAACCATTACCAAAGACTAAGTCACTATTGCAACAGTTGCAGTTCTCCTCCAATTATGCGCACCACTTGTCCTTATGTAGTTTTGAGAGTGAGTGTGTCAAATGAGCTCTAGCGTTCTCTTATGTATAGTCCTCCAAGTGACCTAACTGGGCCGACTTCTACTTCTGGAGGCTAATAACTCAATAATAAATATTCTCTTGAGTCGACTTGTCTCCTAGGGTTATTATCCAATGTTTTAGGGTTTCTCTTGATTCCCGAAATATTCTAGTCTCGTCAGGGTTACATGTAGAGGTTAATACCTCCTGCAGCTACCATAATATCAACAGGAACCACCTCTCACACATCATTCTTCATGATGGAATAATACTCCTCCATCATGGCATCCTTCCATTCCTGCTTCTCAGCAGCTTCTTCTATGGTGGAAGGCTATGAATCAATGATGTTGATCATCAGCGCCACATAGATGGAAAACATGTGTGGTTTCTGGAACTGAGAAAAAATCTATATCCCAGTCCTTCTGACTGGTTGTCTCTTCTGTCACTGCAACAAGGTTTATCGAGACAAGGGAATCCTCCTAGGAGATCTCACATCTCCTAGAAGCCTCTGAAGCTTTGATCTAGCCTCCTCAACTGATGGCGCATGTCTGTCAGTCCTAGAAGACGTATCTCTCTCCTATCTCAATCTGAGAAGGAATAATTTTTGAATAAAAGTCTCTAAGCCATTGACTCTCTCTAAGATCAAGCTCACTCTGAATCTGCATGCTCCCTCTAAAGTTTGACTCCCTCTGAGTCTATACGATCTTCGGAGCCACCTGCTTCTGCTGCATCTATTGACTTCTTCTGAAGTCTGATCTCCTATGGATTGTACTGAGAGGTTTCTCCTCTCTATTGGATCCTAAGGGTTGACTCCCTCTAAAATCTAGCTCCTTCTGAGCTGGTACTTGGTGGGGTCGCATGCCTCACCACTAGTGGAGTCATCTGCTTCTCTTCAGAGTACGGCTTATTAATTCCATGTATCTGTATGAGAACATGCTTATTTTACTGCATTGTTTCTAGGTAGGCCCTTTTGGCACTACTGACTCTTCGTGATGATCTGAAGAGTGGTCAAATTAACTGTACGGTCATCTTTGGAGCCTTCTGCTCCTCACAGTCAATCTCCATAAGAGATACTCTTCTTCCTCTTCTACTTCACATGGGTGTGTACGTTCGTGTATGCAGTTCTATGTCTCGGCTAGAGACTGTCTAAATAGTTGCCTCCTACAACCGTCATCATAGCTGCTTCTCAGAGCTATCACTTGTGACCTGCTCGGAACAAGAGATAAGAACAACACTTCCATGGTAACCTTCATGGAATGGTTAGTAATCAAGAACATCTCCTAGAGGAGATCAATTTCATCTTGCAGACAAGTATATCATTAACAATGAGCATTTTCTTAATGGTAATTGTACTGACAATATTCAAGCGTACCTAAACATTTGATAGCAATAGCAAATAATAAAGTTGTAAAGATTGTTATCCTAAGTACAATACTTTCTTAAGAAACAACAATATAAAATATCAAACATGATATGAAAACTTGGAGTTTGGTGTTGTTGTCTTGCTTGAGTTTCCTTCTATCGTTCATATGAAAACACCATTGTCTAAAGGACAAATTCTTCATCATTTGATTCCTTTGAGTGCTCTTCAGCTTCTACTGCATGTGCATGGTGTTTCTTCTTCTCCTTTTCTTTCTCATGTTTGTGCGGACATTGTGCGGCATAATGTCCCATCTTCCTGTAATCGAAGCATTGAACCTTTGACACATCCCTCTTATGACGTGGCTTCTTAGACCTCCTTGGACTACCTTCTTCTCTTTCCTTTCTCTTCTTCATTTGTGTTGCAAGTGCTTGGTTTTCCTCATCATCTACCTTTTGTTTCTTGGACATCAATCTAGATTCCTCTTGAGAGAAATCTTCCCATAACTTGTCAAACTTGGATAACTTCCTTCTTCCACAAATTCCTTGGACAAATGGATCCCAAGAGGGAGGGAAACCATTTAGCGTAGTGGTTACTAGTTCAGCATCTTCTACTGGATCTCCAATGGCTGCTAACTAGTCTTTGATCTTTGAGATCCTTGTAAAGAAGTTGGTTATCGTCTTTGACTTGTTCATAGTCATATCTCTGAGTTGACGTCATAGGGTAAGCTTTTGACTCGTGTTCTTGCACGCTGAGGGTTTCAGGGGGTGCACTAGGTTAGGGCACACTGCTCTATGAAGGAATTATTCCCAATGCCCTTGGGATAGTGCTCAATGAGCTTGACAAAGTATTGGAGCTGCAAGGTGTTGTTGTAGCAATCTTCCTTCCAGTGGTTAAATTGTTCTTAAGGTAACCAACTCCGATACCATGTTAGATTTTCCTTATTTATAGAGCATTAGTGTTACTAGTGTTCTTTTACTTTGCTACCATTAACATATATATCATGTACTAAGCAGTAGCAACATAAACAAGAGATAGAAAAGAACACAAGAGATTTATCCTGGGAAAACCCCAAATGGGGGGAAAACCCAGCAACCTTTATTAGATAGATTTCATTCACAAAGCAAGTCCAATCAGATAAACCCTAGCTCAAGTGCTAGCTTAACCAGAAATACCACCCCAGCTGCAGCAGCAGCACCATACAAAGGTAGCGCACCTCCTCAAGGAGTAGCGCACAAGAGAGAGATACCAAAAGACTGAACAAGAATAAATTGTGCAGTTGTTTCTATTGTCACCTCCTCCAAACTTGTGCCTTGCTTCTGTGTAGCTGTGAGAGTTTGAGTGAGTGAACAAATGAGCCAAAACGTCCTCTATTTATAGTCTTCCTGACCACTAGACTGGGTCGACTTCTTCTCTGGACAGGTGTCTTTTCATTATTACTTTATTCTTCTGGGCCAACTTCTCTTCTAGGGTATTTCAATCTCTATTCAATGGATCTCTTGCTTCCGGAATCTTCTTTGCATCTAAGAAAGCTCATATGGGAGGGAAAGATCCTCCCGCAACTACCAAAACATTAACACACCGGGCATCTCGAAAGGTTGTCCTAAATTCCCGCCATAACAACCAAGTACAACCCGAGGCATCGAAGTCCAATCCCACAACACCACCGACAAGCAATGCTCTAGCCACTCTTCAGGACTTTGGCATCACAACTCCAATATAAGACATAAGGATTACTGACATAAGTAGTAGATTGAATTTTCCCCAGCCCATAAGATGTTACTTGTAATATTCTCCTTCATTGTTATGGGCTCCCACGAGATCATCAAATAAACCAGCCCTCTCGGCCCACTGGTGGATAACCTGACAATCACCACCTTACAACATGCAATCATTGCACTAGTCATCATATCAACATAACATCATGAAAAGGTTGAAACCACATATAACATAACATCTTGAAAATTATAATCCTTTCAACACATATCACATGCAGGGTAATTAACTATCAGGATTCATCAACAAAGTCAAATTTACTAGCCTACATAATTGCACAAGTTCATCATCAAACGTCCATCTAGCCCATGGATCTACTTAGTTAAGTTTGTCAGCTTGGGCTCGATCATTAATACCATGAGTGATAGGTTCTCATAAAGATACCAATTGTTTTTCAAAACTCATTTCATCTTCCTTCAACCAGAAGGTTGACCATTTAGCGGATAAGTATAATCACCCTATCAAATGTCAAGTTCCTCGTTTAATTCATTTCATTTTTCTTCGAGCACGCAAGCATTTAATTTGTTTATGTGCATAAGTCACTCAATCATGTCAAGACTCCCCCTAAACAATCACATGCAAATGAAATCCAACCTTTTTCCATTACATACATATGCTAATTTGTGCATTGAATCCCCAATAGAACTCACCTACAATAAAATTGTTAACTTAGATAACTTTTCGTACAAAAGGCACAAGTCTAACTATATTCCAACTTATAATACCAACTTTCAAGTTTCAAGCTCTCACATATCTATTTAGTGTTCCCCCAGTCACGTATATCAAAGTGCTAATGATAAAAGCATTTTGATCATGTCTAAATAAATTTAGTGATGCTCCTCTATCTCATGCCAAGATTTAGCATATAATCATGGCTTTTGGGGGGTTGCACCTAAGGTGCTTATTCTTGATAACCAATTTATCAACAAACTATCTGAGCAATCATATTTCAATTTCCTTTGCAAATTTACTTCCACATCTCAGAACTCATGTCCTATTAGGCCTTCTTAAGTGCAATTTCTTGATATCACAAGTTAGTCAATAAACTTTATGCCTTAGTTGCTACTAAAAACCCATAGAGTCAAACATATATTACATTGAGACTCCAACCTCCAACCCAAAATTCTTTCCAACCCACAAATCCACACAATTATGGCAACCAGTTAGTCTGGGACTAGTGAATTGTGTCAAAGTTTGATCAAGTGACCAATGCTTGGAACAAGCTCTTCCAAAAGTTGGGAGTAAACTTGGCATAATCTTCTTCAATACTCGATGTAGCCTCACAGTTTCCTTAGCAAATAATTCAACAATGTTTGAGGCTTTATGAGTAGCACGAATATATACAAAGTTGGTTTCTTTGGTCAATATAACTATAACCATCATGATGGAAATGTGCTTCTTGATTGTCCTAGGCAACTCAAAGATGAACTCCATGGAGATCACATCCCATTTTTACTCCAATATCGATAATCGTTGAAGTAAGAGATTTGGATATCATATGTCAAAACCCTATTTTGATACAAGATATAATTCGCTTCAAGCATTTAAGCATACTCCGCTCCACTAAGGAAAACATTAAAAGGTTTAGATCATATCTGCAATAACATTCCACATGAACTTAGGAGATAGCCATCCTTCAACTACTAGAACTTCCAGACCATCCAGGTTCCAATTTTTGTCTTCTCAACTTATGCCATTATAACATTATGCAGCAGATACTTGTGCTAATCCTCATCACAATTATCTCACTAAGAGAATGATCTAGGGTTTGGTAGCCTAAGTGGCACTGTGAAAACCATTCAAACAAAATACTAGCAGCATACACTATTGTGGACTTCTTGCTCATTCTTAATATGCATCATAATAGCAGAGAGTCCTATATATTACAATAAAGTCATTTATTCAAGTTCTTTTCTTCCCCTCTTCAATATGTGATGTCCGCGGAGCAAGAAATCTTAGTAACCATTAATTACTACAATTCAACAATTACTTGAATCCATCTTATATATATTCTCAATTATCATTTCAACCTCATCTTTATACAATGCGCATCAATCAACCTATTTCCAGCATGCTATTTTAAATGCAAGGGCAATACATGAGTCCCAAGGTTTGCCACATGGCTCGC
Source organism: Picea engelmannii (assembly GCA_009831015.1). Taxonomy (NCBI): domain Eukaryota; kingdom Viridiplantae; phylum Streptophyta; class Pinopsida; order Pinales; family Pinaceae; genus Picea; species Picea engelmannii. The sequence continues at coordinate 590,527 of ML790950.1, forward strand.
ACCACCTTCAAAGTAGCACTCAACAAATCCCAAAGTAATTGTAGGATATGAAAAAGGCTTATGATGATGGCTCATCAAACAAGCAAGGTCAATATCATCGTTGGTAGCACCTAGCCAATTCCCTGACATATTTATCTGAGTGTTATTAGCCATGGTCACCATTCCAACAATAGCTTCCTACATCCAACTGTGCGTTTGGTAGCTACATCCAACTGTGTGTTTGGTAGCTCCAGAATCCAAACACCACAACTCCTTGGCTCACTGCTTCTTTAATTGTGCCACAACAACAAATAATAATTTCATTGCTACTCTTCCCAACAAAATTAGAGCTTTGCCAACAATGTCTAGCCAAATGTCCTACTTTTCTTCGAATATAAACTTATAAACTTAGTTCTTTGTGATCTAAAGAATGTGCACAACTAGTAGAATCACCTCTTCTTTGTTCTAGTTTATTTATTCTTTGTTCTTTTGGCTTCCTCTACTTTGCATTCACCTGGCACTATGCCTCCGTAGTTGACATAAAACTCAGAAAAGGGCAATCCTGCTGATATTTGGTATGCATTTAAAGGTTATATATTTGGGACTTTAATTTCATGCGTTACATATTTTATTAGTCCGTTCATGAAATGGAATGGTCATGAAACAACGAAATGTTTTATCAGGTGGGTTTTTTTGGTAAGAGAATAGAGTTCGGATTTTCCTCTACATGGCAGAAAGAAGGGACGTGCGTTATACTAGTCCAGCAGATTCAGTGCAATTTTGCCCAGTATCACTCAGTCTTGGACGAGAAACTAACATAATTGAGAAAGCACAACAAATAGCTCAAAATGCTCTTAGAATTCAAAAAATTATGCAACATTCCAACCATCATCGAACGGAAAAAAATAACTCCTTTATCTGCCAATTCCGATCCATTTTAAGCCAAATTTCGTTATGACACGTATGATGATGACAATGTCCCCTTAACAACCCATCCCATGTTCATGCGAGCGACTCATTTCCCTATACGCATTACTGGCAACCTACTGGTTTGACTTGGGAGTTGGTCTTTTTTGGGAGAAACTAGTTATGAATATCCTCTGGACAGATCAACATCATTCTTGTTTCTTTTGATTTTGCAAGCATATGATTCTTTCTCGCAAAGATTACAATCTGGAACGTGTCTATTATGCTAAGAGCTGTAGAGTGCAATGACCAATTTCCTTTCATGCCCGGAAGATCTGGACACGCTTGTTCGTTTATTCCAATATCATTTTGAGCCATGAGAATGGAACCATCTTCGAATGTGTTAGGATAGGTTACCAACTGTCTCTGTGTGATCGGGTCTGATTTCTAAACAAAGCTTTCCAGAATCAGGTTGGAGAAATGGTTTGGTAAATCGTGGAATCCCATAGCTTGACCCCACATACTCAGAGTTAAATTTGATGAGTAAAATTCCCCACGTTTATACTAATGCATTACCACCAACAACAACTTTATGTCCTATCGATGCCATTGATTGCGCTGTCCAGATTCGTTTAATGCTTGGTGAGTCGAAGAAACACGGCGCATTTTTTTTATATATTTGCCGATTTCCAAGTTTCTCGAGCCTTCTATATTCTTCGGTTCAC
>ML790951.1:13052-27615 GCA_009831015.1 Picea engelmannii
GGTTTTTCTAATTTTTCTGAAATTTTGGAAGAAATAAATCTACCTTTATTATCCCTATACCTACTCATAAAATAATTTCTAATACTAAAGAAACACAAACTTTTAACTACCAAAGGTAAGAGGACAACCTGACTTTGGAGCAACCCCACCAAAGTGGATGCACAGGTTCTTACCTCTCGTCTTACCATCTTCTCTCCTCATATTATCCTTAAATCCAATCCAAACTCATCAAACCAATCAAACTCAAAATGCTACCTATTACCGTTTACAACTCCCCAGTAATGATGCCAAAATGTTGGTGTATAAATATGATTAGTATATTACACTCATTTATATGTCAATCCAGGATTCGTAATCGAAAGATTTGTTACACTATATGTGCTGAGAACATGTAACTTGCCTATGTCTGTTGTATCTAGCTCAAGATGGAAATAATTAATAACATAACACTCTATTTCTAGAATTTTTGAATGTTTCACACAACTTTAAACTCAGAAGATAAAACTCATAACAAAAATCCTCAAGAAAACACTCAATTAAAAAGACTCTTTCTTAGGTGATAGGTCTGTTCATTCCAGGCTCATGAAATGAAGAGATGAACTTAAGATCTTGTTCCCTGTAGCAATTGAAAACTGTAATCAACAATCCACTTTATTCACTCTTAGACAAAAATCAATCATAACTCTATTCAATTTAATTAAACCTTCTTTAGTACAGGAAACAACCAACATGATTGAGATACTTCATTATATGGAACATGAAGGTAAGAGATGAAGTCTTATGGTTCCTGTACCTACTAAGAACACCACAATTACAAAATCAAAACAATAATATTCACTTGCTCAACAATCCCACACATCAAACTCTTATCAATTAAAGGTTAATCTGCAGAAATGGAAAGGGAACTATTTACTTTGTCCAATGTATAATTACTCACACTGATTCAAAAGCAAGTGACTCTGTACTGAACTTAAAATGTATTTGAAATCATTTACAACACACAACTGTTAAATGTTCACACTCACACAATCACAAAAACATGTACAGGGAGGTTTACCTTGGTTGGGGTGGTGGGCCCTTGCTGAACCAACAAGGTGCCTCTAAAGAGATAACAAAATAAAATGCTTTACTCATGCTCATGAATTTCACAACAAATCATTTGTATTCCTTCAATTTGTAGATTGAATCAGTAGTTCAACATTTTGTACATTATGACAATATGTATCATTGTTTTCTTGCTACTTTCTTCATTACACCATTACTTATTATTCTATCGCCTATACAACATCCCTTATAAGGAAGGTGAGTCGTTACTACCAAGATCTAAATATAATTATCAAATGGTTTTAAAATATTACAATTGGAAATTCATATCGAATCTCTAGGGATGGACTTCATCCTCTTGACACAAAGTGCATGAGTGATGAAGTCTATTGTGATCTCAAAAACTACTTCAAGAGACTTCTATCCAACTGACTTCTTGGAATCTCCATCAGCATACTCGCTGAACATGTAAATCCTATAAACAGGGGCTTGGTACCAGATGAACACAATTACAACCATGAGTATCGGATCAGGCACAAAGGTAGTACTAGAACAGGCACAAGACTGGTACCGGATGCAATGATGAGTATGATGGTACCAAATGCAATGCTGAGTTGTACTGGTATCGGATGCAATATTGTGCGGGTACAGGAATATGCATTGAGCAGATAGTACCGGAATAGGTGGAACATCGATACCGGAATAGGTGGAGCATTGGTATCGAAATAAGTGGAACATTGATACCGGAATAGGTGGAGCATTGGTACCAGATCCAGCGGGGTACCGGATCCAACGGAGTACTAGATCAAGCTATAGTTGCAGTATCGGATTAGTGAAGAACCGTATAAAGCTGGTTAAGAGTCAAAGTGATTAGGATCATACATAATCAATCATTTAATCGAATTAAATCAAGAAAACTAAACAAATCATGCGTTAATCATAAGTTACCTCTCTATGCATATGGACAAGGTCATCAAGTGGATTTGTGGAAGAAACAATCAATTAGATACACATAGAATAGGTAAAATAGGATCATATAGAGGGTAATATAGGATATTAGAAGTGTCAAAATGGAGACTCAACAATCACACATGTCCGTGTGTTGCACTAGGGAAACCCACGAATATCCTCATAAGGCAGGTTTTTTTAATGATTTTGGAGAGATAATTTGGGAAAATGTCTAGCAAGATTTGGGAAAGGGTTAGGCCATGGCACAAATGCATAGGTGTGGCATGTTGTTCTATAAAAGGAAGTGGGTGTGAGAGTTTGAGGCATGTAAATGCAAGGTATAGGTCTAGGTATTTCCATGCCTTGTGATGTCTAAGTCTTGCCATGTCATCCGGGGCAGGATCTTTTATGATTATGGTTGAGTTTTAAACTTGCATGAATTCATTAACCATTGAGAATTTTAATGAAAGAATGAGGAAAGAAGAGGATTATATCAGTCAAATACACATATGTATATCTGAAAACAATAATGAACAACAAACCATAAGAACGCAGTTTGATAACGGAGTTCGGCACAATGTTTGCCTACGTCTCCGGGCCTTTTTCCTGTGGGGGAGGCTTCTTTATTTCTGCTCAAGTGCTCAAAATTACATCTCATCAATGCCCAAAGGCTACAAGACTGATCTGGTCTTGTTGTCCCAGATCTCAAGAACCCAATGCAAGAAACGGCACGCAAATCTGATGCTCCAAGCTCCCAGAAATGATCCGACAGCGTTTCCACCTCAAGGACTTCCCTGCAACAAATTGTCTTTGGCTTGGCTTTCCAACAGCATAACTCTGCAAAAATGACTGTCCCTTGGCCTCAAACAGGCCTGGTTTATATAGCAAAGGAGTTGGTTTCACATCCCCAACTTCCTCCAAGAATCTGGCCTCCAAAAAAGCCCAATATCCCCCAAAAATGGAGTCAAACTGCTAATAATAGCTACAATTAAACCAAAAAAACCAACTGCTGTTTGTAAAACCCACTTACTATAGTTATGTTGGCCAAAATCGGGCTTAAGCCCCAAAATCAGGGCGCGACCCACTATTTTCGGTCATATGGCACTATTCATAGGGCCACGCGCCACAACGCGGGCCCCTATTCCTCGTTCCAGCACTTGGTTCCGTGGGCGTTGAAATAGGACCGTGGCATTAATATTTAACCGCCTGCCGTTTCAAATCTTAACACACCCATCGGTGCAGCTCCCGGTCCTGTGCAAAGGCATATGGCCACGGGCCGTTTGTAACAAACCCCGCGCTCGTGGAGTGGTAGCAGTCCTGGTCTTGTGGGTTAGCGCCCGGAACCACGGGCCGTTCGTTACATTTTGGCGCGATTAAAAATCCGCGCTATTGGTTATATGAACGGTCATATCGTTTACAACGAGGGTTGGGGCTAGGCCCCGACCCTTTTCCCGCCGTATGCAACCTTCAACCAAATTTAAAATATTTTATTGCCGCAAGCCATAACAAGTAACGCCCGACGCCCAATTGGTTAGCCAAACTTGCCCAGTACTTGGCCCGCCCGGGAGGTCACGGGTTCGACCCCCGACGGCATACAAAATTTTACATATAAACAAAACCAACAACCAATAGCACAGCGCCACGTGGCAGCCTGTCATTGGGCCACGTGGCGCTTTAAAAACCATCCACAACCTGACACGTGTCGATCCCTGATTGGACCACGTGTCTGCCACGTAATCTCTGTCGTACTGCCACATTGCTTGCTGAGTCAGCTCGTCCGTACGCCCTGTCAGCCTGCCACGTCACTGGATGACGTCAGCGTGCCACGTGTCACCCTGTGAGTGGTGACACGTGTCACTTTTTTATTGGTCCAACCGTACCTTGAAAATGCCAAATCCGTGTGACACATGTCACGTCCTGGTGACGCCATGTGTCCTTCCGTACAGTCTGCCACGTCATCGGTACGGTCCTGCCACGTCAGCACTGTACGGCCTGCCACGTCAGCTGTACGGCCTACCCAGTCAGCATCAAATTTTTGCCTGTTTGACTTTTCGGACAGAACGCGATATCTTCTCCATACGGACTCCGTTTGACATAAAAATTATACCACCAGAATCAGGAAGACGAGCCGGACGCAATGGCATAGTTTTCATCGCATTCCGAACACTTTCATTTTTGAGCATTTTTCAAGCCCTATCTGGCTTCTGGATCCGTTTTCGGATCATGCCATGTCTAGGTCTTACCATGTATAGGAGTGTGAGAGGAAGAGAGAGGGAGACATAAAAGGGGGGTAGAGAGGGAGAGAAAGAGGGAGACAGAGGGGGGGTAGATGTAGGAGAGAGGAGTAGATGTAGCACCTAGAGAGAGAGAGAGGGACTAGGGAATGACAAATAACACTTATCTTGTAGGAGCATGTGCACGCTCTTAGGAATGCATGCACACTCTTAGGAACATGTGCATGCTTCTAGGAACACATGCGCATTCCTAGAGGGCATGCATTCTATTAAGAATGTGTGCGCGTTCTTTTGAATTCAAATTTTTTGGGCGGAATTGACAACGTGTATATTGACTTTGTTGCCTCAGATTTAGGTTCGAGACGACAAATCTTATGGTTCATTCTGCAAATTGATAAAAGCCTCCATTTTTGTGAACACCTCTTTATATCTCTATCTTTTACATTATTTTTCTATAGGCTAAAAAATTTAGTTGTTGAAAAAACTATATATAGAGTCAACTATGAAGATTTCAAATATATAGTTTTTTTTTAAATTAATATTGTTTACTATTTTTAATCTATTTTTTTCTTTGCATATATCAAAACCCTAGAATACATACCTCTCTTATTTCTTCTATAACTTTTTGTTGGATTAACCATTTCTCGAATGAGTTATATTCCACATTAGAGGAGACCGATATCTACTAATTAAAAAAAAAAAAAAATTGATCATGTTAAGACCCTCTTAGCCTACACGAACAAAAGGTGTTACAATTTCAAGGATATGTTGAATTTGATAATTTAAAAAAAATATAAAATCAATATTATAAATTTCCAAAAAGTACACCACACTAGAAAAACAGGTTCTCTACAAGTATACAAGTTTTTGGAACTAAATTTCATTGTTAAGGTACTCAACACCTGCACGAACAAAAACATATACCTTACATTTTGCTAGAAAAATAACATACCACTCTTAGAAAAAAATCAAATTTGACATAGTTATTCACAACATCTATGAATAAAATTTGTATATTCAGAAATATAATTAAATTTAATACGTTTCCTCTTCTTACACCATATTCAAATTCAATGTAAAAGTACCTTGAATAATCCCTCCAGGTTAACAAATTGTTGTTTTTCTAGGTTTGTATTGCCACTAACATGTCATGAGAGACCAGCATTAACTTGCACTCACCCATATATAAAACCATGGGTTGAAAACCACCCATAACCCCCCATGATGTCCCCCCAAAACTCCTCGTCTAGGGAATACCATGGACCCCAATATATTATGTCAAAATTCAAAATCTACCTACATGCAAAGATTACACCATATATCCAACAAATTGTTCAACAATGTTTAACATCATCATAAAATTTGTTGCTTAGCTCTTGTTATCTAGCAAAGATTGAATTATAATGAATCTTCCTTTCCTAATCAATACCAAAACATGAAAGATGGATTGATTCATAACAAAATTAGTGTGTTGACAATTATATTCATAAGAGAACTACATGTTCTATTTATCAATTTTTTTTTCACCTTCCTCTACAACTTTGTTATTTGTTGGAATTGTGGTATTCTGCCCTAAGTGACTATTTGAACTTTGTAAAACTTGTGTTTAGAGCCCAACATAAAGATAAGAAATATGATACAATTTTCCTGATAAATTGGTATAATTGTCTCAAAATATTGTTACTGTAATTTAATATCTTCTCAAACTTGCAACTACCATGAACATACAACACGCATACGGGTCTTAAATTACAACTATATTTTTTTGTCAAATTTAATGCGAAAGTATCTTTTCTAATGTTGATTTTTTTTTAAATGCAACTAAAATCCCTCAAATAACATGATAAAAATCATGGATGAGGTCACACAAAAATGTTTAAATAAAAATTTCAAATAACATGATAAAAAGCATGGATGAAGTCACACAAAAATGTTGAAATAAGAAATTCAAAATATTGCAAGACTATATACAATGTTTTATTGAGATATATCTTTATTCTAGTAAGGATACTTAAAATTGACATGTAGGTTTTGTAAAAAAAATTGCCTCATTCCTTAAATAAAAATAATATTTTTCAAATTGTTTGTTTACTTTACTAACAAGGGGAGCTGCAAAGCGGTAAGCCCCTGCCATAATGATGTGGTAATTTAAAGTGATAGGTTTTAAGCCTTTGATGAGGAAGATACATCGTTATGAAGGGGCATATGTTAAAGATATTTATATTCAAGTCATGCTTCTCTAATATTTTGCAGGTATTTTTAAGAAATATCTCAGTAAGAACATATCGAGCATTAGGTGGTCTTTATTTCAACGGACAAAGTAACTCAGCTTTATTGAAACACGTAAATTTCCAAGAAACACAACCATTTAATTCAAACAAAGTTATCAAGGATCATATGTAAAATCCACGTGTATTCAAGTCATAATTCTCCAAGATTTTGCAGGTTTTTTATGAAATCTCTCAGTAAGAAGAGATGGAGCTTCAAGTCCTCTTTATTTCAACAAACAAAGTAACTCAACTTTAGTGCAACATGTAAATTCCCAATAAATACAACCATTTGGTAAGAAATAATGTTTTCCTTCTGCACCCATGTTGAGGCTAATGGGGAAAACTGTATCAGTTCCAACAAAGTGTGGGAATTAAAAAAGCATGACAACAGAGAATAGAATCCTCTATTTTGAGGCCAAAATCTCCTTTTTGAAATACACTATTATCTGGAAAAAAACAAAAGAAGGGATTACAAAGTACAAATGGTTACAATGACAATCTACAAAATTTCTTGATTCTCAAAGTACAAAGGTTGTAAAAGGTTCAAGTTCTACCAAAGACTTAACACCATATAGGTCAACACCTAGGGATGTGCATTTAAACAGATACCCCATATCTTCTCTTAATATTTACATTGATAATATAAACCATTGTCTCCAATCCCCTTGGGAATTTGGATCTAATCCATTAGAAAACTTAACAAATGAGCCAGAGAAATCAATGCCTCTAAACCTCAACAGAGGAAATGAGGAATATGGTTTCTACAACAAAAAGACTTGGAATGTAGAAATATGCACACTTTATCAGAACCCAACTGAAATCAATTTAGATGATGAAGATCAAGGATACAATTTTGATTCAACCATGCAATACCTACTCAAGTCCACATCATGCTCTATTGATACACAATTCTCTTTAATCATTGATTAGAGTTTACCTTAACTTGATTGGTTGAATTTTACCACTACTCAAGATTCCCCACCACGTCCAGCTAAGGAGTATGAAATTAATTGACATTATCTGATAATATTGGAATGGAAGGCTCTGAATATTTTTGTTGTATGGTCATCCAATTTCTGTTTATTTTTTTCATAGATAATGTGCATCCACCCAATGTAATTCACACCACAAGTTGTATATGGCAGCTTATTTGTATATGTACATGATCATTTGTTGTACTGTATACATGTAAATGAGTACCCATAGGAACCTTGTAGAAAAGTATCAGGGGACTTTGACTCTTCAAGCATTCCCTTTAATTCATTCCAATCATTTGAGGCGATTTGGGTATCCTTGGCCTGTTCGTTTCTGTGTATTATGTTCAAAATCATGATCTTCTCATGGAATTTCATATTCGTTTGTTTCTCTTTTTTGTTTGATGGTTTGTGACAACTATGAAAAATACTTATCCATTGGAGTATAATCAAGCTTTAATTCATTAAATTCATGAATACGTTTTTGTTTTCTGTGTTTTTTGTTTGAAAGTGTAGGTTTCAAACGAGCTTTGAACTACATATGTAAAGATGTTTGTAAGCAAGTAATGTAGCCTTAATGGGATAAAGTGGAAATAACCATTTTGCAAGCAAATTAATTAAGATCATTAATGGATATTTTCACTAATGTTTGCAAAATTACAGAGATAATTAAACCTATTATGGTGCTTTAATATGTTACAAAGATAATTTATTTAAGTTCAGACAATAATTTTACATTGATTTATGTTTCATATTAAGTTAGAGTTAACTACATTAAACTTGTATTGATCAAAATAAATTTGTATAAAGAAAATATTAGACTACGTATAATGTCAATAAATTAATATATCTATTTTTTATTTATATATAAAATGTTAATAAATTAATAAAAAATAAATGATTCCATTTTTTTTTTAATATTAACAAAATAAATTAACAAAAATTGTCTTGAAATAAATCAAAATATTTAAACAACTATTTTTTTTTAACATATAATGTTACTAAATTTACATTAATTTAATAACGTAAAATAAATTAAATACAGAACCATTCTAAGAAGAACACATAATATTTATATACATAACTGTTATCAGCAGAACATGTATCTCCCATTAATGAGATTTAATGAAATTTTTTTATCACACTATTAAAAACATGGTATCTGTTGGCCCCTATGTACCTCCTTTTCCATTTTTCATGTTGTTTACCTTGCCTTTTTACAAGTCCTTCCATTTTTCTAGTATCCTCTCCTGTAGATCACCATCAGGGGTTTGAGTGATCCCTGTTTGGGCACTATAGATAGAAAAGTGAGATGTAAAACCTGTTGTGTTGTCATGGCGTAGTGTCTATTGGCATTATTGATTGTGTGTTGTCATTGATGGAAACATGAGTCAAACATGTACAGTAATAAGAGAAAAGGAAGATCACCTTGTGGAAGAGGTAATTCATGATCATTGTTGATCACGATAGGATCAACAATGATCCTATGACTCAAAATATCAAAAGATATGGTGCATTTGAAATCACACAGAAGCCAGATCCTACATAGAAGAATCCTTTGTGAAGGATCGAGGAAGAATCCTATTCGTTGAGATAGTTTTCGGGAGTAATCACAACCATCAGATCAGTTAGAGCCACTAATCAAATCCAAGTGGAAGGATAGCATAAGTCTAAGGAAATTGGAGATATTGGTTGACCTGGCAACTAGGATTCAAATTTGCTAAAATATGTCATTTTCCCTTTCTAACCATATCTCCCAACAAATAAATTTTGAGATAGCCATCCATATTGTTATTAAAATTGGTTTATTATGAAAGGATCCCAAGTATCTTTTATGCTAGACTACAAACATTTCCTTCCAAGAGATAGGAAGTGAGACCTTATCTGGAATTCCATTAAAATGTTTCCAAACCTGCAATGAATATTGACATTCAAAAAAGATACAATTTATCACTTGTTGAGATGCATAAAACACATCTGTATGGTCCCTAGATTCCCTGCATTTTCATGTTCTTTGTTGTTATCATCCTTCCATGAACCATGATCTAGATAAAGACATTGATTTTAGGAAGCGAGTATCCTCTCCAAATATATTTCCATATATAGGAACAAGGAGGATTTGGAAGATATTGAAGAAGACTAGTATACCCTACTTTCACTGAATATTTCAAACCACTCAATCCCCACCCCCAGTCATCGAGGGTGTTACAATCCATAGGGCCACATCCAACCAAATTCTTGAAAAGTATCTCTAAGGAGGTAGAAAGGAGCCTAGGTGGAGAGATGTTTTTCCACCCCAACCAACATTATTCTCCATCCTTTATCTGATAAGTCTAATAGTGTAGCCAACCAATTTTCCAAAAACCAAGGCTTAAGGTTTGATATTTCAGGGATGGTCTCGAAGGGAGGATTTCCTAAAAAAATTTCTAACCAAATAAAAATAGATTTACCATTTCATGGAACCCACATTGACTTAGATTATATCAATGAGGCTACTTCCTTACATAGTCTCCAAATCGATGAACCTCTTATTTCAATCAATGGTGAGTCCATAAATATTTTTTTATTTCTGTGAAATTACTTCTTAATCATAACATTTTTCCACCATTCACAAGGACTAGAAATGGGTCTCCATAGGATTTTTTCCACCATTACCGAATTCATGAGCATTGGACCTTTGATTTCAAAGCCTCCCCTATATTTTAATATTGAACACTATTATAGTTTATCAAAAGGAATTTTATGTTGTTGGTTTTACCACTTTTCCAAAGGATTTTTCAAATTTCCATGGCCACTTGTTTCATTCTGGGTATGACAGATAGCATTGATATAAGGGAAGACTTGACAACATGTATTTACTAAGAATAATTGTGCCTACTATATTTAACCAATGCCACCCTCATTGTTGCACTTGTCTATCCAATTTACCAAGCACCCCTCGCTAGGATATCAAGGTTGAGTTGCAGAGGGAGATGTGCATGCCTGGATAACTAAATGATGTCCATGGTGCCAAACAGGGAAGTCACATAATTCTAGAGATATATTGAAGATGAGAGGCGAAGACATTCCATCCATCTAACTTTTTTCCACTATTTATTTTCCCTCCCCAAGAATTGAGAAAGCTATCCAAGTTTTCCTCATATCTCTTAGAGATGATAGTTTTTTCTCCTCCCAACAACAGGGTAACGTACACAAAGTGAGAATGATTGATTCCCTTCACTCCTCTCATGAAACAAATTACATGACTACGACCAAATACTCTTTCAAATTCCATTTCTTTTCTTAGAAATTTGGCCATTGTAATATTTAAAAGAGGGGGGAGAGGGAAACCTTGTCATAGACCTCTCCTACTTTAAAAAAAAATAGTTATCCTTTCATTTACTAATGGGGATATCCATGGGGAATATATACATTATTTAATCCAATAGACAAAAGATTCATCAAAACCAAATTTGTGAAGAACCTCTAGGAGGAAAGAGTCTTCTACTTGATCAAACATGTTTACCTTGTCAATACTAATAATCGTTCCTTTTTATTTATTTTTCCCACTCGAATGTATTTCCTCTTGCACCAAAATTATATTTTCCAAAATTTTTCTTTTCCACATAAAACCTCCTTGATTCTCGAAAATAATATTGGGGAGAATCATTTTGAGTATATTTGCCATGATGTTGGTCAAGATTTTGTACATAAAGTTTCACAGGGAGATGAGATGGAATTTGGTGAACGGGATCATGATTGTTTCCTTGGTCATGAGACCTAAGAAGGAGGAGTTAGTGAATCCCCCAACTTTCTTCTTCTTTTGAGAGTGAATAAACATTTTCCTCATATCATGTTTTACAATATGCCAGTGGGACTAGAAAAAATGAATAGAAAATCCATCTAGTCTAGGGGATTTATTAAGCTATAAGCCCCAAACTACTTGGACTATTCTAGCCTCTTCAATTTCTCTAAGGAAGTTTGCATTCTCTTCAACAAAAACCAATGGAGGGATATGATGTATTAACCAACATAAAAATTAGTATACAAGTCTTCAAAATGAGAAAGAGTTGCTTCTTTGACTATTACAAAGTTACTTAGTCTTGATTCATTTTCCAGGTTTATTTCTTTGACAATATTTTCCCATCTTCTTGTCTTATTTTTCTTGTGGGAAAAATTGGTGTTATTTTCTCCAGATTGCAGCCACAAGATCCTGTATTTTAGCCTCCATTCCTCTTCCTCTTTTATATAGGCTCCATGTGACTTTTTATAGATATTTCTTTCCTTTAGCAAGGTTTTCTTCATTTCTTCTTTTGTTCCCATATCTCTTTGCAAGGCTCCCAACTGTTTTTGAAGTTTTTTTTGTTTGTGTTCATGAGGAACATAGAGTGACTTAACCCAAATATTAAGCACTCATTTAACTTCTTGATGCTTAGAATCCTAGATAAAAGAGGGGGATCCTGATACAGGATGACTCCAAGTAGCTAAGATAACATCAAAAGCCTCAAAGTTATGAATCCATAGAAGATTAAATAGGAAGGGAATGGGACCAAAATTTTGAGCCAGCTCAAAGGAAAGAGAAATAAACTTATGATCCAAGAAATTGGAAGGGAAAATATTGCAGGAGATGATCAAATCTATCAGGAAAATGTTAGTATGGATTAAAAATTAGTCTAATCTAGTTTCTATAAATTCCAAACCAACTATTTTATTTCTCCAAGTTTACTTTTCTTTAGGAGGTTTGACATCAATCAAATATCAATCTACTATGAAATCCTCCATTCTCTCTTGCATTGGGTATCTTACTATAAATCCCCCTCTTTTTTCTTTGTTTGAGAAGATGACGTTGGAATCCACAACTATAAAATTATTTTTTATTGATTCATTCTCTTTTTGAGCTTCAAAAGATTCCCAACATCCAATTTTTTATAAATAAAAAATAGACATATAAACATTGAAAAGGTTTAAAAATAGACCCGATGATTCATGTGAGGATTGAGTCAGGATCCATTGCTGGGAGCAATGAAAGAAATCCAACATCACTTGGGAAGGGTTCCAAAATGTGCATATTCCTCCAAATTTTCCTCTAACATTGATCACAACTCCTTCACATGATTTCCAATGCTTTCTACCATTATCTAGAGTTTCATATTCCTCAAGATTTTCCTCTTAGAGGGGGACTACTACCATATTTTCAACCCAAGTTGAGTCTTTGATGGCTTCTTCTTTAATTTTTCTACCAAGTCCTTTGCAATTCTAGGAGAATAAAATCATTATTTAAGATGGGGTGTTTTGGGTCCAACCCCTGGAGTAGGAAAAGGGGTTTGAATCCTTGGATTCCTAGAGACTTGGTGTCTACCCTTTGTACCAAGTGAGATTTTGATGGTTGTTTGAATACCCAATATTTTTTCATTGTTTGTTGTTTTCTCTCTTTTTTCTTTTATAGGCTTCCTTCCAACCTTCTTTAATGACCTATCTCATTCATTCTCTTCCTCCTTTGATTGTTGTTGGGATTTATTCCTAGTTATAACTTCACTTACCTAAGTGAGTGATTTCTCCACAATATGGTTGATTTCCTCTTACCTATTTGAGACTACATCTTCTTCCATGTTTTGAAAATTTTGCATCAGATTCGTTGAGAAAGAAAATAGTTGAAATTCTTATGGGATGAGAATTGGCACTTCTCATTCCTTCAAATTTATGAATTCTTATCCTGGGTCTCTTTATCATCCCTAGACAAAATATCATATCTATTTCTTGAGGTGGGTTGGATTGAAAATATTACCCCTTTTTAAAATCGCACTTTGTTTTTGGTAGGTTGATGCATGTGTCTAACTAGGTGTTTCTATTACCGTGTTGGTCACAACCAACTACTTGGAATATGAGGTGGATAGATGTGGGGCTTCCCCTTATGAAGAATGCATTTTTCGCATAACAATTTTCCATAACTCGCGTTTATCAAGTGTTGTTCGAGATTGAGCTTGAATATTCTTTCTTTCCATATCAAAATGTCCATACTCATGACAGACTTTACATTTAAATGGAAATTGTTCATAATCTAGCTATTGAACATGCTTCTAGTTATCTAGAGAAAGAATAATGTATTTTGGAAGACCCTATTATATATTTGTATCCACACAGATTTGAGCACAAACAAACATTCCTACTTTGGGTTTTGATCTATCAATGTAATTAATTAAGGTTTTCCCAATTATTCTAAAGGCATCCTCTCCCTAGTAGTGAAGGGGTGTATTTGGAAAACACACCCAAACTGGGAAAATATAACTTGGACTTCTAGATCTAGGTCAAAATTAGGAGTCCAACAATTGAGGTACATTCCACGGGTACCAAAGAAGTATGGACCACTACAAAAAAATAGTTCTCTGTGTTATTTTAATTCAAATAGAAAGGCATAAAAACCCCTATGACATAAATAATGGGTTAATTTCCCCTTTACGAGGACCACCCAATTCTTTTGGAATCGAAACTCCATTGAAATTTCATAATTAAACCTCTCTTAGCAAGAACTAATTCCATATTCTTGGGTGAAACATAAGGGAGATTGATTTTAGGAATCTAGTCAAGCTTCTTAACAAAGTGTGTAGGGAGGGATTTCATAGTGGATTTTCCAAGAGAGGAAATGATAGACTGAAAATAAGCCACATTAGAGTCAAAATCAAGAGAAGGGGGGCCTTCTTTTGACATTGAGGCTATGGAAGGGTGGCCTAGACCAATTAGGGCTTAACAGAATCAAGGGTTAAGGAGGAAGAAAGGGTTTATGTAAATACTTTCCTTGTTTGATCTGAGAGTGGGAAGATCATTTTGATATGCTTAAGTAAGGAATTAACTAGTGGGGTTGATATTGATCTTTGATTCCCACCTTTGTTGTCCATTGAAGTCTCAGGCTAAGAAGGGAACTGGATATTAAGATTGACATTCTTGAAGGAGAATTCATGCACTATCATAACATGCATAATATTTTAACATATTTTAATTCTTTGGTTGCACCTTCTTTTCATCAACATTCACATAGATGCAAATTTTTGCAATAATTTATTTTTCATAATTCATTTCACTTTGTTTATCTTTTACATATTTTTCAGTGTTGATTGTT
>ML790951.1:28656-74169 GCA_009831015.1 Picea engelmannii
ATTCCAAATTAACAACATATCATCAACATATGATACCAT
Organism: Picea engelmannii; assembly: GCA_009831015.1. Lineage (NCBI taxonomy): Eukaryota > Viridiplantae > Streptophyta > Pinopsida > Pinales > Pinaceae > Picea > Picea engelmannii. Next base: position 28,696 of record ML790951.1, read on the forward strand.
GAAAATAAGGTGGTCTACAACCTATTTGGAATGTACACAATGATCATCTTTTCTTTATAAAAATCCTAGTCCTAATAGATAATTATCAAACTTTTGATACAACATCCTTGGTGATTGATTTATACATATGGGGATGTCTTTTGTTGATGTTTTGGTAGAAACGAGAGGTATTCAATCATGGAAAAATTTTCTAAGAGAAGAAGAAGATTCCAAGAAGTGAAAAGAAAATCATTGAACAATTGAAGAACACCCTGGAAGAGAAGTTGGCCCACAGGAAATAATAAAGTGGAAATGCAATTTCCAAGAAGAGAATTCGTCCCATAGGAAATAATAAAGTGGAAATATAATTTCCAGGAAGAGAAGTCGGCCCCAGATAACTGACAGAACAAGTATAAATAAAGGTGATGCCTTTCTCATTTGAACAACACATCAACTGTCTTCTTCTAGTGTGCATTTTCCAGATGTTTCATGCCAGTTTTCAATTGCAGTTGTCAGCTGCTTCGTGCTAGTTGTGAGTTGCAGTTGCAATTTCCAGTTGCTTCGTGCTAGTTGTGAGTTGCAGTTGTAGTTTTTAGTTTCCATTTCTGCCATTTTTGTGGTGCATTGTCTTGTTCTAATGATGCACATATATTGTGCCAGTTCTATGATGTATCTATCTTGTTGGTGGTGGTTTCTCTTATGCACTACCTCTAGAAAATTTGTGCTAAGGTTGTGTGGTGTTTCTCAGTTGTCTACCCTTGTTAGGGTTTGACAAGAAGAAAAGATAATTATTTGTTATCAGGGTTTCTTCATTGTTTGGTTGTGCTTTTGTGAATAAATCTTGTTCATGGTTGTATTGTATTATCATAAATATTCTCTCTAATAAAATTTGGTTGGGTTTTTCCCCAAGTTTGGGGTTTTCCCAGGATAAATCTTTGTGTCTTCTTATGCTTGTCTATCTATTTCTATATATAGTTGTTGAATGTTAAAAATAAGATCAAAATACTCTTGTAAACATATTTCTACTAAAATTTAATAAAAATATAACATGGTATCAGAGCAGGTTACATTCAAAACAATGTAACCAATGGAAGGAAGATCGTGAGATTCTCCACATTGTTGAGATTTGTCGTTGCACATGCAATGTGTTGCTGCACAATTTTTTGTCAAGTTCATTGAGCACTTATTATAAAATCAATTAGGATGAATTCCATCATAGATCATCCCACCTTGCCCTAGCACACATGATGGATTTTTCAGATTGACCTTCCGTCAAAGTTGAATTTTTACGGTTTTAGGCTTGTTAACATTTTCCTGGACAATGAACCTTCTGGTTCAAATTTATAAAAATTTTCTTGTTGATGATGTAATTCCTTGGATTAGAAGAGAAGCTAGATGCTGCTACAAATTTCAAAGGTATGCACTTGTATATAATTTTAATCATGAGGGTGTTTGCAGGAGATGTACACTTGGCAAAAGGACAATTGTCCAGGCAGTGACATTAGATCTAAAGGGATCTTAGATCTAACGCACTCAAAGGAATCCTAAGAATTGGAGGCAACAATGACGATGTCTCCTACAGTATATGACAAACTCAAATGGGACAACAACAACTAAACTTTAGGTTTGCATATCAGATTTGATATTTTATATTGTTGCAACTTAAGTAAGTGTTGTAACTGGGACAAAATTCTTTAGAGTTCTATTACTATTGAGTATTTTTTCTATCAAATGTATTGAATATTGTTGGTACTACGATCATTATGTAAATTCTCACTGTTTAGTACTAACAATGCACTTATTTACAAGATGAAATTGATATCTTCTAGAATATATTCTTGGTTGTTGACTTTGTCCCAGGTAGGTTATCTTGTAAATTCCATGGAGGTTACCATGGAGGTGTTTTTGTTCTTGTTTCTTGTTTCGGGAAGGTTACTATGGAGGAATGATTGGTCACAAAAATGGAAGAGTGTTGAAGAGCGTTGTTCTTATTTCTTGTTATTATTTTTTTTTTTTCACTCTTGTCTCAGGCAGGTCATAGGTGATGGCTCCAAGAGGGAGCTATAGTGACAATTGTTCATGTTAGCACTCTGTAAATTTGTATGTTTAGAAGACATACGACAAAGGTAACTATTTCAACCACTTTAGGTTGGATTCTGACCTTTCCAACCAGAGAGGGATCTCTCAGACATACAACCATTTGGGATATTCAAAAGATTTGGTTATGCGTGTATAGAGGTCAGATTCTTCCCTGGTGTAAAATTTAAATGTGGTAGGACAAAACATAAGAGAAGGGCCATTGGGAAATGGGGTATGTTCCTAAAAAGTATGAAGAGTTATAAGCTATGTATTTCCAGAGGGAACATAGGAAAAATAGGTATGATGTTCAGCCAAATAAGTAACATGAGATGGAAGAGGAGAGGAAAGTAAAGACTACTATCAGTAAGAGGTGTCTAATAGAGGGCGGATGTCTTGGTGAAGCATTAGAAGAGGAAACATGAGGGTTGGCTACTGCAAATAGAGCACTGCTCACGAGTGAAGTCTGAAACAGTAACCAAAAATACATAACAAGTATAATCGATATAAGAAGGAGCACCAAAAAAAATGAATTCCTTCTATTACTTAAAGATTATTACTACCAGCAAAAACACATTCATGAATATGAAGGATAAGAAAAAACATTGAACTTAAACATCGTGATGAATCTCGACTATCTAAGAAAAACCTTATCTATTTATATTAAAGTTCATAAGAAATTACAAAGTTCTCCTGCTACGAGGGAAGGCCCCTCTCTGGTAAGTCCAACCATTCATTTATCTTTTTGATAGTATATATAGATACATTACATATGGAATTCAAAATGAATCATCTTCCCCAAAGTTACAAAAATAGACATTGGTCACAGAAGGAGTAACGTACAACAATTGAACTCCTATTTTCTAGGGGACGTTATAAACCAAAACTGACATATTTGAGATTTTTACCTTGAATGCCACTTGTCTGTATCATCACAAAATTCTCTGAAACATACTTAATTTAACTTGAAATCTATTTCAGTTTAACAATATCTTCCTTTAAGGTTTCAAGCCAAGCATGTTGGCTTTCTCCAGTACTTTTGACCATTTCAACTTCGGTCTCCTTCTTTTGTCGCTTGTTCCTTTTAGTTTCTCCATATTGAATTTAGGATCCATCTGCATATCTATTGATGATTAAATACTTCATGATAGGATTTAGTCTAATTCCTTCACCTGATCTTGGTTCATCTGCAAGCTCTGTGTGAAATTTTGTTGCCAAAATTTGTGCAACAAGCTTTTCTTTCTTCTTCATCGATAATTTTGTCAGATTATTTCAACATTCTGATTTTCTGAAGGCCACTGGATATGTCTTCTCCATTTCCTCTGGTTTTCCCGGAAGCACGAGCTTACCTTCCTTAGATGTACAAGAATTAGACGAACAATTTGACTCAAGGTTACCCAGTTCTGTAATAAAACGTTAATCGCTCAAAACAGAGTAATGTCACCCATGTTTTGAATGACAGTCATCATTGAGTGCCAATCATGGGCTACTGATGAAATTCCTTGCATGGGTAATGACTTATCATGTTCAACCATTGATTTCAAATGATGATCCTTCGAATTAGTTTTTTGGCGGTGCTCGCCCGACATTGCATAGATGAAAAGTACCCAAATAAGTGTCCCAAGGTGATTTGACTGGCCATCAACTTTCCCTTTCCACATGCGACCCCTGGATTTGACATACTCAATGATATTTTGACATGTGACATCGGGGTGTGATTTAGCGGTTTCTATATCACCCGCATTTCCCCCCGATATGCATCTGGTGGTGCCACGTGCCCTCAAGATGAAACCATGGTATTCCTATTATCCCACTTTCAAAATATTAACCTCCACGTTAGTTCTCAGCCCGATGTGCTTCAAGACCGTCGATCTGTGGGCTTCAAGACCGTCGATCTGTGGCACCCAAGATCTGTGACCCGCTAGGTCCCATCAACTTCACCTTTCTACTATATTTATCACCGTCCACTATATGTGGCCATGTCCGCTAGTCTATCGATCTATATCTATTTAGGCTCCTGCTAAGTCCCAAGACTTGGACTCCATATGAAAATATTTTACAGTGATAACATGGGCTCCAACTGGAGATGATATCCTCCTTGCATGGTAGCTAAGAATAGTAGACCTTGTGCCTTATCCATTGGGCTTCTCTCACAATAGGTATGTGCCATACCTCAACCTGTCACCAATGTTTATTAAAAAGCTGAAGTTTGCACACCGCTCTCACTTAGAGGCTGAATGCTTTATTTGGAGAACTAAGCTTGAAAAAGCTTGATTTACAAGCTTATTTGCACCTACCTACCCTAGCTACTCAATTGTAATACCAATCAAATGAAATCAAAGTGCCAATGCAAGAATGCCAACATTTTATTCACTGCTTGTTTATTTAGCACATGCTTTCTCTAAAGCCTATTCACTGATAACCCTTTCGAGAAGTTATATATGAATTTGAATCTTAGAATTTCAAAAATATTGGGAATGTTTATTGTTTCTAGCAAAATTGCAAATGGATCTTCCAACACATGCATAAGACCAAAATCATGTTTTACTTCTTCCACTGCATTCTTTCTTTCATGCAATTTACCCTGTTGATTTTCATCAAGAGGATGAAAAATCCGTTGAGACTGTTGGAAGTAACAACCTCCTGAATCAGAAGACAAAACTGGTTTAAAAGACACCATTGATGTAAAACAATCTGTATCTACTACTGACATTGATTGGACGTTATATTCATCTCTGAGCTTACAATCCATCCTAAGCCTCAAATTTTGATTCTTATAATTTTCCATATAGCATGCCACAGAGTCGTGAAAACCTTGAAAAATCATTTCTTTTTTACGAACAAAAACAGAAAGACAAGCCTCTTTCATAAGTGTTTGTTGTTCTTGCTCCATTTCTTCTGTTCTAAGAACATTTCCAAATGAAATGGAAACAATAGGTTCATCTACTCTTCCATGCATGTCAACAAAAACATTTATACATCCTTGAACATCTTCAAACATGACAGTCATATTATGTGTATCAAAACTATCCTCTTGTTCATCAAATAATTCTGGTTTGGTTTTATTAACCTTTTGGAAATTTTCTCGAGCACTGTCATTTTGACTTTCAAATGGATGAAGGGGAATAAGTTCATGTTCATAATATCCTTGCACATGTGGAAAAATAATAGCATGGACTATTTTACATTCTAGAGTTCCCATGGATGCATTTTCAAAACCATGATTTTCAAATGAATCAAATAAAACAACCACCTCTTCATTATCTTTTTGTTTTTCTGATTTAAAAGTGGCATACACAGTTCTGTTGCTTTCCTGAAACTCTATGTTATTCGTTTGTTCACTGCTTGAAGTTTCCATAGAAGTAGTTTCATAATCATCATCCATGTTTAGGCCACTTAGAATTTGAACAACCACATCATTCATAGGGGAAGAAAGACAACTTTGTAACACTTTGTCTTGCTGTAAATCTTGTTGAATATCTTCATCAAGTTCAGGAGAAGGAAAATGACTTTTAACAACAATTTCTTGATCAACTTCATCTTCATCTCCAAGATGGTAGTTGAGCACATGCTACAAAACTGAATTGAAATATCCTTCCATGTAATTAGCCATATGATCATTAATGCCTGAGAAGTTCGTTGATCTTCCTCACTGATAACAATTTGCTCATGAAAAACAATGTCATTGATGTCAGACTTCCCTGTTTCCTCTGTTATTTCATGATTTTCTTTCAACAATTCAAAGGAAGAAAAACATAATGGAAGATAGTTTTCATTTGCAAGTCCACTGCTTTCTGAATATCCAACATCATACCTAGATGGATTTTGATTTTAAATATCAGTGACATTTTGTTTCAACAATTTGAAAGAAGAAAAACACAATGGAAAGGTTCTTTCACTTGATTCAAAACCTTCTTCATTTTCTTCACTATTGTCATATGCATGATTTTCAATTTCTTTGGATTGCTGAACACATTCATTTTCATATTCATCTTCGACCAATGGCTGCAATTTTGAACTGACAAGACCTTCTATATAATAAATAACAAACACATGAGAAGATTGTTGCAGTTCCTTGTCAATTTGTTCCAGTGAATCAGTGTGATTTGGCATCAACACACATTCCTTTGTTTCAATGATGATCTTAGAATTTTATTTCAAAAATATAAATGAAGAAAAGAATAAAGGTAAAGAATTCCCTTCAGCTAATTTAGTACTTTCTCCTTTGTAACTGTGATATGTATGTTGGTTGCTCTCATTATGCTATTGCAAAAGAATATTTTTTGATAGAGGAAATGCAGTTGGTTGTTCTGGGAGGTCATCATCATAATCATCATCATATTCATCGTATATAGGCAAATCAACAACATCTGCAATATTGTCTAACAAGAAACGACTTGGGACATCAACATGTTCCTTAACAAACTGATTTGCAAACTCATATTCTTGAATATCTACAAATGAATATATGAAACAATCAACTCCCTGCTTGTCATGGGGTGGATCAGAAACTACATAAGTGCCTTCTCTTTCAATAAGTGGGGTATAACGTTTTGCAAAATCATTAGCATTTAAAACTTCAAGAAGACCTATGATGTTATCAATTTTATGCTCCATATTCCAGTCAACTGTTTTCTGTCCATATTTATTGTCTTGTTCTCTATCATCAAAATCCTCATTTCTAATCCTCTCACATGCTAGGACATTGTGTTGAATCTCCTGAGCATCATTAAATGTTTGTTGTAAGGTCTTAGGTTTTCTTTCCATCAAGAGGAGAGACAAATCTGGGTGAAGAATAGTGGCATACTGGAGCATGGAAGCAACTTCAGTGGGTTGGATTTCTTTGGGCAGATCATAATAAATACTAGAAAACCTTCTACTAAATGTGGAAATAGTCTCATTGCTTTGCTTTTTCAAGGCATAGAATTATGTAAGTTGTAGGTCCAGAGATTTCTTCTTACCCCAAAAATTTGAAAAGACACTCTTCAATTCTTCCCATGAGCTAATTGTCTCTGGCTGCAAATGTTTGAACCATTCTTTGGTATCTCCTTTCAAGGATTTAGAGCATACAAACATCGTCATGGTCAATCTCAAACAAATCTATAAAATGCTCAAACTCTTGGATGTGTTTTACAGCTGTGATGGCATCATATTCCCCATCAAATACAGGTAGGTATTCATAGTGATTTGGAGGAAAATCATGAAGGATGTGGGGTAATTTTAAAGGATTGTATCTGTGCTGGGTCTTGGCGGGTGTTAGATCAAGTGTAGGAGGTGAAATATCAGCCTTGGTTTCATGAGGCTCATCAACTTGGTCATGGTTATCACGTGGCTCAGATGGGATGTTTTGATCAAAATCGGTGATAAACTTAGGCGATATTTGTATAATTTTAAGAGGAGGATATACAATTTCAATATTACCACGATCATCATTTTCATGTAGTAGGTGAATAAAAATTTGTTTAACATATTCAGGAAAGGACCAGAGGTAATTTAAAACAAAAAATATAATGTCTTGGAAAAAACCCAATTTTAAGTACTTGTTTTCTTCCATGATGCCTTCTCATACCTCTGTCAAGGGATCTCATATTCAGACAGTGGGGTCGCCAATGATGTTTTGGAAGCTAGATTTTGCATTGAGAGTGGAGTCGCCAGTGAAAATTTCAATTTTTGGATTCTCCCACCAGTGGAATCACCTTCAAACTGATTTTTTGATGTGTTGAGTCACCAGAGCAGGAATACAACTAATATGTGCCTAAGTGTCTACTTCTCTCAGACCTTAGAACTCAACCATGTCGTTCTTTCCCAGGGAAAATTTTTCAATTTCATCCCCGACAACAACGCCAGAATGTTAGCACTCTGTAAATATGTCTGGCTGGAAGACAGGAAATAGAGGTAACTATTTCAACCACTTTAGGTTGGATTCTGACCTTTCCAACCAGAGAGGGCTCTCTCAGACATACAACCATTTGGGATATTCAAAATATTTGGTAATGCGTGTACAGAGGTCAGATTCTGACCTGGTGTCAAATTTAAAGGTGGTAGGACAAAACAGAAGAGCAAAGCCATTGGGAAATGGAGTCTGTTCCTAAAAAGTATGAAGAGTTATAAGCTATGTATTTCTAGAGGGAACAAAGGAAAAATAGGTATGATGTTAAGCCAAATAAGTAATATGAGATGGCAGAGGAGAGGAAAGGAAAGACTACTATCAACAAGAGGCATCTAATAGAGGGAAAATATCTTGGTGAAGCATTAGAAGAGGAAACATGAGGGTTGGCTATTGCAAACAGAGCACTGATCACAAGTGAAGTCTGAAACAATAACCAGAAATACATAACAAGTATAATCGATATAAGAAGGAGCACCAACAAAAATGAATTCCTTCTATTACTTAAAGATTATTACTAGCAGCAAAAACACATTCATTAATATGAAGGACAGGAAAACACACTGAACTTAAACACTGTGATGAATCTCGACTATCTAAGAAAAACCTTATCTGCTTATATTAAAGTTCACAAGAAATTACAAAGTTCTCCTGCTACAAGGGCAGGCCCCTCTCCGGTAAGTCCAACCATTCATTTATCTTTTTGATAGTATATATAGACACATTACATATGGAATTCAAAACAAATCATCTTCCCCAAAGTTCCAAACATAGACATTGGTCACGGAAGGAGTAATGTACAAAAACTGAACTCCTAGTTTCTAGGGGACGTTATAAACCAAAACTGACATATTTGAGATATTTACCCTGAATGTCACTTGTCTGCATCATCACAAAATTCACCGAAACATACTTAATTTAGCTTGAAATCTATTTTAGTTTAGAAATATCCTCCTTTAAGGTGTCAAGCCAAGCAGGCTGTCTTTCTCTAGTACTTTCGACCATTTCAGCTTTGGTCTCCTTCTTCCATCGCTTGTTCCTTTTAATTTCTCCAGCCTGCATGTAGGATCTGTCTGGATATCCATTGATGATTAAATCTTTCATGATAGTATTTATTCTAATTCCTTCACCTGACCCTCGTTCATCTGCAGGCTCTGTGTGAAATTTTGTTTCCAAAATTTGTGTAGCAAGCTTTTCTTTCTTCTTCATCGACCGATTTGTTGAAGGCTGCTAGATCCGTCTTCTCCATTTCCTCTGGTTTTCTCGGAAGCATGAGCTTAACTCCCTTAGATGTAAAAGAATTATAAGAACGATTTGACTCGAGGTTACCCAATTTTGTAATAAAACGTTAATCGCCCAAAAAAGAGTAATGTCACCCATGTTTTGAATGACAGTCATCATTGAGTTCCAATCATGGGGTAATGACGAAAGTCCTTGCACGGGTAATGAATTATCACGTTCGCCCATTGATTTCAAATGATGAGCATTCGAATTAGTTTTTGGGCGGCACTCACCTGACATCACATGGATGAAAAGTACTCAAACAAGTGTCTCGAGGTGATTTGACTGGCTGTCATCTTTCTCTTTCCACATGTGACCCTTGGATTTGACATATTCAATGATATTTTGACACGTGACATCATGGTGTGATTTAGTGGTTTCGAGCTCACCCGCTTTTCCCCACGATATGCATCTGGTGGTGCCACATGCCCTCAAGATGAAACCGTGGTATTCCTATCAGCCCTCTTTCAAAAGATTAAACTCCACATTAGTTCTCAGCCCGATGTGCTCCACGACTGTCGATCTGTGGCGCCCAAGATTTGTGACCCGCTGGGTCCCATCAACTTCACTTTTCTGTTATATTTAGCACCTTCCGCTAGATGTGGCTCCATCCGCTAGTCTATCACTCCTCTATATCGATTTAGCCTCCTACTAAGTCCCGAGACTTGGACTCCATATGAAATTTTTTTATAGTGATAACAGTTCCTGTTCTTGTTTTTGTTATTGTTCATATCATAAGAATGTTGTTCTTGTTTTCTATTTTCCCTTGTTGTTGCTCTTTTTCTGGGAAGGTGACATGTGATAGCTCTGAGTTGGATCTATAGTGACGGTTGCAGGAGGAAACATATTAGATGGTCTCTAGTTTGAGACATGGAGTAGACAGAGTAGACAATGAGTTGTGTACATGACAATATACATTCATGTACCAAATATGAAGAAGACGAAGTTAGAACCTTCTAGAAATAAGGATACCTTTGTGGGATATAGAATGTTTCACATGGAGAATTGTTGTGAGGAGAAGAAGTCTCCAAAGGATGACTGTACATATCCCTCTAGTTCAGTTTCTAACTGTTCATATCATTAGGAAGAGTTGGTAGAGTCATCAGAGCCAATGGATCTACCTAGAGACGTTGTAAGAGACCAACATGGTCCCATGGTACTTTGCAGGATGCAAATGGCATGTAGTTATATGACATTGATGAGGCATATCATGAGGAGGAGTAAATGGATCCACCAGGGGTGAGGAAGATGGTCCCACCAAGTACCATCTTAGAAGGAGCCATAGTTAAGAGGGAGTCATCCCTCTGGTTCAGAAGATGCAGAGGGAGAAGATGGATCCAAGATTTTATAGACTCAGAGTGAGTCAAGTTCCATAAGGAACATATAGACTAAGAGTGAGCCTGATCTTAGAGAGATTTAATTGAATCAAAGGAACAACCAATCATTCATAGGGAGTTTCCCCTCGGATTCAGGTGGGAGAGAGACATCTTCTAGGACTGATAGATAGGTGTTATGAGTTGAGGATGCCTCTAGGAGATGTGATATCTCCTGGGAGGATACACTTGTTTCAGTAGAATTTGCTACAATAATAGAGGAGGAAGATAGTAAAGACGATTGGGATATGAATTTTGTCTTAGAGGGAGCATTCAGTGATGCAGATTGGACAACAAGACTTAATCTGGTGATAGAGGTAGTTGGGTTCAAGGTTATAGGTGGAGGATATTGATCAGAAGGGAAGTCAATGGTGACTTTCAAGTGGATCTACAAGATCAAGTATGTTTCATATGGAAACATAGAGAAGTACAAAGCTAGATTTGTGGCTAGAGGATTCTCGTAGAAAGAGGGAGAAGATTATGACAAGACATTGGTCCAGTAGCAAGGTACACTTCCATTAGATCTATTATTTATATTTCTTGTTTTATGGGATGGAAATTACACCAGATGGATGTCAAGACTACTTTCTTGAATGGTGTAATTGAAGAAGAAGTGTACATAGAGAACCCACCAGGTTTTGCAATCCATAGGAAGGAGTCTCATGTTTTCAAATTGAAGAAATATTTGTACATGATTAAGAAGGCACCCAGGGCATGGTATGTCAGAATAGACAATCATCTGATGAGTTTTGGGTTTACCAAGAGTGATGAAGATATCAACCTTAACTACAAGGTTGAAGATGGTTTCCCATTGATATTGGTACTGTATGTGGATGACTTGTATCTTACAGGGGATGAGAAGATCATAGATGGGTGCAAGAGGGAGCTCACTTCAAAGTTTGAAATGAAGGATCTGGGTTTGATGCACTATTTATTGGGATTAGAGGTGTGGCAGAGACTAGATGAGATATTCCTTAGCCAAGGAAAGTATATAGTTGATATCCTGCAAAGATTCAGGATGATGTACTACAAGTCCATGGCCACACCTATGGTTACAATTCTGAAGCTATTGAGTGATTCTTCTTCATATTTGATTGATCTATAATATATAGATAGTTGATCGGATCCTTGATGTACCTGGTTAACACCAGGCTAGATATATGATTTGTAGTAAACACATTGAGTCAGTACATGGTTGAGCATAGACATGTACATTTGGTGGCAACAAATCATGTATTGAGGTACCTGCATGGTACAGTTGGATATGGACTCAGATATGTCTCGAACAATGAAGTAAATTTGCAAGGTTACATGAACTATGATTAGGCGGGAAGTGCATTGGACAGGAAAAACACATTAGGATGTTTCTTCAGTTCAGGATCAGGTATGATCTCATGGTTGAGAAGAAAACATACATCAATGGCACTCAGTACAACAGAGGAAGAATATATAGCAGCCAATGTTGCAAGTTGTGAAGCAGTGTGGATTTGGAAGTTTCTTGCATGGTTATTTGATCTAGAGTTGGAGCTAACTTTGACATATTGTGATAATCAAATTTGTCTGAAGCTTTCAAAGAATCCAGTCTTTCATGACAAGTCAAAGCATATAGCCATCAAATACCATTTCATCGAAGACATGGTGCAAAAAGGAGTAGTGGAGCTCTGGTACATATCCACAGATGAGAAGATAGCAAACATTCTTGTAACACCCTGTTTCCCCCAGCTTGTAAATATAACTGGACTGGCCAAGAACTATGGAAAACTCATAAATATGAATATGTGATGTAAATGGACCTTGAGGAGAAGGTCAATGAATGTGAATAACAATTTGAATTTATTGCAAGACTGTTGAGAGGGGATGTGCAGAAAAAGAGACCATGATGGTGGTGGAAGGCACCTAGAAAGGTGGCGTTAACTTCCACCAAGAATTAACACCGTATTTGGACTCCACTGGCCCAGAGAACCAAAAGCAGCTCACTAGCCCCGAATGTAATGTCTCGTAGGCCGGTAGGCGGATGGCTTAATGAGGGATGGGATGGTGAACCACCCATCCGTAGAGCCATCAGGCCTGATCAGTGCGAGGGTAATCGTGCCACACGCAACCTCGGAAGAGGATAAGGCATGGGGTAGAAGCGATGGGAAGGGGGGAAGATGTGAGGGTAACTCTGGCATTACGCAGAGTGAGTGATAGCAGAGAGGAAGGATTGCAACCTTCACTCCTGGTCACTGACAGACAGAGAGACGCAGTCTCACAGCATCGTGGTCTCAGCTCGGGGGTGGCTAGTGGTAAATCCACTGGGAGTTGCTACGCCTATGGTTGGGTGGAAACGAGCAACCCTCTCAGCAGTTGCACCCACTTCTGGTGTTATTTATGATAAGTGTTTTACATATTGCATATTGAAATTCATATCCTGACATATATGATCATAAACTGTGAAATTGTGAACGATTACAGTATAATAATGTCTGTGCGGTGTTTTGATAAGAAATGTTAGATATATTCTTATAACAGAAAGACCACGCATGGCTTATGTTGATAAATGAATTTAATTATGCATGAGTTGAACCAAGTCAGACTCCCAGTGCATCCTCGAGAGTTTGTTTCCCTTTGTCTGTCTCCAGGAAAACCCTGAAATAGACCTCTTCACAGAGATTCCCTCCTTGGAAAGGTTTACCAAGAACCTGGAAAAAGGACTTGAATGTGCAAGTCTTAATAACCCTGTACAAGGAGGAATGACCCTCTTAAAATTTTGAAGTAGCAGTGTAGGGATAAGTCACGAATCGACGGATGAGATCCTGTCGGAAGACCCATGGTCATTCACGACTGTTAGACTGACGAAAGTAACAAGGGCATTACATACCTTGCCCCTTTTTCTCTATATCTTCGTGAATAGCGATGACATTGGGATTGTAGACCCCTCCCCCCAAGGTCCATGAGAACATTTGGACCGTTGATCTTTCCACATCCGCGAAGTAGTGGAAGAATGCGCGAGGTGGGACAAATCTGAGCCGTCAGATCTTGAGAAGATACTCGTCAGCCGTCGGACCTGATAGAAGTCGCACGAGGGTTAAGCTTGTGAACAGAAGGAAAAATCCCGAAAGGAGGGTTGGCTCATCGGGATTTCACGTATCGGGAAATCGAAAGTCTCGATGACGTGAGATTGGGAATTTCCATGGGAAATTACTTGGAAATGATCTAGACCGTCCATCTGAGAGAGGACATGTGTCACGTGATCGTCCATTCTGGAGATGTGGGCACTAGACATCGAGATATCGACATTCAGGAAATCGGAGTTCCTGAGGTTGTGAAAGTCGAGACATCAAAAGTCTTGAAAACACGAGGAGCGATCTGAACCGTCCATTCACTTGAGACGCATGTCAGATATCTGAAGGGAGTCGAAGTCTGGCATTTCACGAGTCCTAAGGATAAGGCGTCCAGGACATGAGAAGTCGCAAAATCCTGAGAGTTAACCAGGACCGTCCATCAAAGGAGGACGCACGGCAGCAATCAGAGCCATCGGGGAAAGTCCCAATAGGAAGTCGTCTATCGGCATTTTGGTCATCGGGATATCGGGAATCCTGGTGACAAGAGGTTTGGGCATTTCAGAATCACAAAGTCCGAACCCCCGACAAGGAGGAAGGAGTCGTCATGGGGCCAGCTGTCAGCCTATCGGAGAATCGGGATTTGAGGGATCGACAATCTCGTGGGTGAATGTTTTTCAGCATTTGAAACCCCGAAGCCCTGATAGGTGGTATGACTACGGTCATATAGAGGGAGGTCGTATGGATCCAAAAGGTCTAGCCCAGGGGACTAGCGGAAGCTGACGTCATATCGGGATATCGGGGTTTCCGAGGACAAAATGTTTATGCATTTCGACATTGCGATGTTCGAAACCCCGATGGGAGACAAGGCTGTGGTCTTGTGAGATAGTGGTCATGTGGGTCAGGAGTCTAGCCTGAAGGGCTAACGAGAGTTGGAGCGCATCGGGATTTTGAAGTCCAAAACCCCGAAAGAAGGATAAGGCTGTGATCTTATGAATTAGCGGTCACATGGACCAGAGCATATCCAGGAGGGCTAATGCGTAAAAGGAGTGTATCAGTGAAATTTCTCATCGGAGTTCGGGGATTCAAGAGGACAGAAACTCTTGACGTTGGGGATCAAGAAACCTCGAAACCCAAAACTATCATTGGGGAAATGTCACCGACGCGTGAAGAAGAGGCCGTGACAGGGAAATAAAGACATGTGGATTGGGATTGGCATTTCACTGCTGCAAGCTTCGGGGATTCTCATTGTTGAGAAATCAATGAAATAGTTTGATTTTAGGTAGTGGGTATGTTACAAAGTGGTATCAGAGCATGGTTACAACACTCGGCCTTATTGGGCTCATGAACGAGTTGCACATAAGCTCCATTCGAAGCACTCCTACGAGGAGTAACCCCTAACTTAACTCTCTTGTCCAGTATTAAAAACTTGGAAAATGAGAACCCGACTGTGTATGCATGTGAAAGAACTATGAATTTATCCGTAAATTATAAAAAAAATGTATTTTAGTCTTGACTAATATCCAATGTTTGTCTTTTCACTCAAGCGGACGATCAGCCGCAGAAATCTACAAACGCAGAGTATGGTGACTCACCAAGAGATGGGAGAAGGCTCCCATAATAGAGACGAAGAGTCTGACGAAAGAAGAGCAATATGAACCCCTCCAGATCTAGCTGAGACTATGAGGAGTCTCATGGTTGAATTGCAAAGCTGCAAGGCCGACAATGAAAGGATGATGAAAGAACAAGAAAAGCAAACTGAAATTAATGCAGTTTTACTGCAGAGCTTATCCGACCTACAGTGACAAATGCAGCATGAACCCGAAATGCAGAAACATGGTCGTATCAATGGCCATACTAAGAGGAGCACCTCAAGAAAGGTCCACCCCATAGGTAAAGGACCAGTGCCAGACGATTCCACTGAGAAGGAAGCTAGCGATTCAGAAGGCTCTTCCAGTAGCAGGACCAGTTCCTATTCTCGAAGAAAACAAAAGAAGCAAAAGACTTCCAAGGGTCATAAATTTGAGGAATTCAGAAAGGCCAAACCGCCCTCCTTCGACGGTGAGATAAAGAAGGGAGAGGAAGCCAAGGCCTGGCTACTTGGACTAAAGAAGTATTTCATAGACCATGACTTTTCAGAAAATTTGAAGGCCCGAGTGGCCACTTTCAATCTGAATGGAAAAGCTTCCATCTGGTGGGAAGATCTTAAGAACATGAAAGGGGTCTGCGAGGAGGACTTGTCTTAGAAACGGTTTGAGAAGTACTTCCGGAAGAATTATTTGTCAGAAAGATATTTCGACGAGAGGCTAAAGAGTTTTATACACTCAAACTGGGGCAACTCACTATAGAGGAATATGTCAACAAATTCCTCGACTTATTGAGATATGTACCCTACATCAAAGCTGAGAAGGCAAAGGTGCAACGCTTCATCAGTGGGCTACCCAAGGAATACCGGAACCGAATTGAATTCGATGAGCCAAAGACCTTAGAAGACACTATATGAAGGCAACATATTGTCATGAACAATATGGACATCGGGCAAAGTCTCGTGGAGACTGGAAACATAAGAGTGGTTTGAGATTTGAGAAAAAGGGGAGCAAATCCTCAGGATTTAAAAACTACAAAAAAAACCCCAGAATGAACTTTCCAACCCAGAGTGTACTCCAGCAGAACTTTCCCTCGGTTGATGGAAATAAAACTTCTGGACCTATATCAGTGAAGACTAATAACCCAAAGAAAGAACCTCTGAAATGTTGGGGTTGCGGAGAAGAGCATTTCCTAAGAGACTGTTCACACCGACAACAGAACAGTTGGAAAATTTACAACATTCAGGAAGCTACCACAGTCAATGATGTGTCAAGGAGTGTGCCACAGATTTATGCAGCCTTGGATAATAACCAAGCTGACCACCAAGCTTCAGTGGTGGAAATAGAAGGTATGATTTTCAACCATCTAGTGTCTGTTTTGATTGACCCTGGTTCAAATTTGAGTTATATAGCCCCTAGAACTGTTGATAAGTGTAAACTATAGCCACAGAAGAAAGCCAAGACATGGTTGGTACAGTTAGCCACTGGCACCAAGAGAAAGGTAGTAGAGGTCATACTAGCCTGCCAATTAATGTTGGGTGAATTCCCCACCCAAGCAACCCTTAATGTATTACCCCTGGGATCATATGACCTGTTGATTGGTATGGATTGGTTGGCCACCCATAAAGCCAAACTGGACTGTTACCATAAAACCTTAGAATGTGTAAGCGAATAAGGAAAAAGGATAACCCTCCAAGGGATCTGAAAACCGGTCTCGGTGAGACAAATATCAGCACTGCAAATGAAAAAGTATTGTCGAAAGGGATGTCCCCTATATGCAATACAGGTGCTGAAAACAATCGAAGGCGCTAAACCAAGCCCCGATGATCACCCTGTCCTGAGAGAATATAGAGATGTGTTTTCGGAAGAGGTACTGGGTCTACCTCTGAGAAGAGTCATTGACTTCTCGATAGAACTCGCACCAGGAGCGGTGACGATGTCTAGGACACCCTACCAGATGAGAACACCTGAGTTAGTTGAACTCAAATTGCAATTGAAAGAGATGATGGATAAGGGTTATATTCAACCTAGTGTGTCCCCATGGGGAGCACCAGTCCTATTTTTGAAAAAGAAGGATGGCACCCTTAGACTGTGCATAGATTACAGACAACTTAATAAAGTAACCATAAAGAACAAGTACCCCTTGCCCAGGATCAATGATCTATTCAATCAATTGGGGGGGTGCGTCTATTTTCTCAAAGATTGACTTGAGGTCGGGATACCATCAAGTCCGAATTAAGGGTGAAGACATTCATAAAACCGCTTTCCGGACACGGTATGGTCACTATGAGTTTGTGGTAGTGCCATTTGGGTTAACCAATGCCCCTGCCACTTTCATGTGCTTAATGAAAAATGTACTCAGTAAATTTTTAGATAAATTTGTACTGGTTTTCATTGATGACATATTAATCTACTCTAAGAATAGAGAAGAACATGAAGAGCATCTTAGACTTGTGCTGCAAGTGCTAAGAGAGCATTAGCTCTATGCTAAATTCAGCAAATGTGACTTCTTTCAGAAGCAAATACACTACTTGGGACATGTTCTGTCCGAGGAAGGGGTAGCAGTAGATCTGGACAAGATCAGGTCTATCATGGAATGGCCTACCCCAAAGGATGTCTTAGACATCAGATCCTTTATGGGATTAGCGGGATACTATAGGAGATTTATAAAAGGATTCTCCAAGATTAGTTGTCCAATCACTGGCCTCTAGAAGAAGGGGAAAAAATTCTTGTGGACACAACAATGTGAAGAAATATTTCAAACCTTGAAACATCTACTAACCCATGCACCCGTGTTGAAAATCGATGACCTAGAAGTTGACTTCCTTGTGTGCATAGATGCCTGTAAGGAAGGGCTGGGAGGAGTCCTTATGCAGGAAGGAAAGGTGATCTGCTATGAATCCCGAAAATTGAATGAACATGAGGTCAACTATGTGACTCATGATCTAGAACTGGCTGCCATAGTGCATGCCTTAAAAATGTGCAGGCATTACCTCTTGGGAAGAAAATTTGTTCTTATGATAGATCATTGTGGATTACGGTATTTGTTCGACCAACAAAAGCTCAATGCTAGACAAGCTAGATGGATGGCCCTCCTTAGCGAATTTGCTTTTGAAATCAAACACATCAAAGGGAAGGAAAATAGGGTGGCCGATGCCCTTAGCAGAAGCATGAAAACAATTCACCTGGCAGCGGTGAGTACCTGCGAGACAGATGTCAAGAACAGAGTCAGAAATGCAGAAGAGACAGATTACTTCGCTCATACTGTGACCCTATACTTACAGCAAGAACCCGCTGGAGAAAAATATGAAGGCTACCAGATGACCGAAGGAGGCCTGCTCACTTACAGAGATAGACTATACATTCCTAATTGTGACGACTTGAAGAGGCTCATCATGGATGAACTACATAAAAGACCCTACACTGGTCACCCCGGATACCAAAAAATGATTACTGCCACCCGGAAACAATTTTATTGGCCTGGATTGAAGAAGGACATAGCCAAATATTTGGCCCAATGCATAGAATGCCAACAGGTTAAAGTGGAACATTGACACCCAGCCGGACTATTACACCCTTTACCCATCCCAGAATGGAAATGGGAAACCATCTCCATGGATTTTATCACTGGATTGCCAACTTCAAGCAAACAGAATGACGCCATTATGGTAGTAGTGGATAAACTGAGCAAGTCTTCTCATTTCATCCCCATCAAATCGACCTGCAAGGTGATAGATATCACCCAGGTATTCATGAAAGAGGTGTTCCGACTGCACAACATGCCAAGGGAGATAATATCTGACAGAAACACCAAATTTACTTCCAATTTCTGGAAATCACTGATGGCTGGTTTAGACACCAAATTGTTGTTTAGCACCGCCTATCACCCTCAAACCGATGGATAGATAGAAAGAGTGAATCAAATATTAGAGGATATGCTAAGGATGCATGTAATGCATCAACCTAGATAATGGGAAGACTACCTACCATTGGTAGAATTTGCCTACAACAACGGCTACCAAGCATCCTTAAAGATGAGTCCCTTCGAAGTCCTCTACGGTAGGCCATGTAATACTCCAATCAGCTGGAGTAATCCTGTAAATCGGGTTTCTTTTGGACCCAACATGCTGAGAGAAATGGAATAGCAAGTGACTCAGATAAAACAAAATCTGAAGGTCGCTCAGAACTGACAGAAAATTTATGCTGATCAAAAGAGAACTCCAAGAGAGTTCAAAATGGGAGTCCATGTATATCTCAGAATTAAGCCCAGAAGGAGTTCCCTGAAAATGGGAGCTTGTGCCAAATTGGCACCCCGGTATTATGGACCCTTTGAGTTTCTAGATAGAGTTGGACCTGTAGCCTATCGGCTAGCACTTCCTCCCACAGTAAAAGCACATAATGTTTTCCATGTTTCATTATTGAAGAAATATGTACATGATGCTAATCATATAATTGACTGGTCTGTGATCCAGGTGGAACCGGAGGGAGAATTTATACCAGAACCCCAATGCATACTCGACAGAAAGGAAACCCTGCTCCGGAACAGAACCATTGCACAAGTCAAGGTGTAGTGGAAACATTTTGGCCCAGATGAGGCTACATGGGAAATGGAGGATGCCATAAGACAAACATATCCGATTTTGTTTACTTCTGTACATGCAATTCATGTTAGTAGATAAGAAAATTGAGGACGATGTTCCCTTTTAAGGGGGAGGGAATTGTAACACCCTGTTTCCCCCAGCTTGTAAATATAACTGGACTGGCCAAGAACTATGGCAAACTCATAAATATGAATATGCGATGTAAATGGACCTTGAGGAGAAGGTCAATGAATGTGAATAACAATTTGAATTTATTGCAGGACTGCTGAGAGGGGATGCGCAGAAAAAGAGACCACAATGGCGGTGGAAGGCACCTGAAAAGGTGGTGTTAACTTCCACCAAGAATTAACACCATATTTGGACTCCACTGGCCCGGAGAACCAAACACGGCTCGCTGGCCCCAAATTTAATGTCTCGCAGGCTGGTAGGCGGAAGGCTTAATGAGGGATGGGATGGTGAACTTCCCATCCGTAGAGCCGTCAGGCCTAATCAGCACGAGGGTAATCATGCCACACACAACCTCGCAAGAGGATAAGGCGTGGGGTAAAAGCGATGGGAAGGGGGGTAGACTCGAGGGGAACTCTGGCATTACGTAGAGTGAGTGATAGCAGAGAGGAAGGATTGCAACCTTCGCTCCTGGTCACTGGCAGACAGAGAGACGCAGTCTCACAGCATCGTGGTCTCAGCTCAGGGGTGGCTAGTGGTAAATCCACTAGGAGTCGCTACGCCTATGGTTGGGTGGAAACGAGCACCCCTTTCAGCAGTTGCACCCACTTCTGGTGTTATTTCTAATAAGTGTTTTACATATTGCATCTTGAAATTCATATCCTGACATATATGCTCATAAATTGTGAAATTGTGAACGATTACAATATAAGAATGTCTGTGCAGTGTTTTGATAAAAAATGTTAGATATATGCTTATAATAGAAAGACAACGCATGGCTTATGTTGATAAATGAATTTAATTATGCATGAGTTGAACCAATTCAGACTCCCAGTCCATCCTCGGGAGTTTGTTTCCCTTTTTCTATATCCAGGAAAGCCCCGAAATAGACCTCTTCGCAAAGATTCCCTCCTTGGAAAGGTTTACCAAGAACTTGGAAAAAGGACTTGAATGTGCAAGTCTTAATAACCCTGTACGAGGAGGAATGACCCTCTTAAAATTCTGAAGTAGCAGCATAGGGATAAGTCACGAATCGACGGACGAGATCCTGTCCGAAGACCCATGGTCATTCACGATCATCAGACTGACGAAAGTAACAAGGGCGTTACATACCTTGCCCCTTTTTCTCTATATCTTCGTGAATAGCAATGAAATCGGGATTGTATACCCCTCCCCCCAAGGTCCATGAGAACATTTGGACCATTGATCTTTCCACATCCGTGAAGTAGTGGAAGAATGCGCGAAGTGGGACAGATATGAGCTGTCAGATCTTGAGCAGATACCCATCAGCCATCAGACCTGATAGAATTCGCGCAAGGGTTAAGCTCGTGAAAAGAAGGAAAAATCCCGAAAGGAGGGCTTGCTCATCGGGATTTCATGTATTGAGAAATCAGAAGTCTCGATGACGTGAGATCGGGAATTTCCATGGGAAATTACCCGGAAATGATCTGGACCATCCATCTGAGAGAGGATGCGTGTCACGCGATCGCCCATTCCAGATATCCGGGCACTAGACATCGGGATATCGACATTCAGGAAATCGGAGTTCCTAAGGTCGTGAAAGTCGAGACATCAGAAGTCTCGAAAATGCGAGGAGCGATCTGAACCGTCCATTCACTTGAGACATGTGTCAGAGATTTGAAGGGAGTCGGAGTCCGACATTTCGCGAGTCCTAGGGACGAGGCGTCCAGGACATTAGAAGTCGTGAAATCTCGAGAGTTAACCAAGACCGTCCATCAGAGGAGGACGCGTGGCAGCAGTCAGAGCCATTGGGGAAAGTCCCGACAGGAAGTCATCTATCGGCATTTTGGTCATCGGGATATTAGGAATCCTGGTGACAAGAGGTTTGGGCATTTCAAAATTGCGAAGTGATGCAAACGCGCCAACCACACACGCCTGCTCTCACCAGGACCTTCTTCTTCACTGGCCCGAAGAGCTAAAGTGATCCTCAACCCCCTTATTGGGATTTTTCCACTCCCACAGAATTCTTTCCTGACGATCTCCTTTTGTCTGTCGGAGAATCGGACCTCGCAAGATTGTGAGTCCTGCACTCGAGTCTCGAAATCCCCGAAACCCGATGAATGAACTAACCGACGGTTGTCGTGATATCGCTTCTCGCGACCTCACAGCTTTTTGGTGAAATCCCTACTGCCCCCACTCACTAACCTCTGAGTTCATGATATACCGACGCCACTTGGCATTGGCCCACGGCAAGGCTTAACCTTCCGACACCTGTCCCCCACTACAGGCCTAAACCCTGTCGGGAAATCGCGCATCGGGATATCGTGATTTCTCCGGTCGTGAGTCTCTCATCACCAAGAACTCTGAAATGCTGAACCCCGATGACCTATGGGCTCTCTCCTCCACATCACCCACTCCTCGTCACGCTATCGAGTATCGTGGGATCGCGATTTCAATGGTGACAACTCCTTGTCACGAGAAACCCCGAACCTCTGATGGCTTCCCGCACCTTGACACGTGTTCCTCCGACCAACAGCTCATACCGTGTCAGGAACTCGCAAATCGGGATGTCAACATACAAAGCTCCCGTCTCTGGAATCCTCGATCTCCGATTTCATGATCCTTGGGATCTCTGGCCACGTATCCTAGTTGTGATCAATGGTTGATATCCTTTCAGGAATTCGTGGATCGTGATTCCTTTCTACGAGAGTTTCATGACCACAGAAACCCTGATCTTCCGATGTGTCAAGTCCTAATGGCCCTCTGACTCCTTCTCTTATTCGCTAGGCTTAAATCCTGCGCAACTTCCTCGAGATCTGACGACTGACGGAACTTCGCAATTTCCTCGACAAATCCTGACCATCGATTCCTTCTCCTCGAGGATTTCTTGAAAATGACTAAGTGCTTCTTCCCCGAACTTGCTTTCCAACGCCTGCGCTCGCAACTCTTGCCTGAGATTTATTCACACGAATCTCCTGTGCTCCCTCTCAACGATATCACAAAGGCTCTATACCTCCTGAGCTTTTCTACTCTTCCTCCTTCAGAGGAATTTATGTGCACTCCTTGCGCTTGATATTCAACCACCTCCCAAGTGTTGAATACTTCAGACTCTGCGCATTTCCTGCAGCAGCAGTCCTTAACTTCCTTTGCTCAGATACACAACTGAGACTTCTTCTTTAGCCTGCGCACACCTTGCATGGCTTCAACAACCCATTCCACTTCTGGGCGAATGAGAGCAAGAGTTAGACTACTGAGCCTTCATCAATGCACTCCTTACGGATGAATTCAACTGCACACCTTGTAGGAATCTCCTGGCTCAGATAGAGAAACAATTGAAACTCATTCTCTCTTAGACTTCAAGTTAAACCATGAAATCACATGCACCGCATATATAAAGCAAATGCATAATCAAAAAACAAACATTCATAAGCGCATGAACAATCTACACAGAGAAACAACACCAGACATGAATTTGAATCAGAACTTTCTTCTTCTATTAATTCAAATGCCTGTACATGGGTGTTCTTCACAATTTTCTCTACTTTCTCTTTTCTCCTAGCTCATGAATTTTGAATAATGTTACAATGATACAAAGGAGGGTGTCTATATCCGTTTTCCCTCTCGAACTCTAAACTGTCTATTCTGGAATTAAAATCCTATCTACCTGCATTAACTAAAGTAAATGCCTCCTATCTACTTCAGACAAGAGCGTAAGGCTCGAGGTCAGATACAATACAACAGGTGCTCCTTCATAAATATTTCATTGAAGGATATGGTGCTTCATCTTTAATGAAAATTCAAAAAGTTATCAAGCTTATATGTCATGTGTTCAAAAACACATGCGCTGGCTCCACGCTTGCTTTGGTAGTCGTGATGCTCCTGCATCATACTCCCATGCTTGAAAGATTTCATGGGCTCCTGTCCATGAGCTCCTGCATGGTCTATCCATGCTTTTGAATCACTGCTTCAGTCTCCCAGCTGGCATCTTCCACTGGATGATTCTTCCATTTGACCAGATACTCGAAGTATTGCTTTCGCTTGGTCTTTTTGCTCACCCTGTTATCAAGTATACTCTCCATCTGTGGCTTTTTTGCAATCGGCATCTGCTTCTGCCACTGAATTTCTGGTTGTTCATCACTTTCAGCTCTTGCTTCCTTAGCCTTATATGGATATAGGTTTGAGACATTGAATGTCATAGATATTTCGATCTCATTCTGCAATTCAATCTCATAAGCATTTTCTCCCAATTTCTTTAGGACTCTACATGGCCCAATTTTCTTCATTTTAAGCTTGTTGTATGTTCCCTTTGGAAACCTTTCTTTTCTCAGATGTGCCAGAACTAAATCACCAACTTCGAACTGAAGTTGTCTCTGATGTTGATCCGCTCTGCGCTTATATTCTTGGTTTGATTCCAGCAATCGTTGCTTCACCGTGTTGTGAAGTTCTTCCATCGCCTCTGCGAATTCTTCAGTGTTTGCACTCTTAGTCATTATCTGCTTTGAATCCATCAGTTCAGATACTCCTCTTGGCTGCCTGCCATATACAATTTCAAATGGAATTTTGCATGTGCTTCTGTTCACTGAGTCATTGTATCTGAACTCTGCCTGTGGCAACACATTGTCCCAGCTACTATGGTGTTCTGTCACCAAGCTTCTCAATAAATCTCCCAGACTTCTATTTACAATCTCTGTTTGCCCATCCGTCTGAGGATGATAGGCTGAGCTAAACATTAAGTTAGTCCCCATCTTCTTCTAGAGTGTCCTCCAGAAATGTCCCATGAATTTTGTATCCCTGTCCGAGACTATGCTTATGGGTAAACCATGAAGTCTAACAACCTCCTTGAAAAATGAATTTGCGATGTGAGTCGCATCGCTGGTCTTCTGGCATGGAATAAAATGTGCCATTTTGGAAAACCTGTCAACTACCACAAAGATCGAATCATGTCCTCTTTGTGTCCTCGGCAATCCTAGTACGAAATCCATGCTGATTTCATTCCACGGCCTCTCGGGTATGGGTAACGATTGATAGAATCCCACATTCTGTTTTCTGCCCTTCGAATGCTGGCAAATTCTGCACCTGTCAACGAACTTCTTGACATCTGTTCACATCTTTAGCCAAAAATAGGCTTCGCTCAGCTTTTCAAATGTTTTGTCGTGGCCAAAATGCCCTGCTAATCCGCCACTGTGCTTCTCCTTTAGCAGATTCTCCCTCATGGAGCAATTCGGAATGCACAACTGATTACCTCTGAACAACAATCCATTCTGGATCATGATCCATCCACAGGCTTCGGTCTCTGAGAACTGGATTCTCAGCTACCTCGTGTGCCTCTGCAAAATCTGCATCTCCTGCATACATGTCTTTAAGGTTTTCAAAACCCAATGTCTTGACTTGAAACTCCTGCAGCAATAAACACTTCCTGCTCAAAGCATCAACCACTTTGTTAGAAGTACCTGAAATGTGTTTAATTACAAATGTAAAATTCTGCATATACTCTACCCATTTAGCATGTTTCTGATTCAGCTTCTCCTGCCGAGTCACAAACTGTAATGCATGATTATCACTATACAGAACAAATTCTTTTGGGATCAAGTAATGCCTCCACTTCTTCAACGCCTGTATGATAGCATAAAATTATTTATCATACGTTGAGTACTTCACCTTTGCCTCACCCAACTTCTCGCTGAAATATGCAATTGGTCTGTCCTCCTAGCTCAAGACTTCTCCTATGGCAAAGCCACTTGCATCACATTTCACCTGGAAAACTTTTGCAATATCCGACAACACCAAAACTGGTTGCTCTGTGATCTTTCGCTTCAACAGGTTGAATATTTTCTCTGCCTCTCTAGTCCAATGAAAAGATTTATGTCTTTTCTTGACTATGTCCATCATTGCTGCGCTAATTTCACTGAAATTCCTGGTGAATTTTCGGTAGAAACTAGCCAAACCATGAAAACTTCTCACCTCGAAAACATTTCTCGGTGATGGCCAATTCTTAATTACTTCCACTTTACTTGGATCCATCTTTAATTCATTTGCCGATATGACAAACCCCAAGTAAATGAGTTTTGTCTTCATAAATGAAGATTTCCTCATATTTATCAACAACATTTCTTGCTGTAGCTTCCTCATTACTGTAGCTAAATGCTTCAGATGTTATTCTTTTGTTTTGCTAAAAATCAATATGTCATCTAGATAAACAATGACAAACTTACCAATGAACTCCTTCAGCACTTCATTCATCAGCCTCATGAATGTATTGGTGCATTCGTCAAACCAAACGGCATGACTAGCCATTTATACAACCCTTCGTTGGTTTTGAAGGTTGTCTTCCACTCATCACCTTCCCTCATGCGAATCTAATGGTATCCGCTTTTTAAATCCACTTTTGAAAAAAAAATTGCTCCACCTAACAGTCCATCAAGTCATCCATCCGTGGTAATGGAAACCTATACCTGATGGTTATCTTGTTGATGGCTCTGGAATCTGTACACATTCTCTAGCCTCCATCTTTCTTTGGACTTAGTACCGTTGGAACGGCACACAGACTTAAACTTTCTCTGATTAGTCCTTTATCCAACAGTTCCTGTATTTGCCTTTTGACTTCGTCGTTCTCCTGCAGCGTCAATCTGTACGATGCTTTGTTCGGCAAACTGGCTCCTGGTATGAGGTCTATATGATGACTCACGCTCCTCATCGGCGGCAACGAATGAGGTAATTCGTCCACCACTATATCAGCGAACTCTTCCAACAGTTCCTGAATTTCCTCCGGCAGATCATCCACTCTTGTGCTGGTCAAAACAACTTTTGGTTTCCTGACCACAAAGAATTGTGGATCTTCCTTCTTCTTTACTTCTGCCAGAAGCTCCTTCCCACTCACGAGAAGTATCCTCTTGTTCACTTCCGGTTTCACCTCCTTATATTTTATCGGAAGTAACATGTGTGTTCTCCCATTCTTCTCTAGGGTATACGTATTCATCTTCCCATCATGAATTATGTTTCTATCATATTGCCATGGTCTGCCTAGCAATAAATGACATACATCCATAGGAATAACATCGCATAAAATATTTTCATTATATCCCCCTATTTTAATGTCAACTAAGCACTGTTTAGTGACACTCACCTGATGTCCCTTCTATAACCATGAAACTTTGTATGGACTCGGGTGATTAGTCGTCTCCAGCTCTAATTTCTCCACCATCTCAGTTGAAACGAGATTGTCTGTGCTACCGCTGTCCATGATGACTTTGCATTTCCTATCTTTGGTCTTGCATGTAGTTATGAAAATTCTGCTTCTCTAAGCTGTTTCCTCCACCTCCTTCTCGGGTGTTAAGAGAAATTTACGCATCATCAACGACCTTCCATCTTCTGCGTCTTCTACTTTAGCATTTCACCTTTGTGGCTTGGAAATGTGAGCTTCTCCTCCGTCCTTATTTCTATACGGACAATCAACTGCCTTATGCCCATTCTTCCCACATGTGTAGCATGTGATTACTCTGCCTCGACCTCTTCCTCTACCTCTGGTATGAGGAAAAGTGTTATTATCGGTGTATCCTCCACTCTGTTTTGTCTGCTGCCTTCGTTGTTCAGCGTGCTGGCCTCGCTGTGAACTTCCACCTCTTTCTGTTCTTGGCTGAGGCTTCTTCCAGTCATCCTTAGATTTCTGGTATTTATCCTGGGCAACTGATTTACCCTTGGGCTGACTTCTGCCTCGGCCTCGCTGTGCGGGCTTACGATTCAACTTTTCCTCAGCTTTTAAAGCCCTTTGATATGCATCCTCCACTATTTGGATGGTTGTCATGCTCATCTCGTCCTAGATATCGTATCTTAAGCCATTCATGTACCTGGCAACTTTTTCATCATCGCTCTCCCGATGACCTGCTCCGATATTGAGCTTATAGAATTCCTCAGTATACTCTTTCACCGTCATCAAATTCTGTCTCAGGTTCTGCATTCTCCTGAACAGTGTGATTTGATAATCCCTTGGGATGAACTTTGCCTTCATCTTCGCAATCATTCGATCCCAGCTTTTAATCTTTTGTTTCCCTTTGGAACATCTATCTGCTTGAAGCTCATCCCACCATAATGTTGCATGTCCTTTTAATTTTGTGACAGCATGTCTAACCCTTTTATCCTCTTCGATATCTTCATAATCGAAGTAGGTGTCAAGATCTCTAATCCAATCCAACAGCTCTTCTGCATCCAGACTTCCTTCATAAGTTGGAATGTCCATCTTTGTCTTTGAACTCATCCTGGCAATGGCTTTAATCAACCGCTCATTGGCTACATCTTCGGCTGCAACTTCTCCTTGTTGTTCAGCTTCAACTTCGCCTTCAGAGTCACTCAGATCTCCAACACTTGCCGTGCGTCTCTGCGTTGCCTCCATATCTTCAAATCTCGCTCGGAGATCACGTATCTGTCTCTCCAATTCTGTATTTTGTGCTTGTCTCCCTCTGCCTCTCTGGTTCTCCCTATCCTCTGGACCGGGTGATTGCCTTTCTCTCCTCGGCGGCATGGTGAAATTTGCTTTTCCTTCTCTGTTACAGAAAACAGAGAGATTATCTCACTCTGATACCACTTGATGTAAACGCGCCAACCAGGCACGCCTGCTCTCACCAGGACCTTCTTCTTCACTGGCCCGAAGAACTAAAGTGATCCTCAACCCCCTTATCAGGATTTTTCCGCTCCCACAGAATGCTTTCCTGACGATCTCCTTTTGTCTGTCGGAGAATCGGACCTCGCAAGATTGCGAGTCCTGCACTCAGGTCTCAAAATCCCCGAAACCCGATGAATGCACTAACCGACGGTTGTCGTGATATTGCTTCTCGCGACCTCGCATCTTTTTGGTGAAATCCCCGCTGGCCCCACTCATGAAGCTCCGAGTTCGTGATATGTCGATGCCACTTAGCGTTGGCCCATGACAAGGCTTAACCTTCCGACACCTATCCCCCACTACAGGCCTAAACCCTGTCGTGAAATCGCGTATCGGGATATCGCGAATTCTCCAGTCATGAGTCTCTCGTCACCGAGAACTCTGAAATGTCGAACCTCGATGACCTGTGAGCTCTCTCCTCCACATCACCCACTCCTTGCCGTGCTATCGGGTATCACGGGATCGCGATTTCAATGGTGACGACTCCTTATCACGAGAAACCCTGAACCTCCAATGGCTTCCCGCACCTTGACACGTGTTCCTCCGACCAACGGCTCCTACCGTTTCAGGAACTCACAAATCGTGATGTCAACATACAAATCTCCCGTCTCTAGAATCCCCGATCTCTGATTTCATGATCCTTGGGATCTCTGGCCACGTATCCCGGTTGTGATCAACGGTTGAGATCCTTTCGGGAATTTGCGGATCACGATTCCTTTCTACGAGAGTTTCATGACCACAGAAACCCCGATCTTCCAATGAGTCAAGTCCCGATGGCCCCCTGACTCCTTCTCTTGTTTGCTAGGCTTAAATCCTGTGCAACTTCCCTGAGATCTGACGGCCGATGGAACTTCGCAATTTCCTCGAAAAATCCTAACCGTCGATTCCTTCTCCTCGAGGATTTCTTGAAAATGACTAAGTGCTTCTTCCCCGAACTTGCTTTCCAACGCCTGCGCTCACAACTCTTGCCTGATATTTCTTCGCACGAATCTCCTGTTCTCCCTCTCAATGATATCACAAAGGTTCTATACCTCCTGAGCTTTTCTACTCTGTCTCCTTCAGAGGAATTTATGTGCACTCCTTGCGCTTGTTATTCAACCACCTCCCAAGTGTTGAATACTTCAGACTCTGCGCATTTCCTGCAGCAGCAGTCCTTAGCTTCCTTTGCTCAGATACACAACTGAGACTTCTTCTTCAGCCTGTGCACACCTTGCACGGCTTCAGCAACCCATTCCACTTCTGGGCGAATGAGAGCAAGAGTTAGATTACTGATCCTTCATCAACGCACTCCTGGCGGATGAATTCAACTGCACACCTTGCAGGAATCTCCTGGCTCAGATAGAGAAACAATTGAAACTCATTCTCTCTCAGACTTCAAGTTAAACCATGAAATCACATGCACCGCATATATAAAGAAAATGCATAATCAAAAAACAAACATTCATAAGCACATGAACAATCTACATAGAGGAACAACACCAACCATGAATTTGAATCAGAACTTTCTTCTTCTATTAATTCAGATGCCTGTACATGGGTGTTCTTCACAGTTTTCTCTGCTTGCTCTTTTCTCCTGGCTCATGAATTCTGAATAATGTTACAATGATACAAAGGAGGGTGTCTATATCCATTTTCCCTCTCGAACTCTAAACTGTCTATTCTGGAATTAAAATCCTATCTACCTGCATTAACTAAATTTTTGCCTCCTATCTACTTCAGACAAGAGCGTAAGGCTCGAGGTCTGATACAATACAACAGGCGCTCCTTCATAAATGTTTCATTGAAGGATATGGTGCTTCATCTTTAATGAAAATTCAAAATGTTATCAAGCTTATATGTCATGTGTTCAAAAACACATGCGTTGGATCCACGCTTGCTTTGGTAGTCGCGATGCTCCTGCATCACAAAGTCTGAAACCCCGACAAGGAGGAAGGAGTCGTCATGGGGCTAGCTGTCAGCCTATCGGAGAATCAGGATTTGAGGGATCGAAAATCCCGTGGGTGAATGTTTTTCGGCTTTTGAAACCCCGAATCCCTGATAGGTGGTATGACTGCGGTCATATAGACGGAGGTCATATGGACCCAAAAGGTCTAGCCTAGGGGACTAGTGGAAGCTGATGTCATATTGGGATATCGAGGTTTTCGAGGACAAAATGTTTATGCATTTCGACATTGCGATGTTCAAAACCCCGATGGGAGACAAGGCTGTGGTCTTGTGAGGTAGTGGTCATGTGGGTCAGGAGTCTAGCCTGAAGGGCTAACGAGAGTTGGAGTGCATCGGGATTTTGAAGTCCAAAACCCTGAAAGAAGGATAAGGCTGTGGTCTTATGAATTAGCGGTCACATGGACCAGAGCATAGCCAGGAGGGCTAACACTTAAAAGGCGCATATCGGTGAAATTTCTCATCGAAGTTCAGGGATTCAAGAGGACAGGAAATCTTGACATCGGGGATCACGAAACCCCGAAACCCAAAACTATCATCGGGGAAATGTCACCGGTGCATGAAGAAGAGGCCATGACAGGGAAATAAAGACCTGTGGATCGGGATTGGCATTTCACTGCTGCAAGCTTCGGGGATTCTCATTGTTGAGAAATCAATGAAATAGTTTGATTTTAGGTAGTGGGTATGTTACAATTCTCATCAAGCCTCTATCTAGAGTGAAGTATGAGTACTTAAGAGACAATCTTGGGGTGATGTAGAATCTACACCTTCATTGAGAGGGAGTTGTGATGTTTCTCCTACAACAAGAAGATACTCTCCCTTTGTCCAAGGGTTTCCCATATCAGTCATGTGAAGTGACTAAGGGAGTAATGAGTAGCCTGGTACAAGTATTTCCTACTCCGTGTGAAGTGGCTAGGTGTGATTGGGACTTGTAGCATGGTCTTTCCTACACCATGTGAAGTGGCTAGGTGTGATTGGGACCATGGAATGGTCTTGCCTACGCCATATCAAGTGGATAGGTGTGATTGGGACCATGGTGTATCCTTTCCTAAGCCAAGTGAAGTGGCTAGGTGTGAATGGGGCTATGGTGGTAGTCTTTTCCATACCATATGAAGTGGATGGGTATGATTGGGACTACTAGGTGAGGAGAAACATCATATATAATTAAAATGTAGTCATGATACTATGGTGGTAGTATTTCCCATGCTATGTGAAATGGATGGGTTTGATTGGGACTACTAGATGTTGGCATCATAGTCGCAAGACTATGATGGTAGTCTTTCCCATGCCATGTGAAATGAATGGGTGTGATTGGGACTACTAAAGGAGAACATGATAGAAGAATACATCCATAGCTAAGAGGGAGTGTTGATGTTTTGGTAGCATCAAGAGGTATTCCCCACTGTACAACTTTTCTTAGAGAAGAAGAAGATTCCAAGAAGTCAAATGAATACCATTTAATAGTTGAAGAACACCCCAAAAGAGAAACCAAATCACATGAAATAATAAAGTGGAAATGTAATTTCCAAGAAGAGAAGTCGGCCCATGGGAAATAATAAAGTGGAAATATAATTTTGAGGAAGAGAAGTTGGCCCTAGCTAAGTGACAGAACAAGTATAAATAAAGGTGACACCTTGTTCATCTTAACAACGCATCAACTCTCTTCTTCTAGTGCACATTGCCTAGATGTTTCGTGCTAGTTGTTAGTTGCAGTTGCAGTTGCCCATTTCTTCGTGCTAGTTGTGAGTTGCAGTTGTCAATTTCTTCGTGCTAGTTGTGAGTTGAATTTGTTGTTGCCAATTCCTAGTTGTGTCAGTTCTGTGGTGCATTGTCTGGTTCTAGTGATATGATTATCTTGTGCCAGTTATGTGATACATCTGTCTTTTTCTTGGTGGTTTCTCTTACATGTTGCCTCTAGAAGAGATGCACTAAAGTTGTGTGGTGATGCTCAGTTGTCTACCCTTGCTAGGGTTTGACAAGAAGAAAATATAATTATTTGCTATCAGGGTTTCTTCATTGTTTGGTTGTGCTCTTGTGAATAGAGCTTGTTCATGGTTGTATTGTATTATCAAAAATATTTTCTCTAAGAAATGTTGGTTGGGTTTTTCCCAGGATAAATCTTTGTGTCTTCTTGTGCTTGTTTATCTTCTTCTAGATATAGTTGTTGAATGTTAAAAACAAGATCAAAATACTCTGGTAAATCTATCTCTACTAAAATTTAAGAAAAATCTAACATCTTCTACCTATAAACTAGGTCCTCCTTTTCTTTGACCATAAAACCTTCTAGTTGAAAACCTCTTCAAAATCCATATAGATTTCTTCTTCAAAATCTTCATGCAGGAATGTTGTCTTTAAATCCATCTATTCTACTTCAATATCAACAACAATTACATCCAAAATAAATCTAATATAAGATAGGAACAAGAGAGAAAACCTCACCAAAGTCAATTCCTTCCACCTGGGAATATCCTTTTTCTATTAATGACTATATATTTCCCCACCTTACCTTCTATGTTAAACATATTCCTGAACACCCACTTGCTATCAACTAGTTTTCTTATAGTGGGTAACTTGACGAAATCCCACCTCTTATTTTTTTCCAAGGCCTCCATTTCTTCATTCATGACCATGTTTTAGAAATTTCTTTCCTTTCTATCAAATGCCTCCCTAAGAATTCTAGGATCATCATCATTAGCAGATAAAACAAAGGCAAAACAAAAAACAGGGCGACTATACCTTTCTGGTTGCCTTCTTTATTGAATTGATTTTCTAATAAAAATGCTCAAATTCATTTAAGAAAAAACTCTCCACTATTATTTATCCTCAACACCTTTATCTTCTTTTCTATCTGGTTTTCTACAAGATCCTTAAACTCTATCAGTTTATTGAAAAAAATAGATTTATTCTAGAGGAAATATATCCATGTTTTCCTCAAGAAATCATCTATAAAAGAAACATAACACATATTTCATAATGATGGAACATCCACATGTACAAACAAATTGATATATCAATGACAACATCCCATCTACTCTTGTAGCACCATTTGGGAACTTTACCCATTTTTTTTTACAATATACACAAAGCTCACGTAAATCAAAATCTAAGCAATCATAAATTTATTCAACCATACCTTTAGCGTGCAAATATTGAAGGTACTTACTCACCAATATGTCCTATTCTTTGATTCCAAAGCATTGATTTGGATTGTATAGATAATGAAATGAAAGGTAGGAATATGAATGGACACACATAAACAAAAATATTGTAGAGAACATAATAATACAATGAGAACCGAATTGTATTAGTAAATGAAAAAGGAAAAAACTAGGAAATGCAAAGCAATATGGGAATTTTGCTGAGATTCCCCAAAGAAGAATGCCCCGACCACACAGTGTAGGGTCCAGTGTGATCTTGTTTGGGTCCCATGTCACCAAGAGACCACCCGAGGTGCCAACCGATCTAACAACACACATATACCAGCTAGGTACAATTTTTTACATAAATAGATGAGCCTTATCTTCAACAACAAGTGTTTATTGTAAAATGATAATATCGGGCTTGAATTTAGTGAGTAATCTACGCATGGAGGCAGATTTTAGGGATCCTCCCACCCCTTTGACATTTAGAGAGAGAAGTATCATATTTTATCCTGTGCAAGGGATTTTAATCCTCTAAGCGCCCCAGTGTCTAAAACAATAGTAGTAGTAGCATCAGGAGTAATGGGAGGGAGAGTGGATTTCTTTCACGCACTCCTCGTCTTAATAGGTGAGGTCTCAAAACCCAAGCCTCTTGACCAAGAAAATATGGACCCAACCCCCCCACTACCTTCCCTTGGTTTGCAGGACAAGTGTGTAGCTAAGGGAGGAGAGATAACAGAGTTTCCTTGAAAAGTTACAAGAGGAAGAAGGTCCCCCACCTCACATAGAAGAGGCACCAAGTTATCCAAAGTTTCCGCCAGAGTACAGTCAT
Source organism: Picea engelmannii (assembly GCA_009831015.1). Taxonomy (NCBI): domain Eukaryota; kingdom Viridiplantae; phylum Streptophyta; class Pinopsida; order Pinales; family Pinaceae; genus Picea; species Picea engelmannii. Next base: position 63,212 of record ML790951.1, read on the forward strand.
TGGGTTCTTCCTCTCTAAAACCTGAGAGTATAGGAGTTTCCTTAATCCCCTCCACAGTATCTAATGAAAAAACCTCAGAGTGTGTTAAAGAAACAATAGTCAGGGATCTAGTCCCAAGAAGATTACATGTATCCAGGGAGGATATCCTAGACGCCTCCCATGAAAGAGAAGTAGAAGGTTTAACTGTCTGTGTCTAAACTCCCAAGTGAGTAAGAACACAGGGATCTAAGTCCAAAGTATATGTCTTAGGGTTCAGCATGGATAGGGGAGGTAGAACATGCACACCAATCTCCCGAAAGGAAGCATCCAGAACTAACCTTTCCAGGGAGGTCAACAAATGAAACAAAACAGGACAAAAAGTTCTGAGTTTACCTGTGAGTGTTTCCATATCCAAAGAATATGGATAGTTCTGCGTCCTGAACCGAGGAGAGTCGTGACCCAAGGAACTTGCAACAAGTGAATCACATATTTGTAGTTTACAAGGACAATAATCTTCTGACTCCTCCTCATCAACAAAGCCCTGACAAGAATTCCTTAAGTGACTAGTCCTATGACACAGAGTGCAGTGGAACGAGAGGCCCAAATAATCCAATCTCTATGAATACAGTTGGTCTCTCCACTGAATGTAAAGGGTCTCCAACAACCCAGAGTAAATATCCACCTCCACTAAAATCCTGCCAATTTTTCTATCTGGAGAACCAAGTGCTTGTTCATCCACACTAATAAACCACCCAATATAATTCCCAATTGCCATAAGAGTCTTTAAACTCCAGAAATTAACCGGGAGACCAGGTAAGAGAACCCACAAATGTCTAAACTTGAAGTAGTCATGTGTAGGGTCGAAGGATATCCTCCAACATTTTAACATGATCCTACAACCATCAAAAGGCCACAATCCCTCTAGAATCTTTGCAGCATCCTCCGTCGAATGAAAAATGAAACCAAACCAACCACGCAGGAGGTAAAATACCTCCAGGACATATCCCAAAATAGGATGCCAATGGGTCTTTACCCAGTTATAAAGAGGTGTAGTGCACCTGCGACGGTATGAAAACCGCCCAACTAAATCATTCAAAGATAAAGTTGTTGCTTCCTCGAGACCCAAATCATCCCCTAATGTCATTTTCCTTCTCAATCGGTTAGGACGCCACGTTTTCTTGGCGAAAGGTCTCTGAGAGCCCTACTTAACAATGTTTCTCACTGGAAGACCAATAGACTGAGTAATACCACCTTTGGAGCTCGAACCGGAAAAATTATCCACAAAGTGATATATAGGAGCAGGAGCTCTGAAACCCAGAGAATTAACAAAGGATGGTGAATCAATGCATTGTGTGATAGAAGGGTCTGTAAAAGACGATGATATCAAGGATAATAAATTCCCCTTAGCACACAGATTTTGGTTTAAATGCGATGGAGGTGGGTCGAAGAGGCCCGCCCTCTTCCAGGCCTCCTCGTCAGCCACACTCATGAGTGCGCTGACGACCTCCTTCATCATCTAAGCACACTAATTACAAAACCATCATGCCACCTAGATCCCACAATAAAGGCTCCTCGGGAGTGATTACCAACGAAGCCACGGGGCCGGTGTAGAGTAAAGAGCAGATAGTTAAACATTTAAGTCAAGTTAGAAGTGGAGGACAGGAAAAGAACGACTTTGTCAAATCCAGAGTAAGTGGAATGACAGGTAGTAAATCAGAGGTGACGCCTCCAGTAAAAGGACGGACCCCCCAGACAAGTAGAAGGTGCAAAACAACCTGCTAGTTCCTCCAGACAAATACAAAAACTAAATACTGGAGGACCAACCATCATAACTAACATAAACACCGTAAAAATAGCCAATGATTAGATGCCACAGTAATAGAACCCAAACCATGAAACCCTCGACGCCATTAGAGATCATCCGAAAGTGTTGCAGGTTTTTGAAATTTCATTCCCTCCTTATCCGAGGTGGGACATAGTTTACACATTTTTTTTATGCGTAACCACCTTCTATAACTTACAAATATGACAAATAAACAAAACTTAGTAATGACTCCCTTAAGGGTGCATGATAATCACATTTTTTCATAAAACCAAACTTAGTGGGGCCTATAATTCACTGTGGATTTCACGGCCCATTTGTCCTCTCATAATTATGTGATTTATTATATACTATTATTATAATGTCGTCTCATAATTATGTGATTTATTATATGTTATTATTATAATGGTATCCCCTAGCTTCCTTTTTCAAGAAGTTAAGTTCATATTTTTTATTTATTAATTTTATATAAATTATTAATTAATGATTTTTTGAAAAAAAAATTAATTGATAATATTTATGAGTAAACAAATTAAATAAATAAATAAATAAAAATGTTAATATTGTTAAACAATAAATTATAAAAGTATATTAATATTGTTATATAATAAAAATTAATATATCAAAAATGTTTTGTTAATTTAAAATTGCTTTTAAGATGTTGTTATGTGAGTAATGCTGATATATATATATGAAATTATTGTTAAAATTTATATATAAATATAAATATTATAAATATGATATTTATATAAAATTATTGTTATAATGTAAATATTAATATTTTAACAATAATCAAAATTGTAATTTTACAAATTTTACATATTCAAGTGTTTTATAAGTGTATGAATTTTAAATTTTACAACATTAAGTAAAATTATAATTAGAATAAATCTACAATTAGAATAAAACTATTTTAAATGATTAAAAAATTACATCTTTTTTAATCTTAATAGATTTAAAAATAAGATATATTTACATTAATAAGTAAACTATAAAAATAAAAATAAAAATAAAAAATATTAAAAAAAATCAAATTAAACAAAAATAAGAACATTTTTTGGGATGATAAATTCTTAATCCATATTGAATGCATTTATATTCTAATTCACCATACATTAATTTGAAAAAAACGATTTTTATGTTATCATCATACAAAGTGGTAGGAGTATGACCTTTAACGACGTCATGTAAAGAGGTAGGAGTATGGCCTTTAATGACGTCAACAAAGAGGTAGGAATATGGCCTTTAATGACATCAACAAAGAGGTAGGAGTATGTAAAGGGAATATGGTTTATGTAGTATGAATCTGCCATGTAAAGAGGTAGGAGTATGACCTTTAACGACGTCAACAAAGAGGTAGGAGTATGGCCTTTAACGACGTCAACAAAGAGGTAGAAGTATGTAAAGGGAATATGGTTTATGTAGTATGAATCCATCATGTAAATAGGTAGGAGTATGTCCTTTAACGATGTCAACAAAGAGGTAGGAGTATGTAAAGGGAATATGGTTTATGTAGTATGAATCCGTCATGTAAAGAGGTCGGAGTATGGCCTTTAACGACTTCAACAAAGAGGTAGGAGTATGACCTTTAACGACGTCAACAAAGAGATAGGAGTATGGCCTTTAACGACGTCAACAAAGAGGTAGGAGTATGTAAAGGGAATATAGTTTATGTAGTATGAATCTATCATGTAAAGAGGTAGGAGTATGGCCTTTAATGATGTTAACAAAGAGCTAAGAGTATGGCCTTTAACGATGTCAACAAAAAGATAAGAATATGTAAAGAGAATATGATTTATGTAATATGCAATTTTAAATTTCATCTTTTTAAAAATATATTTTAATAAAATATTTTAATTTTTTTAAATTTTAATTTAAAAATATATATTTTTAATTAAAAATTTCATATATTTTTAATTTTATTAATTTAAAATATTTTGATTTTTTATAATTTCAATTTAATTAAAAATTAAAACCAAAAATCTAATATAATTAATTAAAACTTTAATAAAATAAAATTATGCCAAACTTTATGCAAACCACTCTATTCGACATAAGCTTTATCTTGCATCTAGAGAATAATATTCTACAAGTATAATAAATGCCACATAAATGATAGCTACAAATTTAAAAAATTAAATATTACTTAACCAATTTTTTTTATCATAGTAAAATCTAACGAGCAATGTGAATCATATCACCCAACAAATACCACATAGATGATAGCTACAAATTTAAAAAAATAAATATTACTTAACCAACATTATTTTACCATAGCGAAATCTAACGAGCAATGTGAATCATATCAACCAACACGAAATCTAACGAGCAATGTGAATCATATCACCCACCACGATGGGAAAGGTTTACATTTTTAATTTACTTGTATAGATATCATTTACGGCTTTTTAAAATGAGTGGAAATGGAATAGAAAATTATAAAAAAATAGATTTAGATTTTAAATTAAGTAAGATAATTTACTTGTATTTTTAATTTAGTTTATTTTTTAAATAAATATTAGTAAAATATTAAGGATTTTTTTTAAGTACATTTATCATTATTAACATGGACAAGACAAATGTTATGATAATCGAATTTAAAAAGATTATTTGTGATAATTTTGTGCATAATAATAGTGACTTCGAGGAAGTGACTTCATACAATCTTTTTGAGTCAATTTATATTATAAGCTTAATTGGAATTATTGCATTGAGAAAATGATATATGGTGGATGGAAATCTTATTTTGGCCTTGAAAAAAATTGTAAATCAATGTGTTGGGAGCAACGTCTGCAAACAGTTGTTAATTAACTTAGAAATGGAGATGGAGAAGAAATATAAAACACACACAACACAACAAAATGAAATGGAGGGGCAATGGTAATCCTTTTGTTGCTAGCCAATGGGGAAATGAATGCACATGTCTCATGTAGCACCTCATGGGCTTCCATATTTAAAAAAGATATTTCGCAAGCATTTATAGGGATATGAAATGCCAATCACTTGGGAAAACACAACCACATTTGAGGAAGAAGAAACAAATTGTAACCACCCAACACTATCCACCTTGAAAACAATTTCTTGATACCTTTCCCAACATATGAAACATCACCTTCCAGCAAGCCAAGAGAATCCAAACACCACCATAGCCTCTCTAACAACACTAGTTGCATGAACATGTATGCACAGTTTGCTCCAGTATGGATCACTCCACCTCCAATGAATCAACATATCTGTAAACTAAATCGTTACAACCACTATAGGTGATACTCATGCTTCTTAGATACCAAAGCACCCATTTCCATGCTATTTTCCATGTGTCCATTGAAAAACCAACTACATGTGAAATACTTGAACATTCCCATTGCAAACATCAACATTCCTACTAACAAACAATACATGAGACATATAACCCTTTTCTTCTTCATTTCTTAGGGAAGAAACTTGAAGAAAGCTTACAATGGAAAGAGAAGGGAAAATTTACCAGTTTCACATTATTCATACCAAATCTCCTGAGTATATTCTCCACGTACTCTTTTTGTGATAACCAAAGCTTACCATATTTCCTGTCTCCATGTATTTCCATGCCCAAGATTTGTTTTAGCTACTCCTAGATCCTTCATATCAACCACCCTAACCAACCAAGCCAAACTACCAATCTCAACCATGCTTGTGCTTGCTACAAGAAAAACATATAACACCAAGATAATGAATATACCATAAACACAATGGTTATACTCACTTCTTGTAAAATTTGGCTAACCATGAAGGAATCAAACATATTGTACCATTGCATGGGTACCTTAGGCCATACAATGATTCCCTAAGTTTGCAAACAAATCTCCATTTATGATCCTGAATAACTCTCGATTGTTCCATGTACACATATCTACTAATGACAATTTGTGGGTAGTAGGATCCCACAATCTGCATTCCTCAAATCCATCACCATAACTAATAAAGACGCACTTACTTGATTGAATCCGGCCAAGCCAACCAAGTGAGAATTCACCTCTCACCTACAAGCGAATGTCAATGCTTCATTACTTGCAATACATGGGCTCATGAGCTACCAGAAACATGTGCCCAAAAACCACAACTCTTGACCTAATTTCCCCCCATGACCAAAACCAACCAAACTTCCCTCAAAGACAGGGTATCTGAGAATACCGCATGCTCCCCCTATCACCTAGGTCAACTAGAATTTATCAGTGACATTTCAAACCTAGGGTAAGCATGCCTAACCAGGTCTTACATCTGTATTCCCATTTACATATAATCGGGTATCAATTCCACCTTAAACCTTGCATTAAGAAAACCTCTTCCTTTCCATTACATCAACCAGCTTGAATCTCCCACATCACACCTCTACTACTCGGGTCCTATAGGAATAACTAATAGTCAATATCTGACAATCCCTTGACGATCCCATCCTCCACATATTTTGCATCCAAACAGACCACAAGTGGGTCCCTTAAACCAGCCCTCACCATCATAATGCTCCTCAACATGACTACCACCATGGAAATATACCATAGGATCCATTCATCAATTGTAAACCTGTTGATGACCTCGTCGTTCCTGATTTGGACCTCTGGTACTCGGGATCGTCCATTTCAGGTACGACTTTCATGCATTCTAGAGAGGCCATGAGATTCGATCATGTCATAGGAAACAATTGTTCCATATGAAAAAGGAATACAACCCTTGGGGAACTGACCCAACAGATGTGACCCTTTCCTAAGCCTTGATAGTAACCATGCAATCCATCGTCGCTCCATCACCATCACCTACTCATGAACCGAGAGGCATCATAGGAGTATAATGTCTTCCAATAACCCATTTTCTTCTAAGACCATGTCCCATTCACCCCCCACATGTCTTTCATCCCCATACGTCGTGAAAGAAACCACAAATATGTCGATACTTTCGACGGTCAACTCCTTGATTTTTCTCGGATGCAGATCATATGACTATTGGCATTCGTTCGAGATCTTGCTAATGTAAAGAGGAAACTCATCTGGTCTCTTTCTATGCTACTTAGGGGTGTTTTCTTCGAGTTTTCCCATTGTGGATTCAAATCCATGACCACAACCACCAAATACCGTTGTGCACTTTGATCCGTTGCCTTCAAATCCACAAAAGGTGTAAAGATCAAACCCCTATGACTAGTGATGGCTAGGGTTTTTGCATCTCTCTTCAGCATGATGATTAACACTTCGTTCTCCTCTTTCCATCCTCGACATATCCACCAACAAAGTAGGCATGTACAACTTCCTCAACCCGCTTCTCAAGGCATCCCCTCATTCATCTCATCCACCTTCGTGCCCCATGGTGCGTTGACTCCAGCACCGGTCATTGCCCACTATGTCTCCACCTTCTCCTAGGTTCCCTGTCGTCTCAGGCTTTCCCAAACCCACTCTGATACTATTTGTTGGGAGCGGCACCTGCAAATAGTTGTTAATCAACTTAGAAATGGAGATGGAGAAGAGATATAAAACTCGTACAACAAAACCGAAAAAAATGGTGGGGGGGGGGATGGAAATCCTTTTATTGCTAGCCAATGGAGAAATGGATACACAAGTCTCATGGAGCACCTCATAGGCTTCCATATTTAAACAAGATAGTTTGCAATAATTTACAAGGATATGAAACACCAATCGCTTGGGAAATCACAACCACGTTTGCGGAAGAAGAAATGAATTGTAACCACCAATGAATGTGTTGTCACCACCCAACACAATGAACCTTTGGTTATGGGTTGAAAAGAAAGTCCTCTTTGAGACTCTTGTCACCACTGTTATCTTATATGGTTGTGAATTTTGGGGTTGTAGCATCTCTAGAGAATCATGGAGAAAGATTGAGCAAATCCAAAAGTGTTTTATAACTTGTAATATAACAATTAAAGGTAATGCACCATATCCTATCCTTACTAAAGAAGTGATCATTTCCCCATTGAGATGATGGCTATGACTAGGTACCTAATGTACAATAACAAGATAAACAACATGAAAGATGAGAGACTTCCTAAGATTGCAACAAAATCTAGTCAAGACCACCTGTGACTGAAACAAGGTTGGCATAAAGATGTCAAGTCTTCGCTAACTCATTTGGTAATCAAGGAAGATATTACTATGTAGAATATCAAAAATATTAAAAACATTAATTTATGGTGAAATTTTCATGCCATAAAGAATTAGAGGATAAAAGAAACTTAAGATGTTATAAGGAGGTGATTAATCCTAATCTAAAAGATCAAAAGTATCTCTATGTTTTAACTAGTGTAAATAACAAAATCAACATTGTTGAAACAAGAACGAATTCTTGTGAGCTCCATAGTGAAAGAGGCATAGGACCATTCCTAAAATATCGTGGGCCCAAAGACTCTCTCATCTTTGTGACACTAAGAGGGTTGAATATGAAAAACACTTTCTCATAGAATGTCCTATGTCAACTCACATTAGATTTCAATTTACAATATTTGTTACAATATCAACCTTCCTAGCCTTTTAGCTCATCAACACTGTGGGATTTTAGGAATGCTTCTCTTCAAGATTTCCAAACAAAAAATTAAAATTTTAAAGAAAACCGAATAATTCCTTACCTTTTTTCTTTTTTTCTTAAGATCCCATAGACCAAAGTTGGTCTCATTGGATGTTAGTAATTGTTATCATCATCATCATCATCATATTATGTAAAAAAAAAATATTACTATTTTAATCAAGTAAATTAATAAAGGTTTGTTCATGTGAAATTATGTAGTTAATATAGTTCCATGAAAGTTCAAGTTTGGATTTTAATTAAAAAATAATCAAATTGAATGATGCTAATAATTCCTTCATAACACTAATCTAGATGTGTTAGTCATATCCAAATAAAAACAAAACTAATTCCAAAAAATATTTTTTCCAAGGGAGAAAAAGGTCTCTATTGATAAAATCTCAAGACCTTGACATTTAGCTAGGTCATTGTGTGCAAACAAATTCCAATATATATATATATATATATATATATATATATATATATATAATGGTTTATGATAATTTGAGAAATATAAATACATTATTAAATTATACATAATTATTTTTTTAAATATTATATATAACAACATGATTGGAACTATTTCAACAGCATAATGAGCTCAACATGTCATTAACAAAAATACAACATAGATATGGAAGATAAGACTCAATCCCACAACCACATGAGCTAGACTCAATTAACAAATAAACATAGTTATTATTTTAAATATTATAAATAAGCTTCTTAACTTAATATGATAATAAACTTTGTTTCAATTGATCATCCTTAATTATCATTTTTTTTATTTATTACATCTTTTAAGTATTGCACCTTTTATTTTATTCTCCAACACAAAAAAATCACAATTTATATTCATATAATAAAAATAAAAATCACATTTCTTGTGTACATTAGGCATAACACACACCAAAAAAGCAATTACATCATAGTACACTCAAGGAAACTAAACTTTGTTTATCTTAAAAAAAAAAATAGCTTTATAACTTCACAAAAAGAATATATATAACCAAACCCAAAAACTTTCCAATAAAGGATCCTAACCAAACCAAAACAAACTACTCAGAAAATCCCCTTTTGATTTCCCAATAGTACATATACATCTTCTTATGATCATATAAACTAAAGAGAAATGTTTACATAAAGATAGTATTGTGGATGACTACTTTATAGCTAAAAAAAAATCAATTATAAATATTTTAACAATAATAAAAATTACAATTTTATATATTCAAATTTCATAAATTGTAAATTCTAGATTTTAAAAAATTATCTGAAATTAAAATTACAATAAATACATTTCTCAAATGCAAACGTCTTTCAAAGTTTCTGAGCTATGCTGTTGTACATATGTCTATATATATCAATTCAATGGCATTCAAAAAAGTTGAGGCAATAACATGGAAAAGAAAATAATAGAGAGAGAAATTTTGGTATCGAGAAAAAGGTATTTAGCCAGGTCGTCGTAGAGTAACTTCAAATGGCCCACCAGAACCGTCGTCTTTGTGGAGCGATAAGTTGGAAAGAAAAAGAAAGACAAATGGGCGTGTAACCGAAGACGAAGAAATAATTGGGGAAAAGCAAGACAAATGGGATGGGGGCGTGTAAGTGAAGGTAGAGAAAGTAAATGCAACAAATTTATTACCCAGGTCGTCGTGGAGTGGGTTCTTTGTGGAGTGAGAAATTGGAAAAAGAAAGACAAATGGGCGTGTAAGTGATGGTAAGGTAAATCAATTCAACAAATTTATTGAAACTAAATTCAATAAATTTGGTTGGTGATGTCACTTCAATTGCAAGAAGCCTTACACGTTATTTGATTATAATTTATTACAAGCCTTTGGTGTCATTTGGTCGCGGTGGATAAAGATGTGTTGAGTGACTTGAGAGTTTATTTAAACTCCGTGAGTGTGTATCAATTTAGCCGTGGTCTTTGCGTTCAAGAAAATAAATTCAACAAATTTATTGACAATTGTTGATGTGAAGGTCTTACAAGTTATTTGATATAAAATCGTTTGTGGTGAGTGTGGAAAATACATTATCATAGAAATAGAAATCTTTATATTGAGTTGGACCACTAGCTTAGATTCATTTAACTTTGAATCTATCAAATGTAAAAAATGATTAAATCTCTCGACGCTTGATAGATCCAAAGTTAAATGGATCTAGAGTAGTTGTTATTCATTCAAAGTTATATATATATATATATATATATATATATATATATATATATATATATGGAGTTGACATAATTTTTTATTATTTTATTAATAAAATAGTTTTGGTTTTGAAAGTGTTTTTATTAATATAAAAATAATATTTAAGTGTGGGTTACCTATGGGATAACATCTTCTATAAAAAATATTTCACTAAGTTTCCAAGACGTGGGAGCATGGGAGTAGGGAAACACACATGGATGGGGAACGCGTGGAATCCACCTCCAAATTTTAGGGAAATTCATGGGGGATGGGGAACGTGTGGGATCCACCTCCAAATTTTAGGGAAATTCATGGGGGATGGGGGGACATTAGGGTCCCTAGGATAGGGATCCCCATATCTAAAATGATAAAAATAAAAAAATAATTGATAAAATCCCAACAATAAAAATTCATCCCATGCA
>ML790951.1:275669-295493 GCA_009831015.1 Picea engelmannii
TTTGGAAACAATGGGCCTTTGTTGAGACTTCTCGCTTCCAAACATTGCCCTCCCCATTTCTAATTTTCCCACTTTATATTATCCCTTTTTTTTTCCCTCTTCTATACTTAACCAATTCCCCTTCATTTTTCTCATCTACTTTCACTTTTTGGTTTCTTTTCTTAGTCATCTTTCGAAAAATGTCTAGGTGCGCAGGTTGGAGGACTCACGAGTTCACATTTACACTCATGCTTCTACCTCATTCCATACTTAGCCACTTTTTCGATCGCGGGTTCTCGGGCTGGCGGGTTCAATATTGCGCCTCTAGCTTCAGAGGTTCTGCGATATACATATTGGTTGTCGTACCCCCCCCCATCATTCCCTATCTCTTGTTACACATTTTGTAGTCAAAAAATTCGAGGCATGCAATTTGACCGTCTGGTCCTCATGTTTCATGAGTATCCCTTGACACCCTATTTCGTATTCCATCTCCTTCAAACCTGTATGTGAAATTCAGAACAATTATGGACAATATACAATGCATATGCTTATTTATTCCTTCTGATGTTCATATACACATGCTTGCATTAGAAAAAGTTGGACTAGTGACATGGCCATGAGCAGTCAATCATCGCAAACATCAATAGACCGACAAGGCCAAAGGTAAATATGCATACATTATGTTCCTCATATGTTTACCAAACAAATATCCTCAGATATTTATTCATCTATGCCATGGTGATTATGCTGATGTCATATGAAACACATACTTTACAGTTCACAAGAAGTATCAACAAGCGAAAGTGAGATGCCGAACATAGCGTAAGTTCCATAGACTAAGAGGTTTGGTTGAAAAAATATGGCTCCATACTTCATCCAAGTTGTGCATCTACTTGTGCATTTATGCCAGGAAAAAAGAAAACAAAAAAATAATGCAGACTACCATTCACATTACTTTTCCTATTCAAAAAATGTCACTAGGTCTAAACTTAGAACACCCAAAATACTATCAATAGAGGGCTTCAATAGTTGTTGAACTGGACAAGTGTTCATCGGGGACATAATGGTCGTCTATAACACCTACTTGGACAAGGAAAAAAAAACTATCTCCATTATGCATGCTGACATGACAAACAACGAAGCCCTGATGACAGTCACACTGACTATTCCCACACAACTTGTCCAGAAACTTGCATAAAAGATATTTCCATGTAATGGGATATCCATTACAAATTTTAATATATTTCCCAAAACAGTATATGACCATGGTGATTGTGATCGGATTATATCGCTCAATGAAACAAGTATTGTGGAAAAAATTCCCGCTATTTTTTTAGAATATCGTTTCTTCCTGAATACAACTATCAACCAACTGGCACAGAGCAACGACACTTACCCAATCAGAACCATTAGTGCAGTTTTCACACTCACAAGAAAACTTGTCTCACAACACATTCTCCATATAAAAGATGGAGAGTCAGACAACGACAAGGAAATGGTATTGTTCTCCATATCCAGTTTTGTCCTTTACTTTCACATGTCCATGTATCTCGATTATGTTACACAACTATTTCACTGTTCCATGTTGCAGTTGCAATTGTTCGACACCTATTCAAATTTGATTTCCTCAATGGAACAACAATTTCATAAAGGGAAATTTCCACTTATGCTCTTCAAAAATATAACAAAAAAAAGAGATGTTAAACAAAGGATCTTTCACACAACCCAAGCAACATTTGTAACAGAATTGTGAACAAACATAGTACATGATCTCAATAAACTAACTAGCTCTACAACTGTTGTGCATATACATCTACAATTCCATCCTCACTTTGCTCATACAAATTGCCTTCACCAATTTTTTGCAGTTTTTCTTCTTTTTTGTTGTGCAGTTATATATTATATTGTTCAATATATTAACTACTATGTTCACGTGCCCAGGTTGAGGGTGTTTTGGTTGTAGCGAATGTGTACTTGACCCGCTTCGAGCCTGTATGTGCCAAATGAAACTCTCCTTCTTCTTCTTCTACTTTCATAAATGATGATATAATTGATTGTCTGTGATGCAGTAAAAAATTCCCTTACATATATAGACATTGCATCAATGTTGTCATCTGAACCGTGAGCAACACAATCGTACATTGTACAATTAGACAACCTCTGTTACAAGATGTGCTTTTTGGGTTAGCAGAATTTCCATATGAGGTATACCTATAGAAAAAGGAAAACATTGTATACATGTTGCGTGAATTTCAGATACATAGAAAATTTACCTTAAATGAGGACAATGCAATATTGCATATCGGATGAAAAAAAAAATCATATCAAGCTTTGGCAGGAAACAAAAAAATCTTATGTTTTTCTGTAATTTTTCTTCAATACCTAGAGGGATGTTCGCTAGACTCAAGTTCTTCAGAGTTTATATCTATGGCTGTAAAATTTTCTTTCTAGAGATTTTGTCTCTTTTTGTGCACTTGAAAAAACAAGGAGAATCTAAATACAAATCAAATCACTATTGTTATTTTTATGTTTTTTTGCAACTCCCAGTAAGAATTTTGCATATTTGTTGGGGTGTCCAACTGAAAAAAAAATGGTGACTGGCTGTGGATTTTTTGGAGGAGTATGCACCTTTTTCGGTTCCCAAATTGGAAAAATGTTTTCCAACTATATAGCCATGGCAGGATTTCTGCATTTTTTGGGTACCCAAATAAAAAAGAAGATGATCTCCAACTATAAATTTATGGTATGGTATCTGCATTTTCTCGATGCTCTAATTGAAAAAAAAAGGCTCAACATGGATTGAAACATGAGCTTGCAATCTTCATAACTCACTATAGATATTGGGGAGTTCGGGCATTGGAATTCATATAGGTAGGTGCATTTATTGCTGATGTACAAGAGCATAAGATTGTTTAGTCCATAAATGGGAAGCATGAGGACAAACCCATACAAAGTATCCAACTGTGAATAACTCAGGCCCATCCTTTGAACCGTCGAAATGGCTTGCTCCTTTGGGCAGAACCATCAATCATTTCCAATAATATTGGAAATTCTGCATTGTTAAAACTGGTAGTGATAGAACATGGCACTATCAGAAGAAAGTGTCCATAGTGATCTTGCTTCATGGTAAAATAGTAATCGACAAGTTTTTTGTTCCCCATTTTGGGGTTTGGTTATAGATAGGGTACAATGATGAAGCTCTGCTGATTTTGTGTTGTCTTTTGTTTGGCAGACTTTTGTTCATATCTCATGGCCTCGGTTATTTTCTCATGGGAACATATACTAGATGTAAGAGAAAACCAATTCCACGTGTTTTTTTTAATATATATATCAAATTTTTTGATGCATAGGTCGATGCGTACTACTCTATGGAATCTTGTGGGATCTCACTTGGCACCTTCTGTGTTCATGCATTGCCTTGTGCCTCAACTTTCAATACATTTGGTGTTTACTTGGCTCTTGGTTGTATTCTTCGTTCTGGAAAATTAATGATACATTTAGGATCTTGGCAGTTTTTCTATGATCTTAAAGAATATACATGACATGATTTTCCTTTTAATATAATCTCTCTGACGCAAATGTAGTATGTGGCTCATTTTATCACTTTTCTTTTATCGATGAACTTAGCAAAATTCATCTCTAGGAATATTTTGAAATAAAAGGATATATACCATGTGAATTCCAATGGAACTATCATATCAACGTCGGGACATTAAAATTAAAATTCATCTTAAAATTCAAATTTTTGGTTGTTATACTTGCGGTGAAGTTGACAATATAATAATTTTACTTAAACATCCCAAAATTGATTTTCTTGTGTCTTTTCGATGCTTCTCTTATACAAACACATCTTGGAAACTATAAGCATGGATCACTTTATCTATTCCTTGATTGAAGAGCCTGTTCACCTGTTTAATGCACTTCATAGTTACTGTTAAGACCATCAATGGGGATTTATTACACCAATTCTCGCTTCCAAAAATTTCCATCCCCTTTCTTTTTTCCCTCTGCTTTCCCTTTTTGGTTACTTAGGTGCAGGGGTTGGAGGATTCATGTCTTCAGATTTCCACTGATACTTTTATATCACGAGTCCAACCAACCGCTTCCCCATTTCATATTCAACAAAATTTTTGGATCGCGGGTTCCAAGATAGGAAATTTCAACATTGTGTTTCCATTGTTCCGTCGCCTGAAAAAAACACCCATACTTCCCCAATCTACAAAGTGGAAACCAAATTCCCCTTTCTTTCTCTCATTTACTTTCCCTTTCCAGTTACTTAGTTGTTTTTATGAATGAGTCATTTTTATGAATGTCTCATGCCTTTATATACAACACCCTAAGTTCCGCAATATACAAATTGAACGTCAAAATCCGTCATTGTCCCATGTTCTGTGTTACACATTTTGCAATCAAAAGTTGGGATACATAAAATTTTACCATCGGGCCCTCACATCTCCTGAGTAGAACTTGTGGCCCTATTTTCAAGCCCATCAATATTCCCTATTTCTAGTGTCTCTCATGATTTTATATCACAATTCTGACCAACCTCTTACCCATTGCATACTTGGCCACTATTACCATCGTCGGTTCCTAACCAGGCTTGCTCAACATTGCGCTTCCATTGTTCTTCTACCTACAAACAACACCTGAAATTCTGTCATCTACAAATTGACCGCATAAATCTGTCATTGTGCCCTGTTCCATGTTACACATTTTGCAGTCAAAATTTTGGAGACATACAATTTGACCATCGACCCCTCATGTCTCTTGAGTATATCCTGTGACCCTATTTTGAAGACCACCCGACCACTTTCCATACTTGGCCATTTATTGGAATCTCTTTCACAGGTTGGCAGGTGGATGAAATGTACAATGCTTAATCACTCTTCTCCATCCCCACCACCTTCACACTTATTTATAGGTATGCAATTATTAAGCTTTAATGCTAATAGCTCATCGTGCAAGAACTGTTAATATTGTCATTAATGTCTGAAAGGCTAGAGAAGATTTGTGATTAATACGAATTAAACCAAGATTTGTGGAGAGTTTTTCTATCCTTTCCAAGTATTCATTTCAAGCATCATGCAATCTCTTTTGTGCATCATCCGGTTGGCACCTTTACAGAATCTAATCCTTAATCGCTCTTCGCTGCCACCGCCACCTTCGCACTTTTTTCTAAATATGAAATTAGTAAGCTTTAATGGTAATAGCTCATTATGCATGAACCGCGGAGATTGTCATTGATCAGTGAAAAGATCGAGGATATATTCCATTGATATACATTAAAACAATATTTGCAGAGGGTTATATTATCCCTACCGAATTTTCATTTCAAACATCATCTGGAGCAAACATAAATTCTCGTTAACTTATGGCAACATTTCTATCCAGATACAGTAAACACCTTATGATCCGTATTTTATGAGCATAATGAAATGAATATAGATTATTAATAGGTGCTTCACACAAAATAACATAGATATAATAAAACTGGTTTTCTATTTAATAACGAAATAAGATGAAACTGTAAAATGCAACAGAAATAAGCTTGTTGGAATGGTGGCAGCTTATCTCTGAGAAAAGATGTGACAACTCTGCTCATTCGCAAGAAGATGATTACAATGAGGCTCTGAATTCCTTTTTACAATAAACAGGAATGCCAAAAACCCTAGACATCCAAAAACCTGGCCCTAGGAGATGAAGCGCCAAAAGTCACGTGGGCCTCGTTTGGGTAAGTTAGTACATTAACTTCCCAGGGTCGCAACTTTTGCATACAATCTCCATTTTAGGTGTGTGATAGCCCATTGGAAAGGTATCGTCGAGGAGATTCATTTTGGGGCCTCAATCATATTGTGAAAACCATTGATTTGGGTCTATCCCAAAAAACCTTCATTTAGGCCCTCAAATAGGCCCTGGAAGTTAAAACTGCTAAAAATAGTAAATTGCCAAAATTACCAGAAAACTATTTTGAGCTAGTTGGAAAAGGTGGGAGGCCACCAATATCCACTTGGATAAATCCTCCCTCATTAGGAAGAAATGGTATCCGTTGCATTGAGTGCCCCCATCAGATGAGGAAATTTCTGCTAAATCTGGCCTCAGGTGAGCCACTTGCCTTGGTGCAGGAGCTACCCTGCTTTGACGACTTGATAAAGATGGATCCTTTGTTGTCGAGTGTCATTGATATGTTTGTATACAATATGATCATTGGATGCCTATTGTATGCAGTCGGTGTTGAACTTAGTTGGTGTCAGTTGTTCTGCTACTTCCGAGGTGTCTAATAATGGTGGGAAATAAGGGCGAAAGAGATCCACGTTGAACACTAGGTGCAGGCCAAGGAAAGGAGGAATGTTGAGCTGAAAAGAATTATTCCCCCATGGCCTTGGTGATGGTGTACGGACCATAACATAGTGGGTGAAGCTTTCTATGGGGTCCTATAAGGTGTTCCTTCTACAAGTGCAACCAAACTTTGTCACCCACCTGAAACTTGTGTGGCACCCGATGTTGATCATGGCGTTGTTTGTACTTGTCATTGGACTTCTGTAGGATATCCTAAACCTGTTGGCGGATGTGTTGGATCCAATCAATGAACCAGGTGGCTTTGTCATCTTTAGTTGGATCATGAAATGAGTCAGTCGAGGTGACTGCAAGGGGAAGTGCAACATCTATGGGACCCAATGGTTGGAATCCCAACCCCACCTGAAAGGGGTTGTGGTCGGTTGAGATATGAAGGGCTCGGTTGTAGATATGTTGGAAATAGGGAAGACTCTCATCCCATGTGCGAGGGTGTTGTGAATTATACATGCGAAGGATATGCACAGTCATTCAATTTACGACCTCGGTTTGGCCATCCATCTGCGGGTGGAAGGTCGTGGATTTGGTGAGTTTGGTGTCCAACAGTGACCAGAGGCTCAACCAGAATGTGCTAAGAAATTGACTATCCCAATCTGAGACAATGGTTTGTGGGATTCCAAAATTTACCCAGACTCGTTCAAAGAAGAGCTTGGCAGTGGCCTCTGCTGTGATGTTCTTCTTGTAGGCAACCAAAATTGCCATCTTAGAAAAGCGATCAACAACCACAAAAACACTGCCATTTCCCCGCTTGCTGGATGGGAGGCCCGACATGTAGTTCATTGAGATGGATTCCCATGGCTTATCAGGAGTAGGAAGAGGGGTGTGTAGGCCCTCTTTCTTAGTGGTCAGTTTGGTAATCGTACAGGCACTGCAAGACCTAATATACTTGCTGACCTCTCGTCAAAGTTTCGGACAGTAGAAATGTTTTTGTAGCATTTCCACTGTCTTTTCGACGCCAAAGTGTCCTGCCACCCGACTATAGTGGGCTTCCCATATCAACTTCGCTCACTCGCTTGATGGAACACAGATATGGCCCATATGACACAAAAACCCATCCTGAATATGGAAATTATCGACAGTTGTATTTTCTCCCAACATTTGGTAGGTGGTGGAGAAGTCTGGGTCTGTCTCGTAGCATTGGGTCCATCCAAAGGTCTCATGGTTGCAAGAGTATAGAACCATGGTGAGTGTCGCGACTGATGGTCTGCTGAGGAAATCAGTGACGTGATTGGTGCTTCCTATTTTATACTTGATGTTGAGGTGAAATTGCTGCAAGTATGTGGACCACTTTTGATGGTGGTCATTTTGCAATTTTCCTTGTGTCTGTATGAATTGCAATGGCTTATGAACACTGTGGATGATTGTCTCCTTCCCAAGGATGTAGTGTCTCCACTGGTGGCAGGCTTGCACAATGGAGTACATTTCTTTGTTGTAATTAGGGTACTTACGGACAACATCTGATAGTGTCTCACTATGATAGGCCACGGGGTGGCCATGCTGAGTGAGAATGACACCCACAACATAGACGGAAGCATTTGTCTCGATCTCAAAGGGATACTATAGGTCTGGGAGTGAAAGTACTAGGGATGAGCACAAGCGCTACTTCAAATCATCGAACACTTGTTTTTGAGACCACCCCCATGCAAATTTTTCCTTACCACCACCCCCGGTTATTTGGCTGAGGGCCCATGCAATATACGAGAATCCCAACACGAACTTGTGGTAAAAATTGGCAAGGCCCAAGAAGCTCCGGAGCTTGCTGAGTGTGGTTGGGGATGGCCAGTCACGAATGACTTGGATCTTGGCTAGGTCCACATGTATGCCATGCTGATCAACGATGTAGCCCAGGTAATGGACCATGTCCATGCTGAAGGAGCATTTTTCCAAGTTGGTGTATAGCTTGTGCTGTCGTAGGGTGTGCAGAACCTACTAAATGTGCTGCAAGTGTTCGTCCCAAGTTTTGTTGTAAATGAGAATGTCATAAAGATACACCAATACAAAATTATTGGTGAATGGTCACAGGATATCATCCATCAACCTCATAAAAGTGGTTGGTGTATTTTTCAAACCAAAGGGCATGACCAAACATTCAAAAAGGCCTTCCTTTGACTTGAAGGTGGTCTTCCATACATCTGTCTATTCTATCGAGACCTGGTGGTAGCTAGACTTTAGATCAATCTTACTGAAGTATTTGTCCCCCATGAGTTTATCAAGGAGGTCGTTGATTCAGGGAATCGGGTACCATTTTCTGACTGTGATTTTATTCAGAGCCCAGTAATCAATGCAGAGTCGTCAGGTTCCATCTTTCTTCTATACCAGAATGATTGGGCTCCTGCAAGGTGATGAGCTGGGACAGATTTGACCCTTTTGGAGAAGCTCTTGGCTCTATCTCTTGATCTCCTCATTCTCTAACAGAGAGAAATGATAAACTTTCCCATTGGGTAGTGGTGCATCAGTGGTTAGATCGATGGGGTGCTTGACCTAGCAGTGTAGAGGTACCCTGGTAGGTGGGGAGAATATATCTGAGTATTCTTTCACGACCTTGTCTACTTGCTTCTGCTGTGTGGAGAGGTCATCCGTAGAGACCCTCGATGTGGTTGTGATCTTTCACTTATTCTGAGAGTGGATCACAAAGAAGACAAACTTCCCTGTCTGCAAGATGACCTTCCTTCATTTCTTAGCAGAGATCAAGGAAATAGCACTAGGTGGGACTGCCTCGTATATCCTGTACAATTTCCTATTCAAAGTAATAATAACACTACGAGGCCTAGACTCATATACAACATGATGTTTCCATAAATAAGGTTGTCGCAAAAGAACATCACACAATACCTTGTCTTTGAAGGGATTGATGCCGTATGATAGTCGACATTGTTCGTCGACGCAAATATCGCTTCCTTGGCGATACCATCCAATGGTGTAGGGTTGTGAGTGTGGCATTGTCGGCAGGGCCAACCACTTGATGACCTTTTCTGATATGAGGTTCTTTTGGCTACCGCTATCAACGATGAAGTGCAGCGGGGTTCCTTTTACCCACATCTGTGAATGGAAGAGGTCCTCTCCTTCTTTTGGGTCGTCTGGTTCACCAAGCTGGAGCTTGGTGGTAGCAACGGTGGCACTCGGTTCCATGTCAATGATCCATATTCCCCTTTCTGGTTCTAGCTCAAAGTTAGAATCAACATATGATTAAGAGGCTTTCACTTTGGCCACCAACGACTTCTTTGAGTGGTAGTCAACAGTGTTATGCCAAGGGCTCTTATGGAAGTCGCACCACTTCCCAGTATCTTTCTTTATATTTCTGGTGTCCTTCTTTGCTTGCAGATTGGACTGGTTGTCCTGATACTGTCCATCTTTGCTCTGTCCTTTTTTCTATGGGTTTGTGCCACCCCTTACTGGATTTTGTTGTGAGGGGTTCCCAGGCCCAAATTGTTGCATCTTTTGTTTGAGCTTCTGCTCGATTTTGATGGCATATCGGTAGGCTGCACCCAAAGATGAGATGTCCAAAAATTCCATTTCGGTCTGGATGTATCTATGCAGAGCACCATGGTACTTGAGCACAGGATGTCTCTTTGAATCTTTGATACCCAACTTGGTGCGCAAGGTATGGAAGATATTTGTGAAATCTGACACTGATTGGTCCCTTTCTTGCCGCTGTGTAGTCCATTTGGTATACAGGTCGTCATAACTTCCAACAGGGAGTATTGTTCTTTAATAGAATCCTTGAAGGATTCACAGGTGGCTGTGACTGTAAATAATGAGGGTTCCTCTATTTCCTTTTGCTCACAGAAAGTTTCCCACCAATCTTTGACATGGGCAACGACTTTGAGGAGCGCAAAAGTAATCTTTTCTTTATCCAGAAATTTATGGATAGAAAAATACCCTTCTAGTAGATTCAACCATTTTTCTATAGCATCTGTGTCTATTCGACCTTCAAATATAGGAATATCGAAGTTTATTTGTACCTTAAAGGGGGCGGTGCCTCTACTTGAAGAAGATGCATCACCTGTTGATAGTTGTCGAAGGATTTGCACAAAACTATCCATCATCTCGTTCCTCTGTTGCTTGAGGGATTCCTCAATCAACAGTTTGAAAGGATCTCCTGTACCATCATCTTTATTTTCTCCTACCATGAGAGATCACTTGGGCATCCGATAGATTTTTTCCTCAATAGAAACAAGCTCGAGACCCAACTCTTTGTACTCCGACCTCGTTGGGGACATGCATTAAGACGACAAGGAGCAGACCACTCTGATACCACTGATCTGGATTTTATGAGTGGAATGAAATGACTAAAGATTATTAACAGGTGCTTAACACAAAATAATAGAGATACAGTAAAAGTGGTTTTCTATTCAATAACAAAATAAGTTGAAACTGTAAAATGCAGCGGAAATAAGCTTGTTGGAATTGTGGTGGCTTATCTCTCAGAAGAGATGTAACAACTACACTCATTCGCAAGAAGATGATTACAATGAGGCTCTGAAGGAATTTTTACAATGAACAGGAATGCCAAAAACCCTAGACATCCAAAAACCTAACCCTAGGAGATGAAGCACCAAAATTCATGTGGGCCCCGTTTGGGTAAATTAGTACATTAACTTCCCGAGGTCGTAACTTTTGCATACGATCTCCGTTTTAGGTGTGTGATAGCCCTATTGGAAAGGTATCATCGAGGAGATTCATTTTGGGGCCTCAATCATGCCGTGGGAAATCATTGAGTTGGTTCGATCCCGAAAAACCTTCATTTAGGCCCTCAAAATGGCCCCGAAAGTTAAAACTGCTAAAAATAGTAAATTGCCAAAATTGCTAGAAAACTGTTTTGAGCTAGTTAGAAAAGGTGGAAGGCCACCAATATCCACCTGGATAAATCCTCCCTCATTAGGAAGAAATGGTATCCATTTCATTGAGGCCCCCCATCAAATGAGGAAATTTCTGCTGAATCTAGCCTCCGGTGAACCACTTTCCTTGGTGCAGGAGTTGCCCTGCTTTGACGACTCGATAAAGCTGGATCCTTTGTTGTCGAGTGCCCTTAATCTGTTTGTCCACAATATGATCATTGGATGCCTGTTGTATGCAGTCAGGGTTGATTTCAGTTCATATCAGTTTTTCTGCTACTTTTGAGGTGTCCAAGAATGGTGGGAAATAAGGGCGAAGGAGATCCACGTTGAACACTAGGTGCAGGCCAAGGAAAGGAGGAATGTTGAGATGAAAAGAATTATCCACCACGACCTTGGTGATGGTGTACGACCCATAACGGAGTGGGAGAAGATTTCGATGGGGTCCTGTAAGGCGTTCTTTCTACAAGTGCAACCAAACTTTGTCGCCCACCTAAAACTTATGTGTCACCCGATGGTTATCGTGACGCTATTTGTACTTGTCATTGGACTTTTGTAGGATATCCTGAAGCTGTTGGTGGATGAGCTGGATCCTCTCAATGAAATAGGTGGCTTTGTCAGCTTTAGTTGGATCAGGAGATGAGTCGATCGAGGTGACTGCAAGGGGAAGTGTAACATCTATGGGACCCAATGGTTGGAATCCCAACCCCACCTAAAAGGGGCTATGGCTGATTGAGATATGCAAGGCTTGGTTGTAGATATGTTGGACATAGGGAAGACTCTCATCCCATGTGTGAGGGTGCTGTGAATTATACATGTGGAGGATATGCACAATCATTTGATTTACAACCTTGGTTTGGCCATCTATCTGTGGGTGGAAGGCCGTGGATTTGGTGAGCTTGGTGTCCAACAGTGACTAGAGGCTCGACCAGATTGTGCTGAGAAATTGACTTTCCTGATCTGAGACAATAGTTTGTGGGATTCCAAAATGTACCAAAATCGCCATCTTAGAAAAGTGATCAACAACCACAAAAACACAGTCCTTTCCTCGCTTAGTGGATAGGAGGCCTGACATGTAGTCCATTGAGATGGATTCCCATGGCCTATTAGGAGTAGGAAGAAGGGTGTATAGGCCCTATTTCTTAGTGGTTGGTTTGGAAATTGTGCAGGTAGTGTAGGACCTGATATACTTGCTGACCTACTATCAAAGTTTTGGCCAGTAGAAATGTTTTTGTGGCATCACCACTGTCTTTTCAACACTGAAATGTCCTGCCACCCGACTGTAGTGGGCTTCCCAGATCATCTTCACTCTCTCGCTTGATGGAACATAGATATGGTCCATATGACACAACAACCCATACTGAATATCGAAATTATTGACAGTTGCATTTACCCCCAAAATTTGGTAGGTGGTGGCAAATTTTGGGTCTGTCTCATAGAGTTGGGGCCATCAAGAGGTCTCATGGCCATAAGATTCTAGCACCGTGGTGAGTGCCGCGACCAACGGTCTACTGAGGCAATCAGTGATGCGATTGGCGCTTCCTATTTTATACTTGATGTTTATTTGAAATTGCTACAAGTATGTGGACCACTTTTGATGGCGATCATTATGCAATTTTCCTTGTGTCTGCATGAACTGTAGTGGCTTATGATTAGTGTGGATGACTGTCTCCTTCCCAAGAATGTAGTGTCTCCACTGGTGATAGGATTTCACAATGGAGTACATTTCTTTGTTGTAAGTAGGGTACTTATGAACAACATCTGATAGTGTCTCACTATAATAGGCCACGGGGTGGCCGTGCTGAGTGAGAACGACACCTACAGCATAGTCGGAAGCATATGTCTCAGTCTCAAAGCATTGTTGTAGGTCTGAGAGTGAAATTACTAGGGCTGAGCACAAGCGCTGCTTAAAATCATCGAACTCTTATTGTTGGGACCGCCCCATTCAAATTTCGCCTTACCACCACCTTTGGTTATTTGGCTAAGATCCCATGCAATATGGGAGAATCCCAACATGAATCTATGGTAGAAATTGGCAAGGCCCAAGAAGCTCCAGAGCTTGGTGAGTGTGGTTGGGACTGGCCAGTCACGGATGACTTAGATCTTGGTTGGGTCCACATGTACGCCATGTTGATCAATGATGTATCCCAGGTAATGGACCTTGTCCATGCCGAAGGAGAATTTTTCCAAGTTGGCGTATAGCTTGTGTTATCGGAGGGTGTGTAGAACCTGCTGAATATGCTACAAGTGTTCGGCCCAAGTCTTTCTGTAAATGAGAATGTCATCAATATACACCACTAAAAAATTATTGGTGAATGGTCACAGGATATCATCCATCAACCTCATGAAAGTGGTTGGCGCATTTGTCAAACCAAAGGGAATGACCAACCATTCAAAAATGCCTTCCTTTCACTTGAAGGCGGTCTTCCATACATCTGTTTGTTCTAACAGGACCTGGTGGTAGCCAGACTTCATATCAATATTACTGAAGTATTTGGCCCCCGTGATTTGATCAAGGAGGTCGTCGATTCAGGGAATCAGGTGCCAGTTTTTGACTGTGATTTTATTCAAAGCTCGGTAATCAGTGTAGAGTCACCAAGTTCCATCTTTCTTCTGTACCAAGATGATTGGGCTCCCGAAAGGTGATGAGTTGGGATGGATGTGCCCCTTTCGGAGTAGCTCTTGGATTTTTCACTTGATCTCCTCATTATCTAACAGAGAGTGACAATAGACTGTCCCATTGGGCAGCGGTGCACCAGGGGTCATATCAATGGGGTGCTTGACCTGGTAGTGCATAGGTACCCCAGTAGGTGAGGAGAAGATATTTGAGTATTCTTCCATGAACTTGTCTACTTGCTTCTGCTGTGTGGAGAGGTCAGTCATAGAGACCCTAGATGTGGCTGTGATCTTTTGCTTATTCTGAGAGCGAATCACGAAGAAGACAAACTTCCCCATTTACAATATGACCTTCCTACATTTCTTAGCATAGATCAAGGAAATAGCACTAGGTGGGACTGCCTCTGGTATCCTGTACAATTTCCTGTTCAAAGTAATAATAACACTATGAGGCCTAGAATCATATAAAACATGACATTTCCATAAATAAGGTTGTCCCAAAAGAACATCACAAACTTTGAGAGGAGAAACATCACACAATACCTCATCTTTGAATGGCTTGATGTCGTATGATAGTCGACATTTTTGGATGATGCGGAGATTGCTTCCTTGGCGAAGCCATCCAATGGTGTAGGGTTGTGGGTACAACATTGTCGGCAGAGCCAACCGCTTGATGAACTCTGCTGAGATGAGGTTCTTATGGCTACCACTATCAACGATGAAGTGTAGCGGGGTTCCTTTTACCCACATCTGTGAATAGAAGAGGTGCTCTCCTTCTTCTGGCTCGTCTGGTTCACCAGGCTGAAGCTTGGTTGTAGAAACGGTGGCGCTGGGTTTCGCGTCAATGATCCATCTTCCCCTTTCTAGTTCTAGCTCAGAGTTAGAATCCACATTTGATTCATAGGATTTCAGTTCGGCCACCAATGATTGCTTTGAGCGGCAGTCAATAGTATTATGCCAAGGGCTCTTATGGAAGTCACACCACTTCCTGGTATCTTTCTTTGTCTTTCTGGTGTCCTTATTTGCTTGTGGCTTGGACTGGTTGTCTTGATACTTTCCATATTTGATCTATCATTTTTTCTATGGGTTGGTGCCGCCCCTTACTGGCTTTTTTTGTGAGGGGTTCCCAGGCCCAAACTTCTGTGTCTTCTGTTTGATCTTTTGCTCGATTTTGATGGCATATCGGTAGGGTGCACCCAAGGATGAGATGTCTAGAAATTCTATTTTGGTATGGATGTATCTATGCAGAGAACCACATTACTTGAGCACCATATGTCACTCTGAATATTTGATACCCAACTTGGTGCACAAGGTATGGAAGATATTTTTGAAATCTGACACTGCTTGGTCCCTTTCTTGTCGCAGTGTAGTCCATTTGCTATACGGGTTGTCATAGCTTCCGACAGTGTAGTATTGTTCTTTAATAGCATCCCTAAAGGATTCCCAGGTGGTCATGACTATAAATAATGAGGGTTCCTCTATTTCCTTTTTCTCACAGAAATTTTCCCACTAATCTTTGACATCGGGAATGACTTTGGGGAGCGCAAAAGTAATCTTTTCTTTATCCAAAAATGTATGGACAGAAAAATACCCTTTTAGTAGATTCAACCATTTGTCTACAACATTTGTGTCTATATGACCTTCAAATATAAGAATATCGAAAGTTATTTGTACCTTGAAGGGGGTGGTGCCTCCACTCGAAGAAGATGCGTCGCCTGTTGGTAGTCGCCAAAGGATTTGCACGAAACTATCGATCATTTCGTTCCTTTGTTGCGTGAGGGATTCCTCAATCAACAGCTTGAAAGGATCTCTTGTCCCATAATATTTATTTTCTCTTGCCATGAGAGGTCACTTGGGCATGTGAGTGCTTTTGTCCTCAAGAGAAACAAGCTCGAGACCCAACTCTTTGTACTCCGACCTCGTTGGGGACATGCATTAAGACGACAAGGAGTAGACCGCTCTGATACCACTGATCTGAATTTTATGAGAAGAATGAAATGACTACATATTATTAACAGGTGTTTAACACAAAATAACATAGATACAATAAAACTGGTTTTCTACTTAATAAGGAAATAAGTTGAAACTGTAAAATGCAGCGGAAACAAGCTTGTTGGAATGGTGGCGGTTTATCTCTGAGAAGAGATGTGACAGCTGCACTCATTCGCAAGAAGTTTATTACAATGAGGCTCCGAAGGCCTTTTTACAATAAACAGTACTGCCAAAAACCCTAGACATCCAGAAACCTAACCCTAGGAGATGAAGCACCAAAATTCATGTGGGCCCCATTTGGGTAAGTTAGTACATTAACTTTCCGAGGTCATAACTTTTTCATACGATCTTCATTTTAGGCATGCGATATCCCATTTGAAAGGTATCATCGAGGATATTCATTTTGGGGCCTCAATAATTCCGTAGGCAATCATTGAGTTGGGTTGATCCTGAAAAACCTTCATTTAGGCCCTCAAAATGGCCCCAGAAGTTAAAACTGCTAAAAATAGTAAATTGCCAAAATTGCCAGAAAACTATTTTGAGCTAGTTGGAAAAGGTGGGAGGCTATCGATATCCACCTGGATCACCTTTCGACATGATGACCATCGGTTCTAGTACTCCAGGGCATATTCTTACTACTCATCTCCCTCAGCCCAGGAGCAAAAAGGGAGATGGTCCCTTGGTGCACCGAGAGATATATTTCAATACAAAGAATTCCAAGGAAACCCCGCCTACTCAAACATCCTGCCCGCTTGCATTGATGTCTGAAGAAGAGGTCGATGCGGTCGATTTAGAGCTAGGAGAAGATGATCTGATGGACGATGATACAACAATAAATTATGGAAATGCAGACATTGTTCCCACTCCTGTGCCCAAATTGAAATCAACCATAATGGGGGGCACTTCCCGACTCGCCGATGGTGGCCCTGACAAGACCAAAAAAAGGGGTTTCATGAAAGAAACCGACGTTGAATGAAATAGCCTCTTTGCATCTCAAAAGTAGGAATTCTAGAGGTCCAAATTATTCCATTATGGGCGGAAGTATTTCACTGTAAGGAAATGGTCTCTTGATGCTCCCAAAGATATATTTCAAGCCAAAAAATTATTCAATTGCAGGACCACTCTCCTGTTCTCTAGATATACAATTAACATATTAGGGGATGAGGACCAGAACTCCCACTAGTGTAAAGCATATTCCTACTACTCATCTCCTTCCGCCCAGAATGGACTAATTTGGGCCTCTGGAATTGCTCATGCAACCTATGTCCCTAAAGTCTTCGACTATGAGGAGGTGGTCTCTTGGTGTGTCCTAACTTTAAGTTTTGGGCTCTTATGTTTGTCCTGCAACATTTTTCATCTTCTTCCTCACAGGAAGCTTGTGAGAAATATCAATTTTACCCTGAAGATGGGTTCTTATGTCCTCCCGCATTTGAAAAATTATGGGTTTCTTTCTTTCTGGGGTGCAACGTTGGAGCGATGCCAACGTCAAGAGCAAGAGTGGTGTTCCCATGCTTCAAGCCAAGGATTTATTCCACTGTGGAACCACTCTCTTGTTTCTTTGTCCCCTCGGGTATTCCGCAAGATATTGAGATTGTGACAGTGAACATTGACCTTTTGAGGAGAAGACTACAAGGATTTCCTAAAAAAAACATGGTAATCAGTTTTGTATGCTTGTCAAAGAGCATCTTGATGGCTCCTACATGTTGCAGATCCTGTGCCTGTGTTTATGAAAAATATGTTCAATGTTTTGGTGCAAAGAAATCGGTCCAATTTATATGGATATATACACTGACCATTATTATTTTTTTTAATGGATTTAATATTAAAAAAATTTCCTTGGAGTCTTGGTTGTAGCTTTTTTTTTTAATTTAACACCTCTTCTCATTTGCATGGTTCGATAGTCTTGTAGTTCTTGAATATTGTATTGGCTCAAGTAATTTGATCTAATATGGATCATTTAAAAATTATATGACAATGCATTGTGTCAATCCCATCAAGATTTTATGGAAACAAAAATGAATATAAGAAAGTTTCAAACCAACATTCAATTCTATTCGTAATGCAGATAGAACATAGAAAGACCAAATCACAATGCGGCAGTTGGGCCCCCTCCCTAGAAATTTCGTTTTAATMTCAACCTTGCTAAGCAAACGATTTMTTATTTACCTTTTGCTTCCTTGATTCCTTTACTCTGAAAGGAAACATTTTATTATTTTTCCATCCCCTGGMCTTTATTTGAGCACTTTTTACTTTATTAATGAAATTACCAAATTTCTTGTTCACGAATTAAAAAAATAAAAAAAACTAATCTATGGTGGTTGTAGTCAAATGGGACTATGAAATCAACTACAATATTAAAATTCAAGATCATCATTGTTGTTTATAGACATGCAATTATTAATCTTTAATGCTAACAACCCATCATGCAAGAAGTTTAATACTTAAGTTAATATGTCAAAGTCATGGAAGAATGTATCAAGAATACAATTACTTCCACAAGTTGMAATAAAATATAATCTTCAACAAAGCATTTGCTCACACCCTTTTTAATGGTACAAGAACAATATAAAACGAGTAAGTGGATAAAATATTGGACTAGAAAATGATGTTTTTGCAACAATGCAGCTTGTTTGAGACCAATTCCCACTTAATAAAATTTTCCTCCACTTTTCTATTTTCCCACTCTTTTATCCCCTTCTTTTCCCTCTTCTATAATTAACCAAATTCCCCTTTTTCCCCCCCTGTAGTTTCTCTTTCTGGTTACTTAATAGTTTTTTCCAAAAATGTCTTGTTCTGCGGGTTGGAGGATTCACGCATTCACATTTTCATTCATGCTTTTATATCACGATTCCGATTGAGCACTTCCCCTTTTCATACCTAACCATTTTTTTGATTGTGGGTTCCCACCCAGGTGGTATCTAAATTGCACTTCCATTGTTCTGTGACCTGCAAAGAACACTCTGGCTTCTGCGATATGAAAATTTACTTCCTGACTCCCACATCATCCCCTCTTTTGTGTTACACATTTTTCACTAAAATGTTCTGATACATACAATTTGATCGTCAAGGCCTCACATCTCCTCGAGAACCCTTTTCACCCTATTTTGAAGCCCGTTCGACCACTTTCCACACTTGGCCATTTCTTGGAATCTGTTTCACGGATCGTCGGGTTGGTAGGTTCAGGAAAATTCCAATTTCTAGTCATTGTTTCCTATGCCTGCCACCTTCAGACTTCTTTCCAAGTATATGCAATAAGTATACAACTTCTCTAGAAACATACAAAACAGATATTGTGTTGAGAACCAAATATCAATATAGTATAGAAAAACCTCAGAATAAGTACTCAACGCCTTGAAAAAGAGAGAATTTCATATAATAAGCCTCTTCGAGGGGGCAACCTCCTTTTACCCCACATAAATGTTCAAGTCCAAGATGATTCCAAATGAAATTGTCTCCTTGGTATATATAGGAGACTAGGAGGTATAATTACAACTAATGGAATAAAGCCGGCATAAATAAAATAACATTACTAATGTAATATGCCCTAATTAAGGGGTAATGATCCAATATTAGGGCTTAACATGCCCCTCCCCTTGAGACAAGTGTTTTCCGCAACACTTGCGTAACTCTGGGTGCTTCTGTATAAAATACTCATCTTCCCAAGTGGAATCTTCAGTCGGTAGTTTCCTCCATTTAATGAGATACTCTGAAATGGATCTATTCCTCAGCTGGCGAATTCTTGTGTCAGTGATGGTGTTAAGGTCCTAACTGGCACATAGGTAGATCAATGTATTCGAATGTAATAAAGGTCAATATTAATAAGACATTTCAATAAAATAGAATAAGGCAGATGTAAGAAGACCTAATAGAAGCTTCCGCTTCTAGAAGGATCTTCCTCTAGATGCTTTTCTTAATAGACATATTTAGTATAAATAAGGGTCGAGGGTATGAAAACCCTAGCTTGGAGATTATTGTAACAGAGTGCTGCTCGACTGGAGGTTGCCCCCTCGAAGAGGCCTGTGAACATTGCTATCTGAATCAAAGTGTTGTT